>JAJJWW010005350.1:0-57258 GCA_023531295.1 Papaver armeniacum | reverse complement strand
AATAGTTTTCAAAAAGCTCTCTACAAGTGTACTTCTCAAAGCCTATTTCCAAATTTGCGAAATCGGGGTGTCTAACAGTAGTAGGGTATAAAGATCCTTTGCCAGCACCACGATTCGCGAACTCAAGCATTAGGCGAATGCAATCACCACTCAGTTGATAAACAGCCCGAGAGAATTTTTCATGGGCCAAGATTTCATAAAATAAGGGCATCTCAGGATTGTATAAGGGAATGGGAAGTCCTGCGAGAAGCTGACCTAGCGAAACTATAATTTTTTGATCATCACATTGATGATCGAAAACAAATTTGCGAAAGGATAGATGAAGGTTCTTGATCGGGAATGGTTGATAGAGTAAAACCCTTCTCGAGCAAAATTTCGTTGAACTTCATCAAAAGAAGCTTTGTATGCACGACTAATGGAAGCCATTATCAGTATGGGAATGAATGGGATGTTAAAGGTTAGGATCAGTGCTAGAAAGGACGAAGAAAAGATTTACAGTAGCAGGAGCGCAAATTGCGGAAGGAGAGAGAGTCAAAGAAAAGTTGCAGAGAGAAACTAAAGAATGAAAAGGAGGGGAAAAGAAAACTATATATAGGGAAAAAGATCCTTGAGAAAAACAAGGTCATTTAATGCGAAAAGAAAACTATATATAGGGAAAAAGATCCTTGAGAAAAACAAGGTCATTTAATGCGAAGAGACATGGATGGTCAAGAATAAGCGGTTGAAAGAGACGTGTCAAGAAAAGACATTAATAATCAAAATTCGTGTAAAAGTACAAAACTGAAGCAGATAAAAATAAGCAGTCGCGGCAACAATATTGTAAAAATCTCATGATACTCTTCCCTTCGCAGGAGAAATATGAGGAGAGATAGGAGACGATACTTCATATATATCTCAAAGAAGCTTCGGAACTTCGCAAAAGAATAGAGGCAAGTACGTACTTTTCAAGGAAAGTATTCTTTTGCTCGTTCCTTCATCAACAAAAATCAAAGATTGCTTCCACAATAGATTTTTCCTTAAAGATCGCTTGTCAAGCGATATTCAAGGAAAAAGAGGCAAGATGTAGGATCGTAATATCGCAACAAACAAGGTTCGCGGGATTAATAAACGACAGAGTCGCGAAGGAGTCGCAGGAGCTAAAATAAACGACGCAATGAATAACGACTGGCAAAACATAAAGAAGACGTGAGACCTGGCGAGGGTTAAGAAGTGTCGCGAGAGTGAACGTTTGTGCATCTGCGACACTTCGCGGGACATTCCCGAAAATAAAGGGGAGCTTAGCTGTCATCCACTATGTATCACCCTATATAAAGGGTTGAGTGAATATGTGAGGAGGAGATCTTTTTGGAATTGTTAAGCAAGTCATTAGGAGAGAGAAAGTTCAAGAGTGTTTTAATTTCTAAGTGTAATTCTATTTTCCTGTGTAAACCATTCATGGATTCAATCAATAAATATTCTTGATCTTACTTCTTTCAATGGATTAATTAAGCAAAATCGAGTAAGGGGTGTAGTGTGGGATTTCCTGCAACTACAACTGAGAATGGCGTTCATCATCAACGTAGTTGTACCTACACTCCACAGCAAAATGGAGTAGTAGAAAGAAAACATCGACATTTGTTGACTGTTGCTCGAGCTCTCCGTTTTCAAGCAAACTTTCCTATTAATTATTAGGGAGAGTGTATTCTTACAGCCACTTACCTAATCAACAAGATGCCTACTCCGGTACTCTCTAAACGTTCCCCCTATGAAGTTCTTTTAGGTAAACAACCTGATTATCGTAATCTTCGTGTTTTTGGTTGCCCGTGTTATGCTCGCAACACTAAAATTACAAACAAATTCGATCCTCGTGCTATGCCGGGAGTTTTTCTTGGTTATCCATATAACCATAAAGGATACATAGTTTTGGATTTATCTACCAAGTCTACTTATATATCTAGAGATGTTGTTTTTCACGAACATCTTTTTCCTTTTAAGGATGCACAACTTACTACTAGTGACTTATTTAAATCTGTAGTGCAAGAAGATTTTTTATATGATGACCCTCCGATTAACAGTTCACAATTGCAACTTGCACAAACTGTTAATCGTTCAAGTCAGCAATCTTCTATTTCACATTTGCATACTCTTACTTCAGAGACTGAAAGCACATCGAATTTGAATGATGTGCCTTTTCCAGTTCTGCATCCTAGCTCTACTCCTGCTAACGAATCCATTCTCGCTATACCAGAACCTGTGTTACGTCGTTCTACTAGGGATCATCATCGACCACCACATTTGAAAGATTATATTTGTTCTGTTACACAATGTGATTCATCATCTCTTTATCCTCTTACTGATTA
The DNA here is from genome assembly GCA_023531295.1 of Papaver armeniacum. Taxonomy (NCBI): domain Eukaryota; kingdom Viridiplantae; phylum Streptophyta; class Magnoliopsida; order Ranunculales; family Papaveraceae; genus Papaver; species Papaver armeniacum. The sequence continues at coordinate 54,919 of JAJJWW010005350.1, read as the reverse complement.
CATTTCTTTTGACCAGTTTACTGCACAACACCGTGCTTTTCTTTCATCGGTACTCACCAATGACGAACCACGCAATTTTACAGAAGCCATCAAAATTTCGGCTTGGCGTGATGCAATTGTCACGGAACACACAGCTCTCCAAGACAATGATACATTTACTCTCACTTATCTTCCGCCTGGCAAAACCGCCATTGGTTGCAAATGGGTTTTTAAGATTAAATATAAACCCAATGGTGATATTGAACGTTACAAAGCACGCCTTGTTGCTAAAGGTTACACACAACTAGAGGGCATTGATTATCACGATACTTTTGCCCCAGTTGCCAAATTAGTCACTCTTCGTGTTTTATTGTCTGTTGCTGCTATTCAAAATTGGCCCTTACATCAACTTGATGTTAATAACGTCTTTCTGCAGGGTGATCTCCTAGAGGATATTTACATGAAAATCCCTCCAGGTTTTCAGCAGAAAGGAGATACTCGTGTTTATAAGCTCAATAAGTCATTATATGGACTCAAGCAAGCCTCTCATCAATGGTTTGCTAAATTCTCTGCTGCCTTAATTGATGCTGGTTTTGTTCAATCCCGTGCAAATTATTCTCTTTTCACTTTTCACTCTAGTAACGTTTCATTATATGTTTTGGTTTATGTCGATGACATTATTATTACAGGGAATAATGACTCTGCCATTCAATCACTCAAAGCTAAACTTGAGTCCCAATTTTCACTTAAGAATCTCGGTCGATTATAATACTTCCTTGGTATTGAAGTTTCTCGATCTCCAAAAGGTATCTTTCTTTGCCAACGTAAATACATTCTTGACATTGTTAAAGATTCTGGACTTTTAGGTGCTAAGATTGCTCCTTCTCCCATGGAACAACATCTTAAGCTTCTTCCCAATTCTGGTACTCCACTACCAGATCCAAGTATATATCGTCGCCTCATTAGTAGACTACTTTACCTTCAAGTAACTCGTCCTGATATAACTTATTCAGTTAACTACTTGAGTCAATTCATGCAGCAACCGTGTTCTAGTCATTTGGACGCTGCTCATCGTGTAGTTCGTTATCTTAAAGGTACTGTTAGCAATGGTATTTTTCTTTCTGCCACTAGCTCTTTGTCCCTTGCTGGTTATACTAATTCTGATCAAGCGGGTGTCCTACAACTCGTCGTTCAACAACAGGCTATTTTACAATGCTAGGCGATAGTCCTATTTCTTGGAAATCTAAGAAACAACCAACTATATCACTCTCTTCTCGCAAAGCGAGAATATCGGCTCTTGCAAAACTTACTTCAGAACTGCAATGGTTACATTATCTCTTTCAGGATCTTTGTGTTTCTATTCCAAAGCCTATTTCAGTTTATTGCGACAATCAAGCCGCTATTCATATCTCTGAGAACCCAGTATTTCATGAACGAACTAAGCATATCGAAATTGATTGTTATTTTGTTCGTGAGAAACTCCTATCCGGTCTCATCAAACCTACTCACGTTCCATCAGCTGATCAATTAGCTGATCTTTTTACCAAACCATTGGGCGTGGATCATTTTCGACGTCTTTCTAGCAAGTTGGGCCTTCGTCCCGACTCTACTCCGGCTCCAACTTGAGGGGGGGTATTGGACATATATATGTGTTGTGTGGTCACAACACATATTACACGTACATACACACTGAAGAGAAAGTATATTGAAGTCCAAGATCACAAAAGACCAAGCCCGGTGAATAGAAGAAGCAGTCTGTTGTAGTCCAAGTCTTCCGGTATATAAGAAGATGTAATCTGTTGTAACAAGTATTTTAGATTCCCAGCAATATCGTAACAATTTGTTTATTAGGTTTTGAATCCTTCTCATGTACATCATATAAATACTGAATGAAAATACTCTAGTCTACACATTTTTGTGAGACAGTAAAATATCTAAACCTAGAATTCTTGAGTTTGCCAAATCTAAGCTCTACTGCATTCCTTGCATTTTCATAATTTGTTACGGAACACAGATACGGACTAAAGATACATATTCCACATGAATTGTGGCCTAAATTCAAGACCTCACAAACTGGGTCATTTGAGGGGAAAAAAAAAACTGGGCCATTTACAATGGTCCCGTCATCCTGTTCCATTGACATATTCCACATGCTCATGACTTTGTGTTTCTTAGTGGTAGGAGAACCAATATAGCAACAAGTTTTCCGTTTTCTAGACTTCTTTAAGACTGTTGATTTAATCCGTGGTATTAGTTTCGGCTTCCCTTGAATATAGCCCACACATTTATTAACCATAACCCAAAAAATTTAAGTTAAAATGAAAAGCCAAAAATTAAAATGGAACACCAAACAAGTATTAATTTTCTACTAACAATTGAACTTAAATCTCCTTTTTACTCAAACTCAAACTCAAAATAATTATCATTGTTTTTGGTTTTACCTATTCACCACCCATATTTTTCCTATTCACCACCCACCTTAATTACCACCCTTAGTTATCCTATTTACCACCCATTTAAAGTTTAAATATCCTAATTACTACTCATTGACTTTTTATTTACACCCAGTACCTATAACCACCCCATAACTTAACACCTAAATAATTTCAGTTGCATAATCTAATTCGTCTTCTTGGTCATATCCACCCTCCTCTACTCGACTACCACGTCTCCACGAACACGCCGACATTTTCAATCTCTGTAAACTAATTAAGTTAGCTTGTCGAGGAATGAAATAGGGCTTTCAGATGCTAAGTTATGCAGTCGTTTTTGCTCTTACCGGCACATTTGTTTGCGGTAATCAAACCTACTCCCTCCGTTCTTTTTTAATAGGCTGGTTTTGTTTTTAGAGAAAATTAAGGAAATTAAGAGAACTAATCATTGAAAGTGGTCCTCATGACACTTGTCAATAAAAGAAATGAAGTGATATGGTCCCCATGACACTTGTCAGCAAGAGAATTAAAATGAAATGGTCCACATGAGACTTGTCATCAAAACAAAAATTGAACAAGTATATATAAACCCTAAATCTTACTTTTCCCCAAAACAAAATAAATTTTAATTCTTAATTTTCTCTAAAATAATTTTTTTCTTAATCATGATTACATTAAAATTGATTGGGGTGTATATTCTAATTGTTCTCTTAAAAAAACTCCACAACAACACTGATAAGTGCATATTTCACATATATTTAGTGTCAATTCCATGCTAGTATTTGTTGGTTTTCTTGCAAATTATTGTATATTACGCTTATTTTCTCTTATTTGTGTTTTATTAGATGAATCATCCAAAAGAAGTGAATATGCACTCAATTGTGCAAGGAAAGAAGCTAGTTACAAGTGGAGAAGGGATAAAGACCAATTGGAACTCGTTCAAATACAAGATTTCTACTTCATTGTGTAGAGGACGAGAAGACGAAGACAATGGCGAAAGAACGGAGTCATTCTGATTTTGTATGAAGAAGTTATGGGCAAAAGAAGAACTTGGAAGACTAAAAGGGAAAAATGGTCATTTCTAGGCCAAGTGCTATTGCCACCCCATCGTACGTTAAGGGCCATTCATTTTGTTAAGGGGTGGACTATTTCAGATGAGCTGCTAAATGCAGTCGTGTATTTTACAAGGGGGCTTCCACTATTTAAATATTTATACGAGCACCAACTCTTTCGTTCAGGGCACCATTATCCTCTCCAACAGACTTCAACAGGAAGGAAAATCACCGTCCGGTGATACTGTTGATCGTGATGATCAAGATTTTATGTGAAGTAATGATTCGAATAGAATTATTGGACTGTTGTTGTTATTAAATGAGATGGGTTGTACACTGATCTCGACAAATCAGTGATGGTGTTGATAGAATGATGATATTGCTGATGATCCTGGCAGAAGTTGGAAATCGGGATTAACAGTGATGATGGAGAGTTGATCAGAGATTAAAGGAGAGGATTAGCTGCCATTGACAGTGATGAGAAGGATGGTTCAAGAAGAGTAAAAGAGCTTGAATACGAGCAGCGAATGATCCCTGCTTCCGTTGATGGATCATCATCATGACGATGATTTACATAGAATGGACGAGTGAGAGATGGAGTGAGAAGATGCCATTGGTGATCGATAGGAGGTAAAGAGAAGTGGTAAGCTCGAACTATTGCTGCTGTCGTGAACTTGGGACAAAACAAGGACGGTATAGAGAAGATGGGTTTGCTGCCATTGTTGATGCTCGATGAGTTTAGCTATAGCTTGCAAAACAGGGAACATGCGAAGATATCAGAGAATGAGTCGGCTACAGAGTAGAGTTTGACATAGTCTTGGACTCTAAAACTTGGTCGATAATTCAGTTGGGATAAAGCTTGGTGTCGATGGATAGGGTTGAGAAGAACAGAGAGAAAGGGAGATATGTTTTTGAGAATTTCTCTCACGCGCACAAGGTGAAAAATGAGATTTGCTATACTTCTGTACATTAACTTGGATGCCTAGCTAGTACCAGAAGAAGACACATCAGCCTAGAGAGTTTCCATTGAATTGAAAACCAATCAGAAGTTGTGCTTATTTTGATTCGATGGTTCTTGTTATACCAAATAACAGTACCTGTTTCTACAAACTGAAAAGATCCTATTGACCGACTAGGCAGTCCTTATCTAATTAGGTTTTCATGCCTAGTTGGTTTCGTTGAATGCCTATATAAAGGCTTGAGAAGTCGAGCTTAAAAATACAACTTGGTAGAGAGGAGAGATAGACAACTTTTGGGAGAGAAAAATAGACAGAGAAAAAGAAGAGAAAGGAGGCTATATTTTATTATAGGGTTTACCCCTTTAGGGGGAAACCAAGTTATTTTCTTCTTTTTATTTCATATATTTTTCATGGGTTTTAGTAAATCCATGTGTAGCTAAATTTTACTGATTAAGGTATGATTTCAAAGTCTTGGTTAATGAAACTTTAATTCTTTTCACAAATTTATTTTGAGTTTAATTTTCTTGTCGATTGTCTCTATTATTTTTATTGTCTAAGATTATTACTGGGTTGTTCAACTGGCCATTTGAATACACCTGATAGTAATTCTTCTACTAGTATTGGAGTTGGTGATACGTGTAATAGTCACTCAATTCCATACACAAGTAGTACATCGCAAAAGCTGACAGAGGGATTCTGTTAAGCAATTGTGTATAGAGATGACACTAGTAAGCAGACCGAGCTTATGCGTCTGATGCTAGGATCAACCTAATTCACAAAACGTAATGCATCCGGTGGGTTACATCTTGAGAGCTTATTCATGGTGGCTCAGATGGATAGAATCTGGTAGTCGAGCGCTTCCGTATCCAATGGCAACATGAATTCCGAGGATAGCAGAACTTATTGCTATTCTACGGTTGGTGATATGGAAATTCTACAAGAAATAAACAAGTACTTTTATCAAGTTTCTTTCCAGTGATGGCGAATGATTCCTTAATCATCTTTCTTTCATTTGTTATTCTTTTTATTTCACTTTAAACCAATCCCCTTGTTTTTTACTTTATTTTGCTGATCAAATAACCTATCAATTACACAGCTCTCTGTGGGAACGATCTCTTACGACCGCTATATTACCAGTTAATTAGTGGGAAATATATTAATTAATTTGTTGCACCTACGACACGCATCAAATTTTGGCGCCGCTGCAGGGGAGCGGTTGCTAATTGATTTGTTATTTGTTTAGCTTGTATTTATTTTTGTTTTTAGATTTTCTTTTTTTTTTGATTTTATCTTTCTTGTGAGTCGTCATGTTTCCTTATGGAAATAACATGTACGGAGCACAAGACCAATCAACATATAATAGTGGTACTCAATATGGTTTTCAATTTCATTCGTAAGATAACTACCAACCATCCTATGGGTATAATCAGAACCAATCTTTTGGCTATGATCAATATCCCACAGAACCTTATGGATATTCTCAGACATGTCAACAACCTTATGACAGGCATGTAAGTGAACAATCACAAGGTTGGGGGGATAGTTATTCTTCTAATCGTTTATCTTCTATTGATGAGCAGAAGCTTGATTGGTTGATTCTTCAGTTAAAGGCCAGTTTGTCCACGCCGGAACCCCTTAATGAAGAACCAAGCATGGAGAACAATACAACAACCAGATCTTATTACAATATATCTAACCAAACTCCTGATCGTTTTTATGATCGCTCACCTATTCAAAAGGAGGAGACCTGGTCTGGAAATTTTGTGGTGAGTGAAAATACAGGTTCTGAAGAACGTCTTGACCAACTGATCCAAGCGATGACGCAACATCAACAAGGACTGGACCAATATCCGCAGAGTGTTGATACATCACTCCAAGAACTTCAAGAAAGTGTCCAAAACTTAAGAAGAGACCTTGATCAAATTAAAGAAGAGAGGAATAAAGAAGAACTTTGGTCTCAAAACCAAAACTATTCTGACATCCCCGTGGATAGTGATGAATACTTGATCGGTAATGATTATGAAGATGAGCAACCTTTAGAAAGTTCGTATAACAATGATAAATTTATTCCAACTCCGGATCATAATAATGATCACTCGCCTGGATATGACATAACTGTTGTTATCAATGGTGTAACGTACACAAGTGAAGATTTTAAGATTTGCACCAATGAACTAGACTTCCTAGGAGATGATTCTGATTCCGATGACGAGGTTGTTGAATAGATAGAGATTGAGAATGAAACCAAATTGATTAAAGTCGTGGAAGACCCAATTGAGCTTGTCAAGGAATATAATGATGCTGAGATTTCGGTTGAAGCAGAAATTAAGAGTTCGATAGAGGACCACGATATACTTGAGGTACATAATTCACTAGAGATAAAAGATGAGGATCTCGAACAAGGTTTGTCTCATCCTTTGCATAATTCTATATCTATTGATCCTTTCCATCCAATTGAAGTAGCTTCTCAAAGAGTTGTTCACCCAGCTTTTAGGAAAATACCTCACTTAGGATTGGAGTTATGTGCTTCCAAAGTTTTAACGAATTATTTTGCTTTTAAGTATCCTCCACTTGATGTGTTTGATTCTAGAATTGTGCAGGTTCACCAAGCTGAAGAACCTTTTGAAGTACCCATGTTTTATGTTCTTTATCCACTTTCGAGTGTAGAAAGAACGAAGTGTGGGGGAAACTTCAATACAGTGATAGCTTCTATATTTATATTTTGTGTTAATGTTTTCATGAAGTTGTTATTAGAATTGCAGATTGTTTTCAAGGCGTAGACTACCGATTTTTAGATTGTTGGTTTATGGACGATAACCAGAGGGTCAGCCGAGGACGTTAAACTAAGCGGCCAATGGGAGGCAACCCATAGGTTTTGTATTTTCTATCCTTTTTGTTTTTTATTTTTCTTCTTTTGCATATCATATTAGGATTTCCCACCTTGACTTTACTTAGGACGAGTCAATTACATTGAGGACAATGTAAAGTTTAAGTGTGGGGGAGTGTTTGGATATTTTGCATATAGATTTTTTAGTTTTTTTTTTTGAGTCAAAATTTTCAAATTTTTTGTATATATTTGAATAAACACTCCAACTTTTAGAGATTTTAGAGTCACTAGCATACTTCTAGGTATGTTTACATAGAGAATTCTGACCGACATAACTGAACTTGGAAGTGTTAGGGAACTACGTTTAGATTTCTTGCTTGTTAGAGTGTTAAATAATGGATTTAATCATGCCGGTGATGCAAATTAGGAGCAGAGATAAATGCATTATTAGAGTTGTTGATCAATCATTAGTGGAGACTACCCTTTTTCAAATCAACAGAGGCACCAGACCAAATTTCTTTGTAGCTGAGTAAAAAGCTTTCTTTTGAGTGTGTGTCACCGTACGTTAATTACGGGTAGAATGGTGAGCTACCCAACCTCCCACCAATAAAAGCACTACTCTTTGATCTCTTGAGTGCTAATTTTGTCAATCATAAGGGTGACGTCTATAGATGAACACCACCTTCTTGTAGTTTGATTTGCAGTTAGCACCATTCTCTCTCTCCCCAACAACAGGTCCATAGAAACACCATCATCATCAACAAGTGGAGCGACATCAAAATCTACAAGGAAAGTTGAAGACGTTTGAGGTTTACAAGCAACAATACAAGGAAGAGAAAAAGTTCATATCCAAGTAAAGCAACAAATAATGAGCATATTTTTAAATACATGTTGGAGACTTACAAATAAAGAGCGGAATTTTATATCCAAGTTGAAGACTTATTTACAAGAGCGAAGAAAATCAAAAGATGAGAGTTATTGAAGTTTATGATACGAAGACAATACAAGTTGTGAAGATCAAAGTGGTAAAATACTTATTTCATGGCCATGTTATTCCATTATTATTTTTGTAGTTGCAATCTTAAAAAAAAAAAAATCTAAAAAAATAGAAAAAAAAACAGAGAAAACAAAAACAAAAAGATTTGCATTTAGGTTGTTATTTATTCAATAAGGCCATGGGGAAGAAAAATATATAAAGAAGTTTCAAGCAACAAGGAGATTGAGGAAAAGAGTTACAAATTGTCAGAGTTCTACAAAGTTCAAGAGTTTATCATCAGCAGTTGAAGACCGAAGACGAAGATTAAGAAGATGAAGAAGACGAGCCGAAGGAAGACGTTTCTATTGGATGCTGTGAGAGTGGTGCTTTCATCATTGCAATCAGATGTGAAGGTGGTAAGTACTCTCATCCTCGATAATAATGGTTGATTTCCTTTCTTAGAGATCATCAGAAAAATATTTTATTTTCCACGATTTTGTGGAGTCTCCAAAAATACTTTGGAAGGTTTCCTTCCCACCATTCAACGTGTGTAGGATTTCTCTCTTCATTCTTACCTACACACATGTGAGACCCATAAAAAAGCCGTCTTATTGAGTGCAATTATCATAAAATCCTTTTAAGTGAGGCAGAAGTCGAGGCGAAATGCTTATTGATCGCTCTCAAACACGCGTTCTCTCATTATGGTGTGGTTATTTCTCACTCAACATTTAAGAATGAGAATATGTTCTTTGGTATTTCTAACTTCTTATTACTAGCATGCGAAACTCTATGTCCTCATATCTCTTTGGATGCTTGGGAAGCTGGAACGCTTTGAAGTTGGAGTAGGTTTTGTGGGTATACCTCTCGTAAACCCTCACGAGACTATAACTCGTCCACTAGGGACACCTAGGGGTTTAAAGGCTTGTTACAGTCCGCTAAAAGTAACCGTATCCTCGACGACAGGGAGTTGTTGTAGTCTAGTTTAGTTTGCTCGAGGACTAGCAAAAGGCAAGTGTGGGGGAATTTGATAAGTGCATATTTCACATATATTTAGTGTCAATTCCATGCTAGTATTTGTTGGTTTTCTTGCAAATTATTGTATATTACGCTTGTTTTCTCTTATTTGTGTTTTATTAGATGAATCATCCAAAAGAAGTGAATATGCACTCAATTGTGCAAGGAAAGAAGCTAGTTACAAGTGGAGAAGGGCCAAAGACCAATTGTAACTCGTTCAAATACAAGATTTCTACTTCATTGTGTAGAGGACGAGAAGATGAAGACAATGGCAAAAGAACGGAGTCATTCTGAGTTTGTATGAAGAAGTTATGGGCAAAAGAAGAACTTGGAAGACTAAAAGGGCAAAATGGTCATTTTCTAGTCCAAGTGCTATTGACACCCCATCGTACGTTAAGGGCCATTCATTCTGTTAAGGGGTGGACTATTTCAGATGAGCTGCTAAATGCAGTCGTGTATTTTACAAGGGGGCTTCCACTATTTAAATATTTATACGAGCACCAACTCTTTCGTTCAGGGCACCATTATCCTCTCCAATCGACTTCAACATGAAGGAAAATCACCGTCCGGTGATACTGTTGATCGTGATGATCAAGATTTTATGTGAAGTAATGATTCGAATGGAATCATTGGGCTGTTGTTGTTATTAAATGAGATGGGTTGTACTCTGATCTCGACAAATCAGTGATGGTGTTGATAGAATGATGATATTGATGATGATCCTTGCAGAAGTTGGAACTCGGGATTAACAGTGATGATGGAGAGTTGATCAGAGATTAAAGGAGAGGATTAGCTTCATTGGCAGTGATGAGAAGGATGGTTCAAGAAGAGTAAAAGAGCTTGAATACGAGCAGCGAATGATCCCTGCTTCCGTTGATGGATCATCATCATGACGATGATTTACAGAGAATGGACGAGTGAGAGATGGAGTGAGAAGATGCCATTGGTGATCGATAGGAGGTAAAGAGAAGAGGTAAGCTCGAACTGTTGCTGCTGTCGTGAACTTGGGACAAAACAAGGACGGTATAGAGAAGATGGGTTTGCTGCCATTGTTGATGCTCGATGGATTTTAGCTATAGCTTGCAAATAGGGAACATGCGAAGATATCAGAGAATGAGTTGGCTACAAAGTAGAGTTTGACATAGTCTTGGACTCTAAAACTTGGTCGATAATTCAGTTGGGATAAAGCTTGGTGTCGATGGATAGGGTTGAGAAGAACAGAGAGAAAGGGAGATATGTTTTGGAGAATTTCTCTCACGCGCACAAGGTGAAAAATGGGATTTGCTATACTTATGTACATTAAATTGGATGCCTAGCTAGTACCAGAAGAAGACACATCAGCCTAGAGAGTTTCCATTGAATTGAAAACCAATCAGAAGTTGTGCTTATTCTGATTCGATGCTTCTTGTTACACCAAATAACAGTACCTGTTTTTACAGACTGAAAAGATCTTATTGACCGACTAGGCAGTCCTTATCTAATTAGGTTTTCATGCCTAGTTGGTTTAGTTGAATGCCTATATAAAGGCTTGAGAAGCCGAGCTTAAAAATACAACTTGGTAGAGAGGAGAGATAGACAACTTTTGGGAGAGAAAAATAGACAGAGAAAAAGAAGAGAAAGGAGGCTATATTCTATTCTAGGGTTTACCCCTTTAGGGGGAAACCAAGTTATTTTCTTCTTCTTATTTCATATATTTTTCATGGGTTTTAGTAAATCCATGTGTAAATAAATTTTACTGATTAAGGTATGATTTCAAAGTCTTGGTTAATGAAACTTTAATTCTTTTCACAAATTTATTTTGAGTTTAATTTTCTTGTCGATTGTCTCTATTATTTTTATTGTCTAAGATTATTACTTGGGTTGTTCAACCGGCCATTTGAATACACCTCGATAGTAATTCTTCTACTAGTATTGGAATTGGTGATACGTGTAATAGTCACTCAATTCCATACACAAGTAGTACATCGCAAAAGCTGACAGAGGGATTCTGTTAAGCAATTGTGTATAGAGATGACACTAGTAAGCAGACCGAGCTTATGCGTCTGATGCTAGGATCAACCTAATTCACAAAACGTAATGCATCCGGTGGGTTACATCTTGAGAGCTTATTCATGGTGGCTCAGATGGATAGAATCTGGTAGTCGAGCGCTTCCGTATCCAATGGCAACATGAATTCCGAGGATAGCAGAACTTATTGCTATTCTACGGTTGGTGATATGGAAATTCTACAAGAAATAAACAAGTACTTTTATTAAGTTTCTTTCCAGTGACGGCGAATGATTCCTTAATCATCTTTCTTTCATTTGTTATTCTTTTTATTTCACTTTAAACCAATCCCCTTGTCTTTTACTTTATTTTGTTGATCAAATAACCTATCAATTACACAACTCTCTGTGGGAACGATCTCTTACTACCGCTATATTACCAGTTAATTAGTGGGAAATATCTTAATTAATTTGTTGCACCTACGACACGCATCAAACACCAATCAAAATGGAATAAACTAATATTTTGTTGTTTTCCTATGACCATTCTCCTAGAACTCCATAAACATAATCTATAAATCCCTAAATCAACATCAACAACAACAAAAAAGAAGTAATTATCTAGTTAAATTTATGTAAGATATTTGACATAATTAATGTTTATGAAGAATAATCAATACCCTCAATCAATCTTAGTGTAATGATGGTTGAGAAGAAAAAAAAACATCATCTCAGAGATCTTTTTTAATGATAAGACTTTGGGCTATATATAAAAATTATATATAATTTTGTGGGCTATGTGGAATGATTTTAACGGTCTGTTTGGTTAGATTAAGCACTTATTTAAATGGGCTATGGTTAATAAATATGGGGGATATATTTAAGAGAAGCCTTATTTCCCTCGTGCTAGTGTTATATATGTAAGCACCAGAACAACGAAGTCACAAACGAGACATAACAAACCATTAACAACTGCGATAATTTCAGTATAATGAGCTAACCTCATCAAGCTCCTTACGGTGGGAATAGTTGACGCTACTGTTGAAAACAAAGCACAAAAACAGATTACACAATAATGAATCTCAAACAGCTGAGTCGCGGACTAAGTCTCTATCTTTAAGGTGTTTTGCGACTCTGCCTCTTGATTGTGCTAGTAGTAAATTCTTGTTGAAAACCCTATGGGATAAAACAGCTGATAACTCTCTATTTCGATTTCTCTGCACCTTGAGAAATCGAACTAACTCTTACTCTTTCTAACACTTGCTCGGAACACAAATAGATGAAAAATGTTATATCTTCATCTCTTCCAGAAACCAATTTTATAACCAAAGAAAATCAATGGAATTAATGAAAAATCTTTTTGATTAAATGCCCAACTAAGTTTCTTTGTAACAGTAGGAAAACGGCCCAAGGCCCCGCTCCCAGACTAATGTAGTATAAGTATATAATATAAATATTTATATACCCTAGTGAAATTGTATGGGTGGGACTTGAACCCATGCCTATAGTGTGGGAGCCCAAAATAATACCACCACACTATCTCTCTAACTTTGGCATAATATTACAAAACTATGTTTTTAAATATATACCCCAACAGCTACTCTTCCGCTTTCTTCACACAATAAACCAGTGGTCTTGAAATATACTCGATAAACTTGGTAATAGATCCCCCTAATCTGGTTTTCCGTCTCACTTCCAACTATTGTGGAATGGTGAAGAAGAAATGTCAAAGTGTTTTTGATCTCGGATTAATGAACGCCAAGGTTTAGATACGCACTTGAACTGCGGTTTTTCCATTATTTATTACTGTGGTAATTATATTTAAATACAATAATGACGATTGATGTCTATCATGAGGGAGGCGTTTTAATACATTTGGGGTGATACTTAATAGTCTGGCTTTGCTCATTGTCACTGTATTTTATAATTTTGAATTGCAGCCATGTATAATTACTCTTATGTCTTCTCGTGTATGTTGTCAGTGGCTGATCCACTTCTAATGTAGATGAAATGAACTTCTTCTTTGGAGTAATTGTCTGGAAGATAACCATTCTAAGGTTTCAGAATTTTCTTTTTAGATTTTTTTAATTAATTAGAATTGGGATGGACGAATTAGTACATCACATGAATGAATTTGATCATAATGTATAATGCCGGTATGTATCATTTAATAAGAAATATGTGATGTGGCTCATGCGAAAGTTCAAAAGTAAACAAACATAAATAAAGAAGACAAGAGATTTAAGTGGTTCGGTCGGCCTACGTCTACTGAGAAACCCCGAAGGGTGAAATTTTATTGATCATCAGAACATTCTGAGATACCTTTACAATAAAACTCATATTTAGAGCATCTCCAATAGTGGGTGTAAAAAATCTTACGTGGAAGTCTAATTAAGACCTCTATTTAGGAGATTTCACACATATAGTAAATATAGGACCCCTTGGTTAAAAAACTATTTCCAATAGTGAGGGGGGTAATCCTTAGAATATATTATATGATAAAATCTTAACCGTTTATCTTAACTTTAACTAATTTCTAAAAAAAATAAAATAATTGAAAATATGACGTGGAGGTGCAAGTGAATGTGTAAATAAGACTTTCTTTAACACCTTCATATTTATTTTCTCATCCTCCTAGTTTGTAGGATCCAATCATTGGAGATGGATTTATGTTAATTGGGGATCTAAAATCCTACGTGTCATGAAAAACAAAAGGATTCACCCTCTATTGGAGATGCTCTTATAGAGTTAACTAAACCTAGGAGATAACACAGAATCTCAATATCTTTTTTGAATAGGTAATAATTGTTAGACTTTTTTATGGTTTAGCATCAAATCATGTTTAGTTTACTAAAACCGGATTAGCCGAATCTTCATCAAGTGTGTGTGTTAGGTTTAGATCATGTACTAAAGGCAAAACTTTCTGTTTTGTGGGATGTGTACATAAGTCCAAAGTACATCAAGTTAATCCATAAAGTGGCATATTAGTTTATATTTTCAGTTAAGGGATGTGTCTCCACCTCATGATGGCTGAGTGGATGACACATGTCTAAGTCAGTTGGAGGTGGACTCCCTTCTAGCCTTATTTAAAGTAAATTTCTGCCATTAGAAAGATAAGGGGTGATAGAAGTGGATGAAGAACTTACAAGTAAAGGTCCTAGCTTAGAGTTTCCTGTTTTAAGTGATTATCTAGAGTAAAACAACTATCCAAGATGAACATAACCTAGCCTAAGGTATCTACATGCTATCCTTCCTATTGTTTTCAAAGGTAATTAAGGTATGTGTTGTTTTCTATTATCTGGTCTTCAATAAGGTAAAGACACGTATATCTGAACTCATTTATTTCTTGTTTATCATGTATTGATTGTATTACCTGATCTTGTGTAGCAAAGATGTATAATCATGAAGTAGTTGTATGCAACATGATGAGGTTAAGCATAAAGCATGGTTTCTTCCTATACATATTCATGTTAATGTTTCTAGATGTAGAACATGTAATCCTAGAAATAAATTAAGTTGTATCTATCAGCCTAAGTTGTGATTTGTAATCTTAATTATGTAAAGCATGTTAAAGCTAATAAAGTACATCTTAAGCATGATTAGTGGCTGATATGCTAACATTGGTATCAGATCCCATAGGTTTAAATAGTGTTCTACATCTGATTATGACATAGTCGTTGTGTTTGACATGAATTTTTAGAAATCATATGTTAAGACATGGTGTGTTGATTCTAAATCTGCTAGTACCATGTATAGGTGCTTTGTTGTGTTTTTTGTTCGCCTGAAATGAAGTTGAAAGTGTTCAAAGGCCGCAATCTTATATATCTTTTGTTATTTGATAAGTGTTGCCAAAGTGATACTTTGATAGGATACAAAAGTGCATATTTCTGTATGAAATGGACTGCATAAAGTTGCATTTTGGATCTCATTTTGTATGCCTAAACCCAAAGGTTAATCATGCAGATGTTATCTTTAATGGACAAGATGATTTGTTCATATGTAGTAAGTGATATTTCTAATAGACCCAAAGGTTTAACAGATCCGTTACTTACTTCATATGATTAAATCAGTCTTGAACTTCAATTCAGGGGATTTCGATATGTTTTAACTTTACCCAAAGGTGAAGTGACGGTAATATCGAGTCTTTGTAAAGTTTTTGCTTGCCATAAGTTTTGAGGCGTATATAGTAAATTCAGTTTTTTGTTAAGTTTTTGCATATTTCACAAGTTCAGTAGTTATGGGTGGTATCAAGGCTCAAGTGGTTCAACTTCAAGTGAGAAATGCGAATAGAATGTTCATGGGATATACCTGATGTTGTCCGAGAAAGTTTTTTGTTGAAGAAAAGGTTAAAGTGCTGATGGAGGTTGTCCACTTGCGAGTGATCTGTTCCGTGTCACCATGAGAAGCTTGCAACAGTGGTAATGATAGTATGCTCAGCTGCAATGAAGTGATAGTAGTAAGCAATCAAGACGATCACTGCTCAATCCTCTTCCAATCCCTCTAGGAGTTCGTTGGCAGCTGCAACATCACAACAATGGAAATTCATAAGCCTTCATCGAAGTTTATTCTACTGAATGGTAACAAGCTCTTATACAACATCAGAAAGATGGTACTGTAATCGACTCAGAAAGTAAGATACAAAGCTAGAACTTCCAAGTGCTACTAAAATCAGTCTCAGATGCAAGTTGTGATAATCGAACATCTTCCGGACACTTCAAAGAGTTTCAGCATGCTAAGGTTAAAGCTTCATGAAGTCAGTGGGCAGTTGGGCCTTATCTTTTCAAGTCCTTGAACTGATTTTGTGGTAATCAAAGTCTATGTTTCACATCTCCGACATCTCTGTAAGTATTTCTATGATTTGCATCTCCGAGACTTCATCATTTGTGAGTATGGTTTCTCTTTAGCTTTGTGTATTTTATTGCCCTGTGTGTTTCTACTTGTGAATATGGTAATGCCAGCACGTTTCGGTTTACAGATAAGCTTTATAAGGTCGGTAATATGCATGTTTAGGTCTCACTAATGATCTAACTCTAATATATGGTTGTATTGTAGAGTCTAGTGGGAGTAAAGTTCATGTTTTTTGTTGCAATGTATAGTTCAGTGGGAGCATGCATATATTATGTTTGTTGCATAAGTGTGTTTGTGCAGGTGCAGTTCTCTTTTGAGATCATAAAGTTAAATCCTCATCTAGTGTTTCATTTTGTGCATAAAGTGAAGCTCATTTCAGACCTTAGAGGTATGAAGGATCTTATTGAGATCATAAAGTGTCCTTGTCAATGAGCATAAAGTGCATCTCATTGTGTAACCTTAAGTTTATAGACATCCTGGAACTATGTATGCCCATGAAGTTTAGCTTAAGGATAATGGTCCGTCTAGTGTGGTGATTGTAGAAATGGCCAATGCATCTTCTAAATGGTGCTTTTGTCTCTATGGTCCGACAATAGCGTTTCATTTGA
Source organism: Papaver armeniacum (assembly GCA_023531295.1). Classification (NCBI taxonomy): domain Eukaryota; kingdom Viridiplantae; phylum Streptophyta; class Magnoliopsida; order Ranunculales; family Papaveraceae; genus Papaver; species Papaver armeniacum. The sequence continues at coordinate 38,239 of JAJJWW010005350.1, read as the reverse complement.
TTTAAGCTTCAGTTATACATGATATTTGGCACATTGATTAAGATTTTATTTTTTCCAAAATGGGTGCGCACCTACAGTCGTTTTTGTTACTGATCTGGGAGGTCTTTTGCTAAATGTTTTTCAAAAGAAATACAAATAATTTGTTGCTTAACCAAGTGGGAGAATGTTAGAATTTTTTATGGTTTAGCAGAAAATCATGTTTAGTTTACTAAAACCGGATTAGCCTAATCTTAATCAAGTGTGTGTGTTAGGTTTAGATCATGTACTAAAGGCAAAACTTCCTGTTTTGTGGGATGTGTACATAAGGCCAAAGTACATCAAGTTAATCCATAAAGTGGCATATTAGTTGATAGGTGTCTAAAACACCTTGATATTTATCTATTGTTTATGCTTTCTTTGTTATGTTTTCTTGTAAATTATGTATCTTTTATTTAATTTTGAGTTTTAGGTACTTTGGAGCAAAAGAAGAGGAAACGTCGCTTAAAAGGGCTAAAGTGTCATTTCATGTGCAACTACTGATGGAGGCGAATTATCTCTCATTATTTGCTTTTATTTCTTCTTCTCTGAAAGGCATGTCGGCTTTAGTGATGAAAGTTTTGTCTGAAAAGCATATCAACCTTAGTGATGAAATTGAAGAAAAGAAGTGAATATGAGAGGTAAGAGATGGCTGCTCGAGAAACTACTAAAAGCACCCAGAAAAGTGTTAAAGGCACCCCCAGAAATGTCCCGGAAGAGTCGATAAAGTCACCCAGGAGTTTTTCACTATATACAGCCCAAAAGTCATCTTTGTACCCCACAAATTGCTATTCGCAACCCCAATAATTGCTAAATGTAGCCCAAATTGCTAAAGGGACACCGCTGCTGGATAAGGGGAGGGTCATCTTCTCCATTCAAATTTTGAATTTTGGCGGGAAAAGAGAACCAGAATTAGGGTTGAGGATTTGAAGGTGTTCTACTAAGATTCAATGGCTGAAATCAAATGGGTTTATCCTAATCGATCTAACAGGGTTGGTAATGGTTTTTTATCCGACCAGAAGTGGCTAGGAAATCAGCAGAAGAAGAATCATAGCTCACGGGTTTTGGCGGGAAAAATATGTTCTTCATGAACAGATTTAGGGTTCGATTTTTCAGCAAGTTTTGAGGAGATTCAATCGCCAAACTTTATTGGATTGGACCCTTTGGAGTTAAACATGACTGGTATGTCCATTATAACCGGTTAACTTGGGCTAGAACGACAAGTAGAGCAAAACAGGGCCAGAGAGTACTCGGGATATATTTTCCGAGTTATGTACGGGAAGTCACGTGGAAACTTTCAAGGGCTCTACAGTCTGGTTATATTGTTACCTAATCAACAAAGAAGAATGACGTGTTTGGGAGCTTAAAACGAAAACAAATCTTCGTATATTTGGGAGATTATGGTAAACAGGGAAGAGTGTTTTTCACGGGATTGTTTGGCTGCTTACTTAAGGAATGAAACAGCCCCGACACGTACAGGTAGAGAAGAAAAGGGAAATAAAAATCCCGTGACTTGGGGGAAAGAAAGAAGAAGTTTTGGAAGCAATATACTCGGCCTGTGGTGTATATAAAGTCTTGGGGGAGTCTCAAGAGGGTGGACGGAGACTTTGGGGAAGAATGGAGAGCTAAGAATCGAGAAAAATCATAAGTTAGAAAAGTTACATGCTGCTGCAACAACTCAAGAACATCAAGAACATTGAACTAACAGGAGCGGTCACAGAAGTGGTCTTAAATACAACGACAGAGTTAACCCTCTATCGTTCTTCAACAGTAGACAGACAAGGACCCTCAGAGACGGTCGTTTATTACTGAAAATCATTGTAAGCACTTTTATTATTATTTTTAATACAATGATTAATGAAATTTTCTCCAATCTTCAATCTATGAGTAGCTAAATCTATTTTCAAGGGTTTTGGAGGAAACTATTTTTGATGGGTGATATTTAGTAATTAAATTTCTTTGGCATATTTACTCCAAAATTGTGTTTTGATTTGTCTAAAATTCTCTCTTCTTTACATGCTTCGTAATAATTGTTTTGGGTAGTTTCTATCGTTCTTTTATAAGCGAAGGAGGATTAGGCCTTAGAATATTGACTAGAGTCATAAGAAAAAAAAAGAGCTTGTAACGTTATATTTTCCAAAGCATGAGATTGGGTTCGAAACTGTTTTGAGTAAAGTCAGAGTATTATGTCAAAGTTTTAATTATTGAGTTTACCATCATTAGAAGTAGCGGAATCCAAAGCCCTAGACTCATCTCTCCTTGGTAACAAAAATCAATTCTAATTAGTTTGTTTTAGTATTTTCTTTTAATAATCAAAAACCAAATCTTTAAAATGAGTCCGAGCAACGAACCTATACTTACCACCTGTAAAAACTACATCAGACCAATTAAAGTAAATTTCTGCCATTAGAAAGATAAGGGGTGATAGAAGTGGATGAAGAACTTCCAAGTAAAGGTCCTAGCTTAGAGTTTCCTGTTTTAAGTGATTATCTAGAGTAAAACAACTATCCAAGATGAACATAACCTAGCCTAAGGTATCTACATGCTATCCTTCCTATTGTTGTCAAAGGTAATTAAGGTATGTGTTGTTTTCTATTGTCTGGTCTTAAATAAGGTAAAGATAGGTATATCTGAACTCCCTTATTTCTTATTTATCATGTATTGATTGTATTACCTGATCTTGTGTAGTAGCATGTATAAGCATGAAGTTGTTGTATGCAACATGATGAGGTTAAGCATAAAGCATGGTTTCTTCCTATACATATTCATGTTAATGTTTCTAGATGTAGAACATGTAATCCTAGAAATAAATTAAGTTGTATCTATCAACCTAAGTTGTGATTTGTAATCTTAATTATATAAAGCATGTTAAAGCTAATAAAGTACATCTTAAGCATGATTATTGGCTGATATTCTAACAATAATATCTACAAAATTGATTACAGAATTATCTAGATAATCTTTGACTGTATCTTCACTTTACATGCACACTGCACGGTCAAGTAATCTTTCCTTTATCTTCATGGTCACCTTCGGTCAGTACACGATCACCTCAGTTTTTTGTCATATATATATGAATGAAATATTCCAACAACTTCATCCTATTTGGTACCTAAACAAATAGAGCTTGCTTCCTTACGGGTGTAGGAACAACTAGTTGTATGTGACCTAAGCTTATATTCTTTATGAATAATAGTCAGAGATGTTATCTCTAGGTAAACAAAAGGCTTATCAACTTCATGTTCGGACGATCCTAATGGACTAACAGAAAAATCATTTTGTTAATTTGTCACCAACTTATCCTCACCATCATCTGCTTAACAAGATTAGTGATATCATACCAAATTTCCATTAAATATACTGTCTAGTATGGCACGAAAAAATAAACCTATATTGTTCCTAACACTGTCTAGTAAATTAAATTGGGTAGCCTTCTAACAAGATTATATAGATAATAAATTGGGTAAACAATAAAATGATTGTATAAAAGAAATTGGGTCTACTGTTCCATGGGCGTATCAATTGATACGTGGATACCGTTCTCGAGGATGGCTTGCGCTCATTAAACACTGAAGATTGAGGGGATGCAGTTCCAACCTTGTTATGATTGTGTGGATCTACCAGATGCTGACAATGGTTGATTTTTCTGAAAATAGTAAAGCTGTAGTATCGAAAGGATATTTCTCGACAACACTTCGAGGAAATGTACAATGTTGTCTTACATTCCTGTATCGCCAAAAATGTACAAGCCGCGAAAGTGCCATGTGTTTCCCTTGGGCATAATACTGGTTAAAACTTAAAAGAGATCAAGATATCCGAAACTAGTGATATGCATGAAGTTTCGTTACATTTGTTCAAACCAGTATTGAAGGCAGAATGTTACCTTATATATCCAGCAAGTAAAAAACGATCTAAAAGCATATGTACAGGGAAACAACCAAAATATTAAATTAGTTCTCTATATTGCTTATGAAGTAATGTTAAATTAGTAAGGTATATTAATGGTTATAACAGAATTATTGTTTCTCTAAACCGAAGCGTCTAGAAAAAAACAAATTCAGAAACCATTCAAGTTTAGGCTTAGTCAAGAGAACCAAATCCTGCATCCATGTATACTTGATGCACGGACTTTCTTGATCTCATCAGCTGTATATGCGGTTTTTCCACCCTGAGCACCAGGAGCAAGCATTCAACGATAATCTTCTGCTGAGAAATAATTACAAACAACACCAAGTGATATTAGTATTTTAAATAGCTGGGAGACAATAACGAACATGAAAGGAGAGAAATGAAAGAGAAAATTACTTCTTGTAAACTTCTCAACCACATAGAACGAAGCCATAAAGTAATTTGAGATTCTCTGCGTACATGTTCTTTCTCAAATACATCAAAATCAGTCACTTAAAAAAGCTTATACAACAAAACCTGTAAACAATAAAAACCATTAACTATCAGTTACTACACTCTATACAATTTTAAATCCCCAACTCTGAATTAACCTAAAAGAAATTGATAACCACAACACAGTATCAACAACCAATTACCAATGGATAACCATATATAAAGAACTAATAGATTGTTAAATTTAAAAGCTCCTGAAAGTCCTAAAGTGCATTTCCTAATTTTCATAATATATTACGGATTTTATTTGTAAAATCATATCTACGTAATTAACCCGTTATTTAAAAGCGTGATTAACAACTCATATATTCTGGACTAGTGAGATATTATATGTATGTTTGATTCAGGCGTTGTTTATATCAACGTCTGATGATTTAGGTCGGATAATACCAAGGATCTACAAGCAAGCATCCCACTCCTAAACCGGTAAACATGACTTTATAAAACAAACTACTTGATCTCAGGGATAAGCTACGTTGGGGTGTTATGTACACATAGCTCCAATAAACAACCCTTACCCAAGTCCAATATATATTCCTCTACTTAGCGTAAAATGATATTCATTATAAACCCGCTGAAGATGGATTTCACATGTTTAAAATTCACTTATATAGTCTAATAGTAAAGGTGTCATGTTTGATCGGATATTGACGCAGAGAGAACAAAATTAAATTAAATGTACATCATTTATTTATTTACCATATCGGTTTTCAAGTAAATACAAGTGAAATGTCCATGCAAACTTACAACCACGTACGAAATTCGGGTGTGGTAGGTAGGAGGGACCAGAATATTTCATTTGCAACATTTCACAAGCTCGTGAAAACAAGCAGTGAAGATTAGAACGCTAGTACAAATCAAAAATAGTTTCTTTTAAATCATTTGACTATATTTGAAGTATATAAAATCCAAAAACAGATAAGTTAACTACATGTACAATCCAAATGTTTTGTATAAAAGGTTGTTCTATGAGTAAACTACAACTCAATAAGTGGCATTTTTTTTTCCTTATCTTCGTTTTTATTCATTAATGATTGCATTACGCTTGTAATACCTTGCTTCACCAAAGGACAAAATAAACAAAATAATTTTCATTTTGGTTGATGAGTCCATCCTCCACTTCGATAACAATTGAGATATAAGGAGTAAGTATGATTCATCGTCCTTCGGGGTGTAATGCTAGCAGTACCAAGTAAATTAATGTACTAAAAAGAAAAGAGAAAATAAACATAAAAAGAATCATGACAAAATGGGGACACAACTATATAGCAGTACCAAGTATATAAACGAGAATGAAAAAAAAAAATAGAAGAACAAGACGTATGTTGTAGTGTTGTACTAGTAAAATGACAAGAAAAAAGAAGAAACAATCGTGTGGTAGAATAGAAGAAAGAGGAAAAAGTAAAATTACAAGAAAAAAAAGAATTGTGCGGTGGAATGGAAGAAAGAAGGAAAAGGAAAATGATAAATGAGTTAAGTTGTTCATCAAAAGTATAAGTACACCCCACTTAAAAGTATACGGTGACGATATATACTGACTCACTGAAACCCTTCAATATTGTCATGGAGGCCGTAAGAATATCTTCAAAGACGAGCCGTGTAATTTCTCCGGTCATATATATATAACTATAAAAACAATGAAGGTGACAACTAATTAAGAATCATTTTTAGGGAATGCGTACAACCTTTAAGTCCCAGGATTATTCCCGAAACCAAATATTATACCATAGACATATTATACTAGCCAGCTAGTTTTTTTGATGAATCAACTTCTTTTACCATACTCATGTTTGTTTCTGGAATTTTTTATGTATGTTGGTGGTTCCTTTTAGTGAAGATTGTTGGTCATACTTTGTCCGACAATTTTGAGATAATAATTAGGATTGACAATCATAGCGTAGACAATAGATATTAAAATTGAAGCATCAAGTTAATTTTGATTCTGTTTTGCTCTTCTCACATAGGATTCCCACTGATTCTTTTTTTTGTAAGGAGCTAAATTCCTTTGAAAAGACGAAGAAAAAAAGTCACTATATATATAAAGAATTAGTAATTGGGGGATATGAAAACTAATTGGGGGATATGAATTACTTCCCCCAACCAAAGGTGGCTGCTAAGGGGTGTTTTTTGGGGGCGAAAATACTAAAACGCCCTTAGATTAATTAAAAAACATTATGAAAAGACTGTTATGCCCTTTCAACTAAAACATAAAATCAAATAACCAAATTCATATATCCCCCAATTCCGGATTTGATGATCAAAAAAAAAAAATCTTCATCTTCTTCCTCATCGTTCATGCCTCGAAGAACCAAATCGAAAGCAAAACCGAGAACCAAATTGATTGCTCAACAAACACATGAACAAAGAATCGAGAACATTGCTCAACAACTAGAAGAGGATGCATCAAGAGCTCGGATGATCAACCACTCGCAATCATGGCTTCTCCGAGAAGGTAAGTGATTTTTGAACTCATTTATGATTGTTTTAATCGATTTGTAGCCATGGGTTTAGGTTAGAATCGCCAACAATAGCTGAAACTGTCGAGTTACGAGAGTACCTGATAGGATCTAGGTTTGAATACCATGCCGGTTTAGGTACCGACATAGAATTTGGGATGAATACCACGCCGGTTTCAATTTACGATAGTGAATTTGCGAAGACTTAGCATATAAATTGGGTTGAAGACTATTCCGGTAGTCAACTAAAAACACACAGAACAATTTTTTGTACCCCAAGATTGTATCTAGGTTTCGTGAATGCTTTATACTTAAAAACCGGCATGCATTAGTTCAATTCAAAAATGCCGGTAGTACACTTAAAACATACAGGAACATCACTGAAATTGTGCTCAATACCGACACACTATTTAGGTTCCATAGGATGCCTGGGTACTACGATACCTAAGATGCTCGATATTTAAAGTTTTATGCCTAACATGTTACCGGCATTGGTTTGTTTAAGAGTTTCCATGCCGGTTCCTAAACTGCCATGACTTTTCTTATGTTTGTTTTGTTTGCTTATGTTATAGGTCAAAAGCCAAAGAAGCGGAGAAAAATAAAGGTCATATTCTCACTAAGAGAAGGAGGAAGGACGGTCTTGATACTCCTCAGTCCCAGCCTCCACGGGGGAAAGACGCAGGTCGCAAGAAGCGTTTGGGGTTTCAAACAAGAGGGTCAATTTGGGAGAGTGGTGGTGAACGTAGTGCACTTGCAATCCTTGAAGGTACTGGAACAGTTGAGGACGATAAGCATGATGAAGGGGAAAGTGAGGAGGAAGATGATGAGGTTCATCCAAGTCAATTAGCAAGCCAAAGATCGCTGTACCACAAATTACAAAGCAGTCGTGAAGGATAGTAAAAAGGTTCGCATAAATGAGCCCCCTCCATATCCATGGGGCATGAACAAGTTTATCTTGGAAAAATGATAGATTTCCCAGTATTTGGATATCTTACCTGTTAACACTAAATTAAAATAACATAAGCATATCAACGAACATAGAAGAAGGAACATAAAAAATATAAAGATTCATAAAGTTCCAACCTGATACAGCTTCATCATGAATTTAGTAGCTAATATCTCATAGCTAGCTAGCTTTTCAAGGATTTAGGAGGAAGGCTAGCCAATCTTCCGACATTTGATGAACCCGATCTCTTCTTTCTTTTCTTACATGTTTCTCCTAAAGCTTTCAAAGAAACAAAGCTGTTTGTATGAGGAATCACTTCAAAAAAAGTTCCAAATTCCAAGTCTTTTCATAGTTGCGGTTTCGGGTCGTAACAAAGGAGTGTCCCTGCATTACGATAGCTTTTCTGTCCAGGGCCACAACGATTTTTATACTCGAATAGAACCAGCCCACTCTTTGTAAGAGCAAACGCTCTACAACGCCAACTCAATGTGATTTTTAGAGTTATACCGTACTCCTTATTCCAGCTCAATGACTCGGCCATGTTATCGGTAGCTCCAATATTCTTCTCTGAGGACGTCCTCTTAAAAGTCCATATATCTAAACACTCACATGGGTAATTAATTACGCGGGCAATAATATACAAAGCGATCTCCAAATGATTCGAGAATATAATCGAACCGATAGTTATCTGGCGCGGGGAGTGGGAAGACATGGAACGTTTCATCTGACAAATTGAAGACCATTATGAGTACACATACCGGCATATACGGAATGCTCAAAACACCGCCGGTACCTCGTTCCGGCATAGAAATTTCTATGCCGGAACAATCAGTTTACATTTTTTGGTTCCTGTATAGTAACTGACATGTACCGGCATGGTGGTGTTTGCTAACGTCCATGCCGGTATTCCAAATTTCCAAATACTCATAAATATGTGACAGAAAACCGGCATCCTCGACATATAAGTTTCCATGCCGGTATCATATACCGGCATCCTCGACATTTAAATTTCCATGCCGGTATCATATACCGGCATCCTCGACATTTAAGTTTCCATGCCGGTACCATAACTTTAGTGATTAGAACTCAGCTAGAAAGTGAAAGAGCGGCTAATTGACTGTTTTCATAGTAATCTAAAGAATGGTCACAGCTCAAAGGTAATTCAAATGTGTATATCCCTGTTTTTGTCCTATTAACATTTCAATCAAAGCTGCCCTAATTTAATTGAATATATGAAGGTTTCAAGTTTAAAATTTTAGCATATCGCAATCAAATGCTCAGTATTGCCATCATAATAATGTAACCCAGGATATTAAGATAGTATAAGCTATCATTTTCCGAATGGTAGACACCCCTGTATGTAATGCCCAAATTGTGGAAGCCAGAATTATATCAGCTGACCTTTATAATGTGTTGCGAACTAACTTCAAATGTGTATACCCTTGTTTTCATATGAATCAAACTGCTCGAACTTGATTTCATGCTTAAATTTAGTGGTTCTTGACACTTCAAATCAGTTGCATTAGTTTAGTTGTCACGTACGAAATTGCTGCATCTCGACCATCTTGAATTTTTCTTGATCAAGTGGTATGACTTGCAATCATGATAATGCCACCCAGGATGTTAAGATTGTTTAAGCTATCATTTGCGCAATGGTGTATCCCTGTATTTAATGCCCAAGTTCTGGAAGACAGAAACATATCAGCTGACCTTTATAATGTTTTGCTAACTAACAATTTAGAGCCAACAAACTTCCATCCCGTTGAATGGAAATATATGATTTCAAGATTATACCATCTACTTTGTACCAAAATGTTTAAATGTTTGAATTTTTTAAATATGTGACAGAAAACCGGCATGCAATCTTGGTTTGAATACCACGCCGGTATGTTCTTGAACAGTTGTGGATATTTTTTCCCGGCATACAAAGTTGTATGAATACAATGCCGGTTATAGAGGTTCCTGTAGTATTCATACAACCAAAGATGCCTGGTATTAAGCTTTTTCAGACAAAAATGGCGGTTTCGAAAAAAAAAAAATCAAATTTTCGACCTCTTTGAAGCATTACCTGTGTGTTGGGGTTGCTTGTATGTTGAACATGTTTACTTTCTTGAGTTGGTTCTTCACAAAACACTTTATGGTCACGAAAATCATGATTCAAAGGTGTTGGTTCATCATATAACTCCAATTGTGAGTTGTTATCATACACCGAAGATTGAAGATATGATTGTTGTAGTTGAGCTAAAGATTCAAATTTCTTGCAATTCTCTCTTATCACAATCATCTTCCATTTTCAAAAAACAAATTCCACTCAATTTTTTTTCCTCTCCTTCTACTCCTCACTCACACAAATTAAAATAAAAAATCAAACTAATATATCCCCCAATACTTAAGATTTTACTAATTAAAATTAATCACTAATTAGGATTAGTGAGGGTTAGATTAGGAATTAAAAAAATAATTACATAGGGGGTCACCCAAAATTGCTATTGGGACACCGTTTTTGTCCTGTAGCTATATCCCCCAATTAGTTTTGATATCCCCCAATTAATTATTCTATATAAATGTACTTGACTTGGCAACAACATAAACACAGCTGACAAAACCAAATTAGTCCTAAAATATTTTTAAATCGGAAATGCTATTGGCCACTCTAAACACAGCTCTATTGAGAGCTCAATATGACGTGGCGTGCCGAGTTGGATGAGTATTGGCTCTTGCGATGCTTTTTCAGTGACGTGTGGATTTTGGTTTTGTTTTCCGTGTCTTCTTCATTTTTTTTTTTTTATCTTTTTTTGCGTTTCAAACTCTGTGTAATCTATATTTTTCTTCTTCTTCCCCTAACATTTCTTTCTCTCTGTTACTGCCTCCCCCGAACACCTCCATCACAATAGTTTTAAAGTTCAAACCATATCATTACTTGTAAGTCTAACAACGGAAAGGCATTAAACAAGAACCTATAAAATCAAACCGATGCACTTCATATTTGATTTACAGAAGAACGATCGCAATCGATTGATAAATAAAGCCCAAACCCAATTATTAAATCAAAGTAACCACTGAGAAGAACACAATACATATTAACTTTGTTTGAATTTAAAAATCAACTATTAGATCTAAAATAGAGAGATTTGAGATGAAGAAGATGGGTTTTGTAGAAGTATTCCTAGAATAAAGATGGGGATGAGTTTTGATTTAATCTTGTCGATGGTGATAATAGTGGCGGTGTGAATGGATTTTTAATATTGATAATCACGGATTCACGGTCAGTAGTAAGAAGGTTAAATAGAATCAATTGATTATTGATGATGATTGTTGAAGTGAATTGATGGTAGAAATTGAAAATTATTTCTCTTAATCTCAAGAAATAAGCGGATCGATAAAAGAAGATGAAGAAAAGAATAAATTTTCTTCGTGAAAAATAGAAGCAAACTGTCAAAAGAAAAGAGAGAGTTAGAGAGAGAGAAAAAATCGTAGTTCACACACTGGTACAACTCAACGTGCCACGTCATATTGAGCTCTTAATAGAGTTGTGTTTAGAGAGGCCAATAGCATTTCCGTTTTTAAATGAACCTAACCATTAGATTAATGGCAAAAATTATGATCTTGAAGATCTAAACCTAGAAAAAGAGAAATTTAAATTTTACCAAACTCAGGTTGTGCATTTAATGTTGTGGTGAGAGAGATATGCGAGCCGTGGGCTTTATTTTGTTTTTCATTTTTGAAATGGGACCATATTGAACCGGTGAAAGGTTTATGGAAGGCCAGTAGCTAACCGGTTTAAAACATAGAAACGTATTATCATTTTAACCGTATATATACATAAGATATTTGACGGACATACCCAATGGTTTAATGGGTCCCCCTTAAATCACGCACTTAGAAAAATTACACAATTATTGAGAATAACGTTTTTTTAACCTTAAATGGTGGGCCCATCTATTTTCATAATATGTTACGAATTTTGTTTGTAAAATCATATCTACGCAATTAACCCGTTATTTGGTGCAGTTTATATTAATGTCTGATGCTTCAAATCGGGTAATACCAAGGATCCACAAGCAAGCATCCCTACTCCTAAAACGGTAAACATGACTTTATACAACATATTACTTTCTCTCAGGGATAATTTCCGTTTGGGTGTTACGTACGCACAGCTCCAACAAACAACCCTTACCCAAGTTCGATATATATTCCTCCACTTTACCGTAAAATGATTTCCATTATGAGCCCGTTGAAGATGTATTTTACATGTTTAAAATTCATTTACGGTAATTGCATAAATTATCAAATTGCTTGTCAGTTATATAGTCTAATAGTAGAGGTGTCATGTGTAATCGGGTATTGACGCAGAGATAACAAATTTAAATGAAATGTACATCATTTATTTCTTTACCGTATCGGTTTTCAAGTAAATACATGTGAAATGTCAATGCAAACATTCAATCACGTACGAAATTCGTGTATGGTAGGTATGAGGGACGGGAACATCTCATTTGAAACATTTCACAAGCTCGTGAAAACAAGCAATGAAGACTAGAACGTTAGTACAAATCAAGAATAGTTAGTTTTAAATCATGTGACCACATTTGATTTATACAAAATGCAAAAATGGGAAAAATTAACTACAAGTATAATCCAAATGTTTTGTTTAAAATGTTGTCCGATGAGGCAATTCCGTATACAATAGATATTAAAATTGAAGCATCAAGTTAATTTTGATTAGTGGAAATTTCTGAGGAATCCAAAGTTGGTTCCTCTCTCTTTCATGAACCCATCATTAAGATGGGATATATATGGAGCCCAATTTGTAAGATCAACGGCTAAGAATAACAGTTTAGATTAGATGTACTTTTTAATGTTTAAGGATTAGACTAATTTAACCTTAATTAGTTAGGAATTGTTAACATAAATATTAAAAAAAAAAAAAAAAAAAACGGCGACGAATTTGTTACCATATTTTTCGTCAATTGAAGTTACTCCCATAAATTTCGCTAGATAATTGGTTAAAAGATATTTAGTTACGAATTGTTAACGTAAATGTTAGAAAAAAAATTCGGTCAACGAATTTATTACCATAGTTTTCGCCCATTAAGTTACTCCCGTGTTAACTTTCTACTGGTTAATTAGTTAAAGATATTCTTGAAGATCCATGATATCAGTTTTCTTCTCTCATGAGTCATGAGTTCGTTTCTCTTTTCTCTCACAAATTTGGATCTCTAGCGAGAACAACCAGCAGTTCTCGCTAATTACTATTTTTCTTCTCATTAGATCGCTAATTATGAAGTAGATTACAATAGTCGTGGTGTTCAGATTACACCTTTTTAATTCGTTATTCATCTTCATGGAGCAGTATTATAGTTTAGTGATTTTTTATTCATCTTCATGGAGTCAGATTCTAGTTTAGTGATTTTTGTATCTAAAATTTCTTTTATTTTTATGTTTTACCTTGAATGATAGTTATGATTTTCACAAAAATCACCTACGGTGATAAGTGGAGTTTTTCCTTTGAAATTTTTACCAATATATGAAAACTAGAATATCACCAATCTCGCATATGAAAACTTGAGTTTTCATCATCGAAATTTTTACCAATTTTGGTGATAATTTGAGTTTTTGTTTTACTGATTTGTGAAAAATATAATTCTCACTAGTTTCATATGGTGATAATCGGACTTTTCTCTGGGGTGATAATTAAAGTTTTTAATTTGAGTTATTTTAGATATGTGAATTATAGTATTTGGGTTTCTTTTAAAAGGGTGATAATTTGAGTTGTTTTTTTTCTTTCCAAAAATAATTTGACTAGGGAATAATTTGGGAAAGGCTTTTATAATAAGTGATTTCGGTTATTTAGGGAGAGCTTTTTTAGGGATTAGAGTTAACGTTTTAAAGCAGTGAGTTATTTAAGGAGAGCTTTTTTAGGGGTTAGATTTAATCTCTTGCTTTGACCGTTTTGTTTTTTCTAAATTAATTAATTTCTTTAGTTATTTTTTCTAAATTAACTAAAAGGTTATTTTTGGAATCAAATCATATTATATCTAATTACGGGTTCTTAATATATAGAACTTTATTGATGGGTTTTTAATATACAAAAATATAGAATTGGGCTAGAAAAAAAGTTCCCCATTTTGATTATGTTTTGCTCTTCTCACATAGGATTCCCACTTATTCTTTTTTTTTTTGTAAGGAGCTAAATTCCTTTGACAAGACGAAAAAAAAAAAGTCACTATATATATAACTGCACTTGACTTAGCAACAACATAAACACAGCTGACAAAACCAAATTAGTCCTAAAATATTTTTAAATAAACCTAACCATAAGATTAAGGGCAAAAATTATGATGTTGAAGATCTAAACCTAGAAAAAGAGAAATTTAAATTTTACCAAACTCAGGTTGTGCATTTAATGTTGTGGTGAGAGAGATATGTGAGCCGTGGGATTTATTTTGTTTTTCATTTTTTTTTAACAGCATATATTTTGGGGCTTGTTGAAATGGGACCATATTGAACCAGTGAAAGGTTTATGGCAAGCCAGTAGCTAACCGGTTTAAAACATAGAAACGTATAATCATTTTAACCGTATATATATACATAAGATATTTGACGGACATACCCAATGGTTTAATGGGTCCCCCTTAAATCACGCATTTAGAAAAATTACACAATTGTTGAGAATAACATCTTTTTAACGTTAAATGGTGGACCCAGCTATTTTCATAATATGTTACGCATTTTTTTTTTTGTAAAATTATATCTACACAATTAACTCGTTATTTAAAAGCGTGATTTACAAATCATTCTAGACTAGTGAGATATTATACGTACGTTTGATTTGGCGCAGTTTATATTAATGTTTGATGCTTCAAGTCGGGTAATACCAAGGATCCACAAGCAAGCATCCCAACTCCTAAACCGGTAAACATGACTTTATACAACATATTACTTTCTCTCAGGGATAAGCTCCGTTTGGGTGTTACGTACTCACAGCTCCAACAAACAACCCTTACCCAAGTTCGATATATATTCCTCCACTTACCGTAAAATGATTTCCATTATGAGCCCGTTGAAGATGGATTTTACATGTTTAAACTTCATTTAAGGTAATTGCATAAATTATCAAATTGCTTGTCAGTTATATAGTCTAATAGTAGAGGTGTCATTTGTAATCGGGTATTGACGCAGAGAGAACAAATTTAAATGAAATGTATATCATTTATTTCTTTACCGTATCGGTTTTCAAGTAAATACATGTGAAATGTCCATGCAAACATTCAATCACGTACGAAATTCGTGTATGGTAGGTATGAGGGACGGGAACATCTCATTTGAAACATTTCACAAGCTCGTAAAAACAAGCAATGAAGACTAGAACGTTAGTACAAATCAAGAATAGTTAGTTTTAAATCATGTGACTACATTTGATTTATACAAAATGCAAAAATGGGAAAAATTAACTACAAGTATAATTATTCATTAAAATATTGATTAATCCAAATGTTTTGTTTAAAATATTGTTCGATGAGTAGACTCCAACTCAACTAGTGTCATTTTTTTCCTTATCTTCGTTTTTATTCATTAATGATTACATTACGATTATACTACTTTGCTTCAGCAAAGGACAAAAAAAGAAAAAAAAAATCGCTTTTGTTGATGACTCCATCCTCCACTTCTATAACTAGTACAACCGTTTTCACGGTGGGAGGGTCGACAGAAGAACTTGACGTTATTAATGCAGATAAGAGTGCTCTGCAGCACCGTAATGTGACTGCAAATGCCTCGACCTTCTCAAAAGCTCATCCGCCCGAGCTCAATTTCATCCGGAATAATGCCTTGCTTGACTCTATTGCCCTCTTCCATCTTGACGGAGAATTTTGGGCTACGAGCACTCTTATCCCGCATTAGGTCACTGAAATTTCTTGCATTTCCCCATAAAAACTAATCCCGCATTAGGTCACTCTTATCCACGCATTAGGTCACTTTGACAACATAGGAAAAAGTAATGAAAGTATTTCCGAATGTTGGCTCACTTCCATTTGAATACCATGATTGTCATCGCATAGTGGACCATTTCCGCATCAACAAAGAAACCCGACAACACCCCTATATGCAATGCAACATTGTACTAAACCAAGACAGATTACAAAGCTGGCAACTAAAATCTTATGGTAACTCGGAATCGATGAATGGCACTGATGGTGTCTCACCATTTTACTTAAACTTTGAGTTCTCTTTGTTGTAAGTGTAAGATTGATCTATGTCATCCTCTAGATAAAGCAGGATAAAAGGCACTTGATAGAAAAGAAAAGATACCTATTTACTAAACAGACATTAAAAAAAAATGTTTGCAGGACAATAAAAAAATGCATTGAGTTTAGATCAATCCGAGATACCGAAATTTCCGAGATTAAGCCAATAAACATCTAAATCACCCTTCATCCTTCACTAGCATCCCTAAACATTGCTAATGCTGAGATTTACTTGGGACTAGTCTTTCATTTGCACTCCGCAATTCTCAAAAGTTTTCGAAAAACCACACACCGAGTTGTAAGAGATGGAACCAACTTACGGGCATAAAACAACAACCACAATAGCAAAGTGAGACTTATCGATTTGCTCCATATGGGCAACCATTTCTAAGGCCAAAAATTCATCTAGCAAAAGGAAAATAAATGTGATGAGTAGTCGGATTGTCACTATATGTTACCTGCTTCAATTCTCTCATGTGCCAACTATTCGGGTCAAACGTTATCGGTGAACCACATTTTACTTTAGAGCTACACCCTTACATTTTACTAGTACGAATCGGAAGGTTGTCTTTACGGCAGATTCTCAGTTAGTTCATCTCCACAAAAGGGCATTGACAATTGTTCATTCCATCTCGGGAATAAGTGAAATTAAATAAAAAGTAATGCCTTACTCGTCTCCAAATTACCCGAATTTAAGGAAGCACTATCACCGGAATGAAAACTTGGTGAGACAAAAGGTGGAGCTTCAGAATACATATAGATCTCCATTCTTTTCCCCTCCATGCCATTTGCTGTCACCGAAAGACAAGAGAACACAAGGTACCAACTCTCGTTATCGCCTAACCATCAATAAAGTAACATCGAAGAGTAAACCCCCGGGCCAAATATATTGATTATGAACTAAACTATTAGGTTTGTAGGTAAAATGTAGGGATTAACTATTAAATGATATGGGGAATTGTTGTTGTTATACCTGTCCCCCATGTTAATGTTATCAACATCTTAATTTCACTTTAATTTAAACAAAATAGACTAGTAATATGAGCATTTCCATCAAAGTAAAACGATGTTTAGGATAAGCTAGCCAGTTCATCAAAGATTTTCATGTGTGAAAAGTAACATGGAATTTGGGTTCAATACAATCATACTCATTTGCATCCCCAATTCCAAGTTTCTAAACGTGACTCACATTCAAAATCAATTTCCTTTAAAATTAGAACTAGTAGGCTAGCACATCGATAAGAGATGCAGAAAAGAACAAGGTATTACCAACATGGATAAAATTTCATATTAAGCGTAAACAGACATCCATAGAAACTACTCAAAAATGGAAAGATAAATGAATCCTATGAAGACTTACCCAATGTGAGAATCACTAATCCCCAGCCCATCCGCCTTTTTCACAATCCTACTAGTTTTCAATGAAGAAACATGATAAGTTGGCAATCCAACCAGAATTCCAATTCAATTCCCAAATAAATAGTATTTCATAATTGACATCAAAAAAACACAAAACAATCCAGATGAGTAACTAGTCCTAGAAAATCTTGAAAACACCAATAAAGTTCATGTGAACTTACAAATTAATACAAATTTATATAAAAATAAAAACATATGAAACCAATCCCTAACTACGAAAACAAAGGAATTGAATTTGTAAGATGGGATTTTGATTACTGTTCTCAAATTCTTTAGATTTTGTAAGATGGGATTTTGTAAGATGTTAAAAATAGACCCATCTTGATTTAGACATCAATTTGCTTCTCTATAGATTAAAGTATCTCAATTGAAACCTAATAAAGAAGATAAACACCCAACTAATTTATCATCAAGCTGAACCACCATCTTCATCAATAAAACCTCAAATTAGGTCACTTTGAAATTTCCAAATTTCAATCAAATTGTTTAGGAAATAGATCTGGTTGCGGTGATGGTGACGGTGGTAGTGGTGCGGCAAGGTGGAGGAGGCGTTTCGAGTTTATTTCTCTGTTGGAGTTTCTCGTTACAAACAAGAAAAGAAGAAAAACAACGGAGAAGGAAGGAGAAGGAAGAAGAAAAAAGAAGAAAAAAAAAAAGAAAAAAGAGGTGGTAGGGATTCGAACCCGCAACCTTTGGTTCATTTTACCAATGGTTTTACTAAACCCCCTGTTAAACTATTTCCAACCTCCGTGTCCTTTTTTTTCATCGTGAAATTTACCCCATTACCCTTCATTTTGTGTCATATTTACGCAATTTTAGTGAGAAATTGAAACATGGAGGGGCTATTTAGTCATTTCATTGTCGATTGAAACCAATTTGGGACACCAAAATCCAATCTTTTTGTGTCAATTGATCACTTTCTATTGACAAAAAGACCAATATAAAGGTCTCATAAACATTTCTGGCTTTACGGTGAACAATTGAGATATAAGGAGTAAGTATGATTCATATCTTACTAATATAAAGAAAAGAGGTAATTGTTTGGTGAAGCTTTTTCATATCACAAAAATACCCCTATGCAATTTTAACTTTTCTTTTTATTGTTACGTGAATAAGGAAATGTTGAGAGGATAGGTCTGTAAAACGTTGACGTAATGATTCCGAGATCGAATCCCGCCGTCCCCATTTTATCTAAACTTTTCTCTCTTTCTTTCATATCTTCCGAAGAAAGAAGAATAGATCATCATCGTATCCATGAGAAACATCATTCCTCACTGTTCCATCTTTATTTCACACTATCTTAGTTTTAATCGATCTCATCTTCTTCGTTTCTAGCCTCTCTCTAAAATAAAATCAGAACATAGAAAAACAAAAATGCTCTTTTTCCTTTTCACAGATAAAATGAATTTCTACCTCCTTTTTTTCACAGGTAAAATCAATTCATGAAATCAATAGACAACAAAATAGAATAAGATCAGGAAGTGAGATACTTAATTTGACATTTACACTTTTGATTTTCAAACGAATGCAGAAAAAGACATAGATTTACTACTCCATTTCAGATCCAAAACAGAGATGTACACCACTATAATTCTTAAACTCCCATTATTAGTGCACCTCATTCAATTACGAATTCATATCATTCAACAATTGAAAAAAAAAAATCCCCAAAATATATATTGATCAACTTAGAGAAATGATTAGAGACCCAAAACTTAGAATTAGGATATCAACCAACGTTATCCAAATATTCTTCCAGTTTGATTGTATGAGCACCATGTTTCAGACATGCATCAAATTTGGTGATGGTGATGAGCACGGTGAACCACTGAAACTGGAGAGAAAAAAAGAAGGCTACTCCGAACGACATTTTAACTGAGATCATGTGTTAACACGTGTCTCTTTTAGTAGAGGGTTGGACTAACAGGTGCCCGGCTGCCAGCACATCCAGGCGTTCATTTTTGCCTAAATGGACATTTCTTTATTAAAAAAAAAAATTTGATTGCTGTATAATTATTATGTCATCAGGTTTTGAAACGAAATGGTAGGAGTACTGTGCGTGCGTCCTTGCTAAAGCATGGCATCAGCGATAGAACGTTGTTTACTCATGTTTAAAAAATGTTTAAAACCAAATACGAGATCATACATAACAAAAATTTATAAAAACTTATAGTTATCGATAGATATTTTTGATTGAAAGTGAAAAGTTTTGGGGAAAAAAATGGAACAGAACGAAAATTGAAATGGCCACTGAAAATCTAAAATACAGTAAAAATGAAAAATTCGAAGAAAAACAATTTGGAAAGGAATTGCAGGTTTGCGTTTAGACTACGTAAACTATAGATAAAATGATGGCTAACAATATTCCGTAAGCAAACTCATATTTTGATTTCATTTCTTAAGCTTTGAAAGGGAATGGCACTCGCAATGGCGCGCGTCTCTTTTAGTGACTAAAGGCACCAAAAGAACATACACGAAAAATGTTGTGTATAAGTACTTTTATCTTAAAAAAATACGAGTTTATTTTTGATATAAATAGGACATTTATGATTACTTTTGCACATCAACATTAAATGAATTTTTATTATTTGGCATGGATCGTTGACCGAGTTTTGACTTTGATCGTTGACTACTGCACGTAGACAACAAAGTACGAAACGGATGTACCGGCAGGCGCATCGCGCATGCGTGTTATACTAGTATACTAAAAAGAAAAGAGAAAAAAATATTAAAAAGGTCATGAAAAAATGGGGACACAACTATATAGACTTGTGATGTAGTACCAACTACCAAGTAAATAAACGAGAACAAAAAACAAAATAGAAGAACCGTA
Source organism: Papaver armeniacum (assembly GCA_023531295.1). Classification (NCBI taxonomy): domain Eukaryota; kingdom Viridiplantae; phylum Streptophyta; class Magnoliopsida; order Ranunculales; family Papaveraceae; genus Papaver; species Papaver armeniacum. Next base: position 17,923 of record JAJJWW010005350.1, on the reverse strand, counting down.
CGTATATTGTACTAGTAAAAAGACAAGAAAAAAGAAGAAAGAATTGGAGGAATAGAAGAAAGAGGGAAAAGGAAAATGACAAGAAAAAAGAAGAAAGAATTGTCCGGTGGAATAGAGGAAAGAGGGAAAAGGAAAATGACAAGAAAAAAGAAGAAAGAATTGTGCGTAGGGATGGCCATTTGCCCCACCCAAACCCATCCCCGTGAGTATCCGCCCCGTTTGGGTAGGGTTTTATCCGTATAAATGGGATGGGTCAGGTATGGGTAATACCCGAAATCTAAGCTACGGGATGGGGCGAGACGGATTTGATGTCGCCCATTACCTTCGTCTTTCATTTTTAAGGGTTTAGACTTTTATGCAAGAATTTGTATTCAATTTTTATATTTCCACCACTTAGTCGAGCTTTTATTCATTTATTATATATTTTGATCGTTCTTGTACATTCATCCTTTTCTCTCTTTTGTTGTGATCAAACCCATTCTCTAAAAGTTAAAATAGAGAAAATGAAGCAGATAATGAAATGGCTAACGTGGACGAAGATATAATGAGAAAGAAAAAAAAGTAGAAAAACTAATAAATCATTAACATATTCTTTTGTTCACTTTATTAAGGTAAATTACTTAAATTAAGATTTTAGAATGCATTGTTCTAACTTATTATTTTTGTTTGAATCATATTTAAGTTTTGATTATAAATAAATTTATTTATTAGCTAGGTGTTACAGGTAACCCATGAGAAACCCGCCCCATATGGGTATTCCCCATACCCGCCCTGCCCCAATTCATGTGGGCAACGAGGCGGGTATGGGTATTTTTTACGAACGGGGCAGTGACTGGGATTGGCATACCCGCCCCATGACCATCCCTAATTGTGGGGTGGAATAAAAGAACACAAAATTGGTCAAAAAGACCAAAATCAATAATTTCTGGGTGAAAAAGACACTTAGATTTTGATACTGTTTAAATAGCCAAAAATTAAAAAGATACTGTTTAAATGGACAAAAATTTAAAAATAGGCAGGATGTAACCAGTTTCATCCTGTCCATTTTCAAATATTTTTTTCTTATTTTTATTTTACACAGGATGCATCCAGTTTTATCCTTGCTATTTTTTAAGTATAAGCCAGGATGAAATCCAGTTTCATCCTTGCTTTTTTTTTTTTTTGGTTATTTCACCCGTACTCTTTTTTACTCGTCCATTTGAACCGTGTTTTAATTTTTTTTGGACAAATGACCCATTTTCTCATAAAAGAAAGAAGGAAAAGGAAAATGACAAATGAGTTAAGGTGTTTATCAAAAGTATACGTTGACGATACCGACTCGCAGAAACCCTTCAATGTTGTCATGAAGGCAATAAGAATATCTTTAAAGACGAGCTGTGTATCTTTTTCCTGCCATATATAACTATGGTTTTTCCTATTTCCCACCCCTATTTTTCCTATTTCCCATCCCTAAATAATTTTTAAAATCAATTCACATTTCACTTTTGGTTTTTCCTATGTGCCACCTTCAAGAGTCAAATAGATTTTGATCTTCTTCGCTGAAATCTCATTTTCATCGAACAAAACAAAAAACTAACAGGTTAGACATCCTTAGATTCCCGTTAATTATATGGTACACCTATTTTATTTGTTTGTCGTTCAATTCACCGAGATCAAATGGCAATTGATTAGTAAACTAGCTAAGTTACTGATTAACCTAATCCATAATCTTTTTAATCACTAGCCGAAACCTTTTTAATCACTGATGATGTTCGATCGGTAACTTTCCTATAATATTTTAAGAACCCGTCATTCAGTTATGGACGAACGTTAATGATTATGATCTTCCATTTTTGGAGGAAAATTGATAGTTTCCATACCGGACGACTACTAATGACGGCAGTTGACCAGTTCTGATCAAGTAATTCATTGATCACTTTATCATTTTTACACGGGCTCAATAACAATCAATAATGGTAAAGAAACGACCAATAATTGTTAAGAAGATTCGCAATGACCATCAATGGCCTCTTCCACTCAACTTTGAGAATTTTTTTTTCTTTTTTTTTTATCTCCAAGTTATGGTTTTTGTAATTAATTGAATCCATGAAGGGCAGGTATTGGGATCCGCTGATGTTAGGATTCTATGTGAGAAACTCATTGGCTTGTGTTTGATGCTCAACTTCATTCATGCGGTTATCATTTGGCAAGAAGGAAAATAATGAATAAACAAGCTTAGAAAAATGTTATTGAAGGTGGAGGCAGATTGTAGTAAAGAAAAGTGTGATCTTCAGAGGTGGAGACGGCTTGTACAGATGGAGTAAAGCAGTAGTTGTCGGTGATGGAGATGGAAAGAAGAAGTGATGTTATAAGTTAGGGTTTTTGTTTTGTCCAGTTGTTGGGTTGTTTTATCATTGGGTTTAAATAAAATGTCAAGGGATGGTATACTCAGGATATATGAAAATGTATTTGGGTGGTACATAGGATTATTGGGGATGGGATTTTATGTGGATGGGAAATAGGGAAAACCATAACTATAAAGCAATGAATGTGGTAACTAATTAAGAATCAAATTAGGTAATGCGTACGACCTTTTAGCCCCAGGATTATTCCCATGAGCAAGTATTATATCATAGACATATTATACTAGCTAACTAGTCTTTTGACGAATCAACCTCTTTTACCATACTCATGTTTTTTTCTGGAATTTTTTATATATGTTGTTGGTTCCTTTTAACGAAGGTTGTTCGTCATACTTTTTCATACAATTTTTGAATAATAATTAGGTATTGACAATCTTAGCGTAGACAACAAATGAAAATTCTAAGGATCAAGTTAATTTTGATTCTGTTTTGCACTTCTCACGTAGGATTCCCACTGATTTTTTTTTTTTTTTTGTAAGGAGCTAAATTACTTTGACAAGATGAAAGAAAAAAAGCAAAATTGTACTTGACTTGGAAACAACAAACAAAACACAACTGACAAAACCAAATTAGTCCTAAAATCTTCTAAAATAAACCCTAACCATAAGATTAAGGGTAAAAATTATGGTCTTGAAGATCTAAACCTAGAAAAAGAGAAATTGAAATTTGACCAAACTCTGGATATGTATTTAATGTTGTGGTGAGAAAGATATGCGAGTCGTGTGCCTTTTTTTTTTTCTATTTTCTTAAACGATAAAGGTTTTAGGGCTTGTTGAAATGGAACCATATCGGACCGATGAAAGGTTTATGGCAAGCCAGTAGCCAACCGGTTTAAAACATAGAAACGTAATATCATTTTATAATATGGCTAGCCATTTTTTTGGTGCATAATAGAAAAATGGTGGTGGGCGTATATAAACATAAGATATTTTTCGGACATACTCAGTGGTTTAATGGGTCACCGTTGAATCACGCACTTAGAAAAATTACAACATGTCTGAGAATAACGATTTTTTAACGTTAAAGGGTGGGCCCAACTTTTTTCATAATATATTACGAATTTTTTTTTTTTTTGTAAAATCATATCTACGTAATTAACCTGTTATTTAAAAGCGTGATTTACAACTCATTCTGTACTAGTAAGATATTATACGTACGTTTAATTCAGACGTTATTTATATTAATGTATGATGTTTCAAGTCGGATAATACCAAGGATCCACAAGCAAGCATCCCTATTCCTAAACCGGTAAACATGACTTTATACAACACACTACTTGCTCTCAGGGATAAGCTATGTTGGGGTGTTATAAACTGAAAAGACGAGGGTACCCAAATACACAACATTCTTTTTGTTTCAACCTATAATTCCTCTACCGAACGTGATCGTCTATGGACAGATTCGAGATAATACGACGATTTGGTTCACACTTCATGTGATTGTCTATAGATACGAGATCGAGACAATACAACAACAAGGTAACTTGTGTGATTGACTATGGATACAAGATCGAGATAATACTACAACAAAGTGTGATACTTGATAATAGGTTAGGTAATAACCAAACTCTATAGGATCACTATCAAGTATTGCGTAGTTAACGTATGTGTGTAATTTAATTTTTAATTTTTAGGTAATAACCAAACAATTATAATTGCGGAATAGAAAAGTAAATGACATAACAAGATTTTGTTAACGAAAAACCGTAAATGCGAGAAAAACTCCTGGGTCCTAGTTCGATTTGAATACTCACATAATTAAGCCGCTATAAAAAATCTAATACCAACTTCGTATAATGGAGACCAAGAAGACTACCCCTAGCTACTTAGTTCCCTCAAGTATCCTAGCCTTCGACTTCTAGAGTCACACACGTGAATAGTAGGTCATTTGGATCGTATTCCAAACATCAAAGGAAGAAACTGTTTGGTAACCACTCTAATCAATCTTGCTACAAGATTTAGATGAGTTGTTGACAAAGGCTCTTCCGTTTAATCTAATAAACTCCTTTGTCTAGTTAGATCAATCTAAATTTAACTACTGAAATAGTCAAGTATAGATTCACACTCAATCAATATAAATCTCAAATATAAATATAGAAAATGCCGATCTTACGAAACTAATCAATCGAATAAATCAATTCTATTTGGATCCCAGCCGATCAAGGTTTGTACATACTATTCACAAGATACGAAAACCAATAAAAAGTCTTCTTCTTCTTCTTCTTCAAATCTTCTTTTATCTTCAAAACCTGCACAACACCACTTGACTCTCTTGTGATCAATCATGCACAAAACAGAGTCTGTTAATAGTGGATTATCACAAGATGTCTTCAGATCTAATAACAGTTCTAAAGATCCTGTCGATAGTTTGGTCTAGTTTTAGTGAATATTATATCAGAAGAGAAGATTTTCAAGCACAAAAAACCAAGTTCAATCAAAGTTTCAACAACCTGTAGTCAATCAAATCAATCAAAAACCAATAACATTGCAATTATCTAGTTTCCCACAAATGGCACTCGTAGAGTTTCTTGATCCCACAGAAGTCTTTAAACGAGCGGTCGTAAGAGATTTCACCTAATTAGGATACTTTCCTCTCCGATTAGACGACTCCACCGAAACAACAAATAATGAAGTTTGCACGGCTCTTAGGATAGTTTGCTAGAAATACAAACTTAGGTATTTATAGACCAAGGATGTTTGGACACCAAGAAATTTCCAAAAACCGAAAGTATTCTCGAAATGTGCAATGAATGCCAAATTCGGTTTTCCTAATTCCAATAAATGCTTTTCAAATATTTCCGAAATCTCTTAATAGAAAATCTCCAATTAGTAAGTGCACATTACTAATTTTTATTCTCTAGAGCTATGCGTTAATTGCTGATAATTAAAGCATATAAAACCAAATACCTTAATTAAAAGATTCTTAATTTATTTTGGCACATGATCACCTTGAGTACCAAGGAATATATTTGAACAATAAATAATAAGAGTTACTGCTCATGTTCAAAGTATGTTGACATCTTTTCAATGCAAATCCTTATTTCATATTTACATAGATTTGCATTCTTGGAATCAGTTATACCACACTTCCAAACAAGTTTAAAATTGGTTTGCATGTATTCCAAGACTACTATGCGATTAATCATATCGAATCACATACATGGGTTCAATCGGTTCTACCAATCACTAGGATCGGTCATACCTAAATATGGGACTACTTGTGATCGGTCACTAGGATCGGTTACACCCGGTCTGGATCAGTTCCATTTACACATGGTATTACTTGTGATCAGTCACACCAATTACTAGGATCAAGTTACACCAATTACAAGTATCGGTCACACAACACTTATGATTGGTCATACCAATTACTAGGATCGGTCACACCAATTACAAGGATCGATCATACCATCACATAGTGATTACTTAGGATCGGTTAAACCAATAACCAAAACTGGTCATACCAAATCTTAAGTGATGCATCGTGATTAGTTATACCAAGATACATAACCTAATTTAAGATCGGTTCTACTATCTCACACATATTGGTCATCCAAAGATTTGCAATGAATAGCCGGACCAATAAGCCTATTGATTTCCCTTTCGATTCACGAAACATGTTCATGAATGTATTTCCTTTAAACAAATGTAAAACATTGTTTCCTATGATGAAATCTTCACCGTAACCCATTCACACAATCATAACAATATATACATGTTGATGGTGGATTTTCGTTTAAGGTTAAATTTGTAAAAAACCGTAAAATCATGCGGCGACATCTTATAAAAGATAAAGCCGTTTATAAGTGACGGATACTCCTCACTTAATTCACCAAGAATGGAGCATGTAGCAACAATCCCATTCTGTGAATACATGAAATTCCTCCAGGTTGGAGCATGCAGCAACAATCCCTTCCTGTGAATTTCATATCAGCCTTGTATTTCCTGTACCCATTATCAGTGTGGCATGACTTTAGTGTTACCCTTACGAGTAACACGAACCTCCAAGCACTATAATGAATCCATGTACTGAAATACCCGTGATGGTGATTCTCGGTGTGTTATACTAGCCCGAGCCCTCTCGGTGTGTTATACTAGCCCGATTGAGCCCCTCTCGGTGTGTTATACTAGCCCGATTGAGCATCCCACTTGACTGTATGTCGGTCTCCGGATATGATCTAATCGCAGCCATCCAACTCCACAAGCATGATTGGATGACCACGAGATCAATTCCATCACCCCCAAGCGGTATGGAATACACACGGCCTTAGCTTGCCAAATATGATTCGATCGCAGTCATCCAACTCCACAAGCATGATTGGATGACCACGGATCAATTCCATCACCCCCAAGCGGTATGGAATACACATCGGCCCGACCCGCATGGTGGTCGACCATTGGCCTTCGCTTGCCAAGAAACCGTCCATACCAAGCATTATGGGCGGAAACCTAAATTAGGGTTTGCGGCATATTACATGTGTCGCAAAACGGTCTCAACCGTCCATCTTCGCAGTATAGATGGAGGGTGTAGATGTAGACTCAAAGGGCCCGGAGCATGTCGACACAATCACCATGTGACCGCCTACACACTTGGCCAATCGGTCAAAGCCAACCGTGGTTGGTTACAACAAAACCGTCCGCCCAAAAGAGCATGGTCGCGCGGCTTTGAAAGCCAAAAATAGGGTTCGAGCCATCACGCGCGTCCATCTTCTCCGGCACGAATGGAGGGTCACAGATCAAATCGAGCAGGTCCGGTCATACCAGCATGACCACCGTGGGCCCATCTACCTCTCCATGCGGTCGGCCAAGGCATATCATGCCTGGCCAATCCAAAACGCCCGCTCAAACATGCGTGGCTACACTTCCCAAATTGCAAATCGATCTCGACCACTCAACTTCACCGGACGAATTGGGTGGCCTAGATCACGTTTCATGAGACGGTAAGACATAGGCGTGAACATCAGCCTACCGTCTACACGCCAAACCAACCGGCCAAGACCGACCAAGCTAGGTCGTCTTGGAAAACGCGCCGGAAGAGAGTATGGCGCGCGGCTTCTTGCGGCATCAAACTCCTATCGCAAATCGATCTCAACCACTCAACTTTACCGGTCGGGTTGAGTGGCTTAGATCGCGCCTTCTTGGTAAAGTGAAGTATGGACGTGCACACCGGCGTGTTGTCTACACACATGCCCTGGTCGGTCCTCTTCAAAACCCTTCCCATGCTTGGTTTCGACCAAGGCAAGAGTGATGCTTGCGCACCTCTTTTAAAACCCTAATTTCATCAACGGTCGCAGATGAGTGTCTCAAACATCATCTCATCCGTCCGACCTCACCAGACTTGGTTATACAACCACAGTCGGAGTTATTTGGTTAGTGAGGAGTCGTTACCCATCACTTTACCACACCGTAATGCGACTACACATAAAATACACACGATACTTCACAAGTATCGACTTTCAATAACGCAGATTATTCAATTCAAGATTACATGCTATCTTTCGTGGATCCACGATCCACATTCCAGGACATCAATCATGTCACAAACTGGGGATGCATATTTGGGGTATTGGTCCGGCGGTTTACGGCGTGCAGCGTGCAACGCGCCATCACAAGAACGTGTTAGGAAGTCATGGACGGTTAGAGATGAACAGGAAAAGTGGGCAAGACTGCTCGTGTGTTACCGAAACACACAACTCCACTACTCCATCATTCCACTACCTCCACTTCCCACGAGAAACGTGAATGAGGTTCAATGACTTGTATAAATAGGGTCTCCACCCTATTTCCAACAACAACAAGGAAAACAAGACAAAAATCAACATCCGAGCCTCCTTACATTAGCCGTAAGCCTGCTCACTTTTCTCATCACAAGTCATAAGCAAGCCAACACCTTCACAATCTCAACACCTTCTTCGCTTCCCTCCCTAAGATCAACCCCATCTCCTTCACTTTGTGACCAGAAACAAGTCCAGGAACGGCCATTTCTTGGTTTAGGCCGGACTTGCACAAGATTGATCTCTCGAATCTACAAGCACTCACCGCAGTGCATTTGTTGAAGGTTTAGATTCATTCCTCATCCACACCCCAAATTACTAAATTCAGCGGGAGTAGTTTTCACCCATCAACAATTGGAGACCACAGGTGGGAGATTGATCTATCGGTTGCATAAAATTGAATCCTCAATTTCTCGGTTTCCATCTCGCAATGTATCCAGGAACTACAAAGTGGTTCGAATATCATGGGAAGCATAGCCGGAATGCTTTGAGGATGTCTTGGCAAATCAAGCCGGTATCACCAGGAGGCAGAGTGAGACATTTCGCCTTTTGAATGATATAGCGGCACAATTACAAGAAGGGTCGACGAGCATCTACTCAGGGAGCACAAGAAATGTTGAATCATCAGCCATGAGTCACACCTTTACTAGTGGAGATGCAGAAAGAACGCGTGATCACAGGGGACTCGGGAGATACGAACAACATGGTCCAGCCGACAACGAAGACTCGAGGCAACTCCACAGAGGAAAAGACTTATCCGGAGTACCACAACGTCTACCGAATAAGGAAATGGAGCCTGGATCCCTGCTGGGAGATTTATATCTCAAGACCCTTGTCGAAGCTCGGAAGACTGTTCAATCCGCATCAACCTTTCAACTAAGTGAAGAGACGCCTGAGGAAGGAGAAATCAATCAGGAAATGCCTGAATACAGAGGATGGAAACGTTCAATTCGGTCACTCAGCAGTGACATTGCGGCATCTTCCACATCCCTCTGCCTAGGCAAACGATCCGCAGATGTGATGGCACTCGCAAATCTTCCAACTTCATCTCCCGCTCCACGACAAAGCCACGGAGAGACGTTACAACGCCCACTAACGCAGGAAAAGCCAGACTCAAGGTACTTACATTTTCCCTTCCAAATGAAGAAGATTCTGGAGCTGCTGGAGACGTGGGTGCGAAACGGAGAGGTGGAGCTACCCCCGGTATGGCGTCCGCCTACTGATCAAGAAGTAATGGACCCGAGGTACTGTCATTACCACCGGTTCCTTCATCACCCCACCGGTGAATGCAACGCTTTGAAGCGCATTGTTCAGGAGAAGCTTGGTTCAGAGAGATAGCTTGCAAAGGATTTTCTTAGAGACTACTCCGGTTTGATATAAGTGAGGCTTCAAAAGGCAAGTAAGTTTTACTCAACAACTTTACAAGAAAGATAGTTTAGAATTCACTGGGGACTTAGCATCCCGCACGTGGAGAAAGAGGCTCAGTGATCAAACGCCATGTTTGTTTCCATTCGTACCTCCCTTTTACATAACATTTGCAATTTCATATGTGCAAACCTTCATGACCAAGATGAAAATCTCATTTAACATAATCTCTTTCAAAAAGATTGTTCACAAAACTATCTCAAAATAAGCCAATTCAATTACCTATTGATCCAAAACCTAAGTCAAAGAAAATCCTCACTATCACTCAAAAAGAAAAGCATATAAGAAAAACGCCGGATATAGCACAAATACTTCAGGGAAGTCCTTCGGAACAACTCATCCTTCCGGGCAAGGGCGGCTTTCATCCTTTGGAGCACGGCTGCTTGCTCCGGTTCCTTAGACAACTTCTCAACCTCTTCTTCCGACGAGCAACACGATCTGCGGAAGGGACTTCATCATGTAGTTTTACGGAACTCCCGAATCTTGGAGAACCCTTCGAAGAACCAAGGAGCATTAAAGTTGTATGCTGCAAACACGTCCGAGATGGCACCTCCAATCTTCAATCACCTCTTGAAACTGTTCCACCGATCGCAGCGCTCATCCCCTGGATAGAAACTAAAGCTTCTTGGACGCGGTTGACCAATGCAAGACGACTCTTGAGCTTCGTGGTGGTAGCAATATGTCCGTGTTTCTCCCATATTGCCGTGTACAACTCTTCAAATTGAACCCACGCTGAATCCACCAACCAACACATGACCTGGATAAGGGATAGTAAAAGGAGGATCGAACAAAGCCCCAGGCATCATCACCGCAATTCGGCGACCGCGGAGTCTTGTCGGTTGCGGAGGCCTTTCAGAGAAGAAGTCACCGCAATATCCATGTGGTCCTAACACATTCGGGATGGATTTCAAGGGGAGCCGTCTCAACTACAAACAGAGCACCGTCTCTCTTGCATTCCTTCCCAGCATCTATTTCACTCTGGTGCTTGATTTCCATCACGACCCGTCGACAAGATCATTAAGGGAAGCGCCTTGTTCAACCGAGCTTGCATCATCTCTGTCATTGTCGAAAAAAGGAGCGGTTTCTCCAGACTTCTCAGCGTGAAGGTCAGTACCGCCAGACTTCTCAGCATGAAGTTCCATACCGTCTGACTTCTCAGCATGAAGTTCCATACCGTCAGACTTCTCAGCATGAAGTTCCATACCGCCCGACTTCTCAGCATGATGACCAGTACCGCCGGCCTTCCCGTTTTGGATGCGTGCCAACCTTGTGAAGGCATTATCTTTCGAAATTCCCTGATTTAAAACAAGGATCGTTTTAGAAGAACTTACACTGGAGAAATGAAAGAACCGATGGGAGGAGGTTTAAATACCTGCATATTAGAAGAATTGAGGATTACCGGACCGCATGCTTGCCTCTTAGGTCTCTCTCCTACTTGGGGACTGCAATCCTCAGCTCTTGTCCGTTTGGATGGAAGTGGCTTCAACCGGAAATGCTTCGTCAAGACGTCGGAAGATGGCTCACTACGGGAATTCGTCACAACACTCTTCGAAAATTTCTGGAAGATCAACAGTTGTTTCCCCCAAAATTCTTTATACCTGTCGGTCACCACTGGGTTTCTCCCAATAGGCCAGAAGGGAAGGCTCACCCGGTCTAAGAACACATTGGCGTTAAGAATTTGTGGAAGGAATTCTTCCGGAGCCCCTAGTGGACGGATAAATGGGACACCCTGATCAAATCCCATCTGGCGAGCAGCCACTGTCAATGTTGTACTGAGTCACAGAAAATTCTCCGTTGAATAGAGACAGGACATATCTGGAATGCAGGTGCGCATGTAAAATAATTTCCCCAGATCTCATGGTCTCAACATCGGTACACAACACAACGCGGGATCGTCGGCAAAGGTCTTTGGCTGAACGATGGAAGAGTGAATCGGCCCCATGGACGAAAATCTACGGAAGAAATGTTGTCAAATACCTCCACAAGTTTCGCACCGGCTTTAGGACGCTTCTTATTCCATCGGAGTATTCTCGAGCCGCCGTACAAGTTAACGAGTGAAGTTGCACAGGGAGTAGGAGCATAACTTCAAGTGTTCCCATAAGAGCGCTGAAGAAAAGCGAAGTGAACGTGCGACTCCACCTTCTTGTACCGTTAAAACGTGCATATCCATTGCTAAAGCGTCCGGATGAGAATACAGACGATCCAAGGAACAATGCAAATAGAGGAAGAACTTCACCTGCGCCCGACTTTTTATAGCAATCTTAACAAGCTCACCTCTTATGGTCTTCTTCCCAAACCATCATCAAATACATCTCTCGATAGCCATAAAGACAGAGACGCGATCAAGGCCGAGCTCGTTTTCCAACTCTTGATTCAACTGCGGGTCTGCGAGAAGACCACTCCGAAACCCACCAAGTATAAAAGCATCTCGCATCCTTTTTCTCCTCCTTGTCCGGACTCTCGAATCCCTCCGCCTTTTGAAGTATAGCATCATAATTACTTTGTTCCGCATCGTAGAGCTCGTAAAAAGACTTCCTATAACAGGCAGGTTCATTAACGCGGCTACACTCTCCAAAGTAATAGTCATCTCTCCCCATCTAGATATGGCTGTGTGAGTAAAAATACGCCACCGAGAAATGAAGGTGATCAAGCCCCGCAGTGTCTTTCCTAATTTCGAGGGTAGCGGATGCCATGACCGCATCGAGAATTTGTGCTTTGGTCAAATTGTCCTTAATGCCCTTATTACTCAACATGCGTCTCATCCATCCTTCATAAGAACCCAGTGGAGCATGGCAAATCTTGAAGTCAATGGGAGAAGGCGGATATTCGTTTCTCTGGAGATAAAATCTCATCACAAGTGCGGAAGAAGAGAATGGATCAGCATCCATATTTTCTGAACCGGAAAGCAAGACTATCTTATGAGAAGGATGTTTCCTATTATTTGGAAAAGACGAGGTGAACAACTCATCATTGATGTTCGGCATATCCTTGAAACTACATCAACACTTCTGACGCGGCACGGCATTATCTTGAAGACATGTTGATAGGAGTTCTCTTCTTTCTACCGCAATAAGATAAAAGACAGAGTTAGAACTTGTCAGCACATGAGAAGTGTAGTCACACGGCAAGACACAACTCACGAGCGGAGCATGCAATGGCCTATCCAAATACCATTCAAATCCCGGTACAAAATTCATCGATTTCGATGGGTGCAATTTTAATCCGGTACAAGTTTCGGTCTGCATTGATTTCAAGTTCTCCGTATAACTTTCAAGTCGGTATAAGTTTCAAAATTTCAGTCAAGCATATGTGAATAAGACCCACGTTCGGCATACAATGCGGGCCCGCATTCATCCGCATACATCACAACACAATTTTCTTTATTCATGGGAATTGTGTCTACGGGATTCAAGCTAGATGGCGGAAAAAACTAAGCATGCACATGTCTTACAAAAGTGTTTACCTAACAAACTAGGGTTTTACTTTCTAAAAAAAAAAAAAAAAAAAAAAGAGTACTGAGAACTTACCTTGGACGGACGGGCGCACGGTAGCAGCTCGGCAACAGCGTCCCAACAAAGCAATGGCAACGATGTTCGGCGGCAACAGCAAAGTCACGGACAGAGCTGTGACAACAAAAAAAAAAAAAAAAAAGAAGAGAAAATTCGTGAGAAAAAAAGAAAAGGGTTTGGCTTCTTTTATATACAAAAATTAGAAGAATCCCAATAGAACAAGGATTCCTCTTTTGTTTGGTTTCCTCTTCTGATTCAAATACCCAAAGAAAGAAACCGGCCCCACCAGGGATTCCATGCAAGCGTGAAGGCGTGGAAAACTAGCAGTCGGCCAACACTCTTCCGGTAAACTCCTTTTATCTGTCTTTCTCACGTATGCATGTCACCATCTCATGCCTACCACACAATAATGTAACCATTATGTGCTAAATAGGGACTTAATGTTGATGGTGGATTTTCGTTTAAGGTTAAATTTGTAAAAACCGTAAAATCATGCGCCGACATCTTATAAAAGATAAAGCCGTTTATAAGTGACGGATACTCCTCACTTAATTCACCAAGAATGGAGCATGTAGCAACAATCCCATTGCAGAATACATGAAATTCCTCCGGAGGTTGGAGCATGCAAAAGAACAATCCCTTCTGTGAATTTCATATCGGCCTTGTATTTCTGTACCCATTATCGGTGTGGCATGACGACCGAGTGTTACCCTTACGAGTAACACGAACCTCCAAGCACTATAATGAATCCATGTACGAAATACCGTCAGGCCGATTCTCGGTGTGTTATACTAGCCCGAGCCCTCTCGGTGTGTTATACTAGCCCGATTGAGCCTCTCGGTGTGTTATACTAGCCCGATTGAGCATCCGGACTTGATCAGTCGGTCTCGGATATGATCTAATCGCAGATCATCCAACTCCACAAGCATGATTGGATGACCACGGATCAATTCCATCACCCCCAGCGGTATGGAATACACACGTTAGCCTCCGCCAAATATGATTCGATCGCAGTCATCCAACTCCACAAGCATGATTGGATGACCACGAGATCAATTCCATCACCCCAAGCCGGGTATGGAATACACACTACCACCCGCATGGTCGACCATTGGCCTCGCTTGCCAAGAAACCGTCCATACCAAGCATTATGGGCGGGAAACCCTAAATTAGGGTTTGCGGCATATTACATGTGTCGCAAAATCGGTCTCAACCGTCCATCTTCGCAGTATAGATGGAGGGTGTAGATGTAGACTCAAAGGGCCGGAGCATGTCGACACAATCACCATGTGACCGCCTACACACTTGGCCAATCGGTCAAAGCCAACCGTGGTTAGTTACAACAAAACCGTCCGCCCAAAAGAGCATGGTCGCGCGGCTTTGAAAGCCAAAAATAGGGTTCGAGCCATCACGCGCGTCCATCTTCTCCGGCACGAATGGAGGGTCACGTATCAAATCGAAAGGTGTCCGGTCATACCAAAAAAAGATGACCACCGTGGGCCCATCTACCTCTCCATGCGGTCGGCCAAGGCATGCGTGGCTACACTTCCCAAATTGCAAATCGATCTCGACCACTCAACTTCACCGGACGAATTGGGTGGCCTAGATCACGTTTCATGAGACGGTAAGACATAGGCGTGAACATCAGCCTACCGTCTACACGCCAAACCAACCGGCCAAGACCGACCAAGCTAGGTCGTCTTGGAAAACGCGCCGGAAGAGAGTATGGCGCGCGGCTTCTTGCGGCATCAAACTCCTATCGCAAATCGATCTCAACCACTCAACTTTACCGGTCGAATGAGTGGCTTAGATCGCGCCTTCTTGGTAAAGTGAAGTATGAACGTGCACACCGGCGTGTTGTCTACACACATGCCCTACGTCGGTCCTCTTCAAAACCCTTCCCATGCTTGGTTTCGACCAAGTCAAGAGTGATGCTTGCGCACCTCTTTTAAAACCCTAATTTCATCAACGGTCGCAGATGAGTGTCTCAAACATCATCTCATCCGTCCGACCTCACCAGCTTGGTTATACAACCCTGGTCAGGAGTTATTTGGTTAGTGAGGAGTCGTTACCCATCACTTTACCACACCGTAATGCAAAGCACCCCATAAAATACACACGATACTTCACAAGTAGTCGACTTTCCGAATAACGCAGCTTATTCAATTCAACGTTACATGCTATCTTTCGTGGATCCACGATCCACATTCCGTCATCAATCATGTCACAAATCGGGGATGCATACTTGGGGTATTGGTGCGGCGGTTTACAGCGTGCAGCGTGCAACGCGCCATCACAAGAACGTGTTAGGAAGTCATGGACGGTTAGAGATGAACAGGAAAAGTGGGCAAGACTGTTCGTGTGTTACCGACACACAACTCCACTACTCCATCATTCCACTACCTCCACTTCCCACGAGAAACGTGAATGAGGTTCAATGACTTGTATAAATAGGGTCTCCACCCTATTTCCAACAACAACAAGGAAAACAAGACAGAAAATCAACATCCAGAGCCTCCTTACATTAGCCGTAAGCCTGCTCACTTTTCTGTCACAAGTCATAAGCAAGCCAACACCTTCACAATCTCAACACCTTCTTCGCTTCCCTCCCTAAGATCAACCCCATCTCCTTCACTTTGTGACCGAAACAAATCCTGGAACGGCCATTTCTTGGTTTAGGCCGGACTTGCACAGATTGATCTCGAATCTACAAGCACTCACCGCGCAGATGCATTTGTTGAAGGTTTAGATTCATTCCTCATCCACACCCCAAATTACTAAATTCAGCGGAGTAGTTTTCACCCCATCAACAATGACCTGGGAGATACGAACAACATGGTCCACTCGACAACGAAGACTCGAGGCAACTCCATTGTAGGGTGCACTTATCCCAGTACTCACAACGTCTACCGAATAAGGAATGAGCCCGGATCCCTCGCCGAGATTTATATCTCAAGCACCTTGTCGAAGCTCGAAGACTGCTCAATCCGCATCAACCTTTCAACCACAAGACGCCCGAGGGAAGGAGAAATCAATCGTGAAATGCTCGAATACGTAGGATGGAAACGTTCAATTCTAATACTCAAGAACATATCATAAGATCTTCCACATCCCTCTCGCCTAGGCAAACGATCCGTGCATGTGATGGCACTCGCAAATCTTCCAACTTTCATCTCCGCTTCCAATGGCCAAAGTTACGAGAGAGTCGTTACAACGCCCACTAACGTAGAAAGCTGCACTCAAGGTACTTACATTTTCCTTCCAAAACGAAGATTCCGAGCCGCCGGAGACGTAAGGCGAAACGAGAGGTGAGCCACCTCGCATGGCGTCCGCCACGACTGCTAAGTAATGGGACCAGGCATCACACAGCCACCTGCCTTCATCACCCACCGCGAACGCAACGCTGCCGC
This sequence comes from Papaver armeniacum, assembly GCA_023531295.1. Lineage (NCBI taxonomy): Eukaryota > Viridiplantae > Streptophyta > Magnoliopsida > Ranunculales > Papaveraceae > Papaver > Papaver armeniacum. The sequence continues at coordinate 1,404 of JAJJWW010005350.1, read as the reverse complement.
GCATCGTCAGAGAGCTGTCTGTAGAGACATTGCAAAGGATTTTTCAGAGACTACTCCTATTTGATATAAGTGAGGCTTCAAAAGGCAAGTAAGTTTTACTCAACAACTTTACAAGAAAGATAGTTTAGAATTCACCTGGGACTTAAAGATCCCGCACGCGAGAAAGAGGCTCGGTGATCAAACGCCATTGCTTGTTTCCATTCGTACTCTCCCTTTTACATAACATTTCTCCAGAATTTCATATGTGCAAACCTTCATGACCAAGATGAAAATCTCATTTAACATAATCTCTTTCAAAAAGATCGTTCACAAACTATCTCAAAATAAGCCAATTCAATTACCTATTGATCCAAAACCTAAGTCGTTAAAAATCCTCACTATCACTCAAAAAGAAAGATATAAGAGAAAACGCCAAGATATAAGCACAAATACTTGTGGGAAGTCCTCTAAAGAACAACTCATCCTTCTCGGGGCAAGGCGTTTTCATCCTTTTCGAGCACGCCGTTTCAAACTCAGCTCTGTGACAACCTCTCAACCTCTTCTTCCGACGGAAGAACACGTCTCCATAAGTGGACTTCATCAGCGTAGTTTCCCCGGAACTCGAATCTGAGAACCCTTCAAGAACCAAGGAGCATTAAAGTCAGATCACAGTAAACACGTCCGTATGGCACCCAATCTTCAATCACCTCTTCAAATCGTCTACTCATCATCCCTCGATGTAAACCAAAGCTTTGACGCCATTGACCAACGCAAGACGACTTCGAGTCGGTAGCAATATGTCCGTGCTCTCCCATATTGCCGTGTGCCAACTCTTCTTCAAATTGAACTCGCATTTGAATCCACCAACCAACACATGACCTGGATAAGGGATAAAGAAAGGAGGATCGAACAAAGCCCCGTGCCGCATCACCTCTGCATCCACATCACGGAGTCTTGTCGCTGGTGTGGAGGCCTTCTTTAAGAAGTCACCGTAATATCCATGTGGTCCGAACCCGTTCAGATGGATTTCATGTATCGTCTCAACTACAAACAGTAACTGCCTCTCAGACCCTTCCAGATTCATTTCACTCGGGTGCCGATTTCCATCACGACCCCGTCGACAAGATCATTAAGGGAAGCGCCTTGTTCAACCGAAGCCACTCATCTCTCAGCTATTGTCGTAAAAGGAGTGCCCAAGACTTCTCGGGCCACGTGAAGGTCGGCATCGCCAGACTTCTCAAAGCATGAAGTTCCACACCGTCCGACTTCTCAAGATGAAGTTCCATACCGTCGGGATTTCACATTTAAGTTCCATACCGCCCGATTTCTCAAAGAAGATGATGACCAGTACTCGCGCCTTCCCGTTTTGGATGCGTGCCAACCTCATGGAAGGCATTATCTTTCAAATTCCCGATTTAAAACAAG
>JAJJWW010005349.1:290837-328793 GCA_023531295.1 Papaver armeniacum | reverse complement strand
AGTCAAATATAATTAATAGTCAAGTCCGTCAATCGAGTTAAACTGATCCAACTCCTCAAGTAAAATCAGGTCAGCTAAACAACTTAAGGCCAAAAGCCTTTGTAAAGGCCAAAGGTCGAACCGCACCATAATGGTGCATCACCAGACTCAACACACTAAATTAGCTCAAAACCAGCAACATTCCTCCACACGCTAACTTCATTTCTAATTCTACTTCTTTAACATTTCAACTCTACATTTCATTCAAAGTAAACTTCATAAAACTCAATTACAATTACAAACACTTGTTACCTCGCAATTGCAGTAGATGCAAACTTTCCTATAGAGATTCAACTCAACATATTTTTCTAATTCTTTTTTAAAACTTAGGTCACCACACCCATTCAATATTACCAAAACATTTGCAATCCAAACTACATGCACCCATTCCAGTGACACCGCTAACTCCACTAATTCACCACTACCAAAACATGAACACTCCGTACACCCCACTTGAATCTTAACAATACCACCGTTGCCACCAGTGCACTCATGACCTTCATTCACTAACCAAATGCCATGTCTTTTCCTCCATTTCATTTCTCTCATCAACACTTTCAGTTCAGTTTCATAACCACCTCTAATACCTATTGAACTTCAATCTTAATACCATTACATCCTTGCCATCAGTTCATTCTCAACTATAATTCAAGACTACCAATTACATATATCATCATCAACACAACTTGCACAATATTCATCTTCTTCATCTCTAACCCGAATCTAACTCCCGCCTTCCCGCATATATAACCACTCCTATAAGCTCTTATATATCATGTATATACTACTTGCACTACAAGTTGTAATATAATCATACATCCACCACCACCACATCCATCTAAAGCATATCAATTCAATGAACTCACTCTAAAAACTCAAGTAAACACATAACTTAAGAATAACAAATTCTGAAATCTTAAATTCACCTTACCTTCTTATCCTGAGTTTGTCTCAATACATGCAATTAGCACCAACAATTACTCCATCGCCTTCTTAATAACAGACCCAAGTCCTAGCTCCATCAATTTCTTCACTTAACTCGTTCATCAACAACACAACATCATTGCGAGAGCCTCCATGTAATGCCGTAACTCGGTCCAATATTCTCATTTCAGTTCTGCCAACATTACCATTCAACGGATATACACCTTAAACATCTACAATGTGCACTATAACACTAGATAACTCAACAATCCACAACTCAATACTTCAACACTCAACATAGATCATTAGCATCATCTTCATCACAAACAACCCTTTATGCAATTTGCACATATCTCAAATCCATCTCTTTGAACTACTCATTACAACAATCCCATCATCTATAACCCATTCGATTACTCCAACAAATTATAATTAAGGTTTAACACCACTATCATCTGAGTAAATCTCAGTTCAATTCATTCATCTTGTTCAGCCGCAACCAACCATTCAATTTATCAATCATAAATTTATAAATCTACAATCTAAATAATTCAACTTCAATCTAAACACAGCCCATTCTAGAAATCATCCTTCCATACCAAATCCAATAAAATGTTGAAATAAGAGAAACTCTTAATTACCCCGGATTGACACCACCACCAACTCCAAGTTATTGTACTCTTCTTTTTCTCGATGTCCGACTCCTACCTTTCATCACCATCTTCTATTTTCATAAGACTCATTTAGAGTTCCCAAATCTAATGACCAAAACTTTGATTATCTTCAATCTCGATTTGAACTCAAACATCAATTAAACTATTCAATGAAGCAAACCCATCCGTAATTCCGTCTAACTCTTCTAAATCCTCAAATCGAATTCCAACTCAACATGCAGAAACCTAACCCACCGTTCTTTCAATGGTTTGTCACCGAATCGAATTCAAGTCTTCAATTAAACACCAACCCCTTTGTTATTCATCACCAAGTACTCAAATCCACTTAATTCTTTCAACTGATTCTCACGGAAGCCAATCCAAAATCCATAAACCCTAACTCTTTGATTCTCTGGTTCGCTTTTTATTTGAAATGAATCGTTAACTATAATCAAAACTATCAGCATCGATTATTAATCGATCAACATCTTCTTTCTTTGATTTCTAAACCTCTATTTTATTCCTAATCGTTAGAAGAAAAACGCGAAGAAGAAGAAAGAAAGACGGGGAAGGAAGAAGAAAGAGAAAGAAAATAAGAAGATAACGGGCTCTTCTCAATTTGGTGTAGATAAGGTCGACTAGGATTGCTAAAGGCACCCGTTCAAAAGATAAGGGCAGCGGATGGTTTAAGTCAAAATGGCTAATTTGTCTTTCATACAAAATTGATAAAATCTTCTTCATCCGATATCCGAATGACGCGTTCGAGTAGTCTATTCCGCATAACTTTTCAAGACCTATTCGATGATACTAGTTTCGTATCTATCTCGTTGTTAGATTAATTTCTATTAATTAACGTTAGGTTGTGACTAATCGAGTCATTATCGGCTAAATCGTCACTTGACCGGTCTAATAGCGTTGACGAGCTTGAGGCTCGTTACATTCTCCCCACCTTATAACATTTTCGTCCTCGAAATGGAGCCATCCTTCCTCGGTCTTCAAATACTCCCCACCTTATAGAATAATCCCATCTCTTGTCTAAGCGCATAACAACATAAAACAAAGTACAAACCTATATGGCTCTACAACTAAAATCTAGAATTTGTAGCTCTCTAGGTTCAACTACGCCGATTTAAGTTCTATCCAAGAGGAAGTCTAAGTTTCTTTGAGAAGATATTCAATAATAAAGTTTCTAATTAAAATTTGGGATCTATTAGTTCACTAATAAACCAAGTCTCCCTTCAATGCCTAGTGATACAAGAATGCGATTTACTGTCTAGGTTCATGACTCTTGACAATGCCTACCTACATAACAAGTATCACCCGAACACATCGAACTACTAACCTCCTTTATTAAAGACTGGGATTAACTAAGTATTAGTTTATTAAGATTACTTAATCTCTAAAATTTTATCTTAACTGGTGTAAGTCTGATAATTTTACTTCGTAAAATATAAATAGTTTACATCATTTTAATCATCAAAATTTATTTAATTTTATTTTTATTTATCATTATTTTATTTATATTATTTTATTTTTATACCTTTCTCATATCTTATTTTATTTTTATATTATCATTATTATTATTTATTTATTGTATCAATATAAGTAATCCCAATTCGATTTTACGTCAATATATAATATCTGATATTTTTAACTTTACTATAATACCTTTATATAAATTTTCGAAACATAATTTACTATAATTTTCCTACTAGCCTAATTATTCGAACACTATTATCAACCGTATTATTATTTTCGTTATTCTTAAGTTGATAGTCTGGTTGATACGTTAAGTTTTAATCTTTTTAATTATAATACATCCACAGAAAGTTTAATATAATAGATTTTTATTTATTCAGATTGAATTTGTATATTATATCTTGTTAAATATTGGCGTTGGTAATTTAATATAATTTAAATTTGAGTCTACACAAAATTTATAATATATCATCATAGTCTTTAAATTTGTATCAGTATTAACGCATTTGGATATATTTTCTTTTAATTCCAATAGTACACTAAGCATCATAATACTATTATTATTATTTCATGTATATTTGTTTCATTTTAGAGATTCACTAGATCATTTGTTAGATTAAAGCTAATTTTTAATTTACAAAACTTAATTGTAGATAAGCGTAAATAATTTCCGTAGTTATTTAATCATAATTATTATTATTTTATCGTTATATCCTTATGAAATTTTAGTTAAGTTTAAGTTCAATATTTTACTAATTGAGAAATGTTAACATTACTTATCAAAATTATTATTACTTTTATTAACATTACTTATCAAAATTATTATCACTTTTATTATCATTTATAATTACTATTATAATATTTTGATTATATACATTGATGGTTGACTATTATTCTAACTACTCTTACAAATATTATTAAGTTCCAAGATTATTATTAACATTTATGAAATTATAAATTGTTGATTTTATGTACAAGTTGAAGTATTTAATAAGTAGCGCCCCCTAAGCTAGCAGCTGACAAATCCAAGAGATTAACTAAATGAAGAGGCACTAAGAATCTAAATCCTTTACTTAACATTCAATTAAGAAATCTTCTACAAAACTGAACCCAAAAACTATCCCTGCTCTGAAATATATATACAAAAACTCCTCTCCAATGATACATATAAAATAGTCATTTGGTTTACAAATAGAATATACAACATAATTAACATATCAGAATATAATTAACTGGCGAAGTTAACTTCTGAGCTTTCATTGCAACTCGATCTCATCCCTTTGGCGAAAGTGGGAATGGGTGAGCACATCATCCCTAAAAGGGGTGCCCCATAGGAATAACAACTAGCTTTCAAGTAAACATTAGTATGATTCGAAGACAATGCAAGTTTTATCGAAAAACGATAACACACGGAAAGACAGTAAAACAAAATATAGAAACTTAACTTTTTCAAAGTAATTTAAAAGAACAATAATAGCAAACAGTAAACATCCATGAATAACAGTAAATAAACATCCAAGTATGAGATGTGTGTGTTGCCGCACAACATAAGGAAGAATAATATTCAAGCCCACTTCCACTCCGATTAAGTAATATTGCGGTGTATCGCCCTAGCCATATAAAAGGATATAAAGGAAGATAGTTTTGGCCATGTAATATTGTGGTGTATCGCCCTAGCCATAGAATCTTTGGATATTGCCATCTCATAGAATACTAGATATTTGTAAAACAATAATGAATACAAGAGACATCATCTCTTTTGATACCACACACAAGGTTCACAATCGAGATATGCATGAATTTCACAAAAGATAGATTTGTAAAACAATAATGAATACAAGAGAGTTCGTTATCGATTCCCAAGGTCAAGTCCAGGGTCAAACGGTCAACGAGTCAAATATACCGAGTCAAGTCTGGTCAACTGAGTTAAACTGATCCAACTCGGTCAGAAAATCGAGTCAGCTAAACTAACTTAAGGCCAAAGCCTTTGCAAAGGCCAAAGGTCTGAACTACGCACCATAATGGTGCATCACCGGACTCGAGACACTAAATTAAGCTCAAAATCGAGCAACATTCCTCCCCATAACTTCATTTCTAATTCTACTTCTTTAACATTTCAACTCTACATACATTCATTCAAAGTAAACTTCATAAAACTCAATTACAATTACAAACACTTGTTACCTGCAATTGCAGTAGATGCAAGCTTTCCTATAGAGATTCAACTCAACATATTTTTCTAATTCTTTTTTAAAACTTCACCACCACACCCATTCAATATTACCAAAACATTTGCAATCCAAACTACATGCACCCATTCCAAAGACACTGCTAACTCCACTAATTCACCACTACCAAAACATGAACACTCTGCACACCCCACTTGAATCTTAACAATACCACCGTTGCCACTTCAAACTCATGACCTTCATTCACTAACTGAAATGCCATGTCTTTTCCTCCATTTCATTTCTCTCATCAACACTTTCGATTCAGTTCATAACCACCTCTAATACCTATTGAACTTCAATCTTAATACCATTACATCCTTGCCATCAAAGTTCATTCTCAACTATAATTCAAGCACTACCAATTACATATATCATCATCAACACAACTTGTACAATATTCATCTTCTTCATCTCTAACTGAATCTAACTCACAGTTCTTCCCAAAGATATATAACCACTCCTATAAGCTCTTATATATCATGTATATACTACTTGCACTACAAGTTGTAATATAATCATACACATCCACCACCACCACATCCATCTAAAGCATATCAATTCAATGAACTCAGCCTAAAACTCAAGTAAACACAAACTTAAGAATAACAAATTACTCAAATCTTAAATTCACCTTACCTTCTTATCCAGTTTGTCTCAATACACTAATTAGCACCAACAATTACTCCATCGCCTTCTTATTAACAGGACCCAAGTCCTAGCTCCATCAATTTCTTCACTTAACTCAGTTCATCAACAACACAACATCACCGCCCGAGCCTCCACCGTAATTCAGAACTCAATCAATATTCTCATTTCAGTTCTTGCCAACATTACCATTCAACGGATATACCTGCCTTAAACATCTACAATGTGCACTATAACACTAGTATAACTCAACAATCCACAACTCAATACTTCAACACTCAACATAGATCATTAGCATCATCTTCATCACAAACAACCCTGATGCGTTGCACATATATGAAATCCATCTCTTGAACTACTCATTACAACAATCCCATCATCTATAACTCATTCTGATTACTCCAACATCCATAATTAAGGTTTAACACCACTATCATCTGAGCAAATCTCAGTTCAATTCATTCATCTTGTTCAGCCGCAACCAACCATTCAATTTATCAATCATAAATTTATAAATCTACAATCTAAATAATTCAACTTCAATCTAAACACAGCCCATTCTAGAAATCATCCTTCCATACCAAATCCAATAAAACAGATTGAAATAAGAGAAACTCTTAATTACCTGGATTGACACCACCACCAACTCAATTTATTGTACTCTTCTTTCTCGATGTCCGACTCTACCTTTCATCACCATCTTCTATTTTCATAAGACTCCATTTCAATTCCCAAATCTCAACACCAAACCACGATTATCTTCAATCTCGATTTCGAACTCAAATATCAATTAAACTCTTCAATGAAGCAAACCCATCCACCTTCCGCTCAACTCTTATAAATCCTTACTCAAATCGAATTCCAACTCAACATGCGTAAACCCTAACCCACCGGTTCTTCAATGGTTTGTCACTGAATCGAATTCAAGTCTTCAATTAAACACCAACCCCTTTGTTATTCATCACCAAGTACTCAAATCCACTTAATTCTTCAATCGATTCCTCACGAAGCCAATCCAAAATCCATAAACCCTAACTCGATTCTCGGTTCGCCTTTTATTTGAAATCAATCGTTAACTATAATCAAAACTATCAAGATCGATTATTAATCGATCAACATCTTCTTTCTTTGATTTCTAAACCTCTATTTTATTCTCGAATCGTTGCGAGAAGAAAAAAACGAAGAAGAAAGAAAGACGGGGAAGGAAGAAGAAAGAGAAAGAAAATAAGAAGATAACGGGCTCTTCTCAATTTGGTGTAGATAAGGTCGACTAGGATTGCTAAAGGCACCCGTTCAAAAGATAAGGGCAGCCGGATGGTTTAAGTCAAAATGGCTAATTTGTCTTTCATACAAAATTGATAAAATCTTCTTCATCCGATATCCGAATGACGCGTTCGAGTAGTCTATTCCGCATAACTTTTCAAGACCTATTCGATGATACTAGTTTCGTATCTATCTCGTTGTTAGATTAATTTCTATTAATTAACGTTCGTGCTAGACTAATCGAGTCATTATCGGCTAAATCGTCACTTGACCGGTCTAATAGCGTTGACGAGCTTGAGGCTCGTTACATTCTCCCCACCTTATAACATTTTCGTCCTCGAAATGGAGCCATCCTTCTGGTCTTCAAATACTCCCCACCTTATAGAATAATCCCATCTCTTGTCTAAGCGCATAACAACATAAAACAAAGTACAAACCTATATGGCTCTACAACTAAAATCTAGAATTTGTAGCTCTAGGTTCAACTACGCTGATTTAAGTTCTATCCAAGAGGGAAGTCTAAGTTTCTTTGAGAAGATATTCAATAATAAAGTTTCTAATTAAAATTTGGGATCTATTAGTTCACTAATAGAAGCAAGTCTCCCTTCAATGCCTAGTGATACAAGAATGCAGTTGCCCTGTCTAGGTTCATGACTCTTGACAATGCCTACCTACATAACAAGTATCACCCGAACACATCAGAACTACTAACCTCACTATTCAGCACTGGGGATTAACTAAGTATTAGTTTATTAAGATTACTTAATCTCTAAAATTTTATCTTAACTGGTGTAAGTCTGATAATTTTACTTCGTAAAATATAAATAGTTTACATCATTTTAATCATCAAAATTTATTTAATTTTATTTTTATTTATCATTATTTTATTTATCATTATTTTTATATTATTTTATTTTTATACCTTTCTCATATCTTATTTTATTTTTATATTATCATTATTATTATTTATTTATTGTATCAATATAAGTAATCCCAATTCGATTTTACGTCAATATATAATATCTGATATTTTTAACTTTACTATAATACCTTTATATAAATTTTCGAAACATAATTTACTATAATTTTCCTACTAGCCTAATTATTCGAACACTATTATCAACCGTATTATTATTTTCGTTATTCTTAAGTTGATAGTCTGGTTGATACGTTAAGTTTTAATCTTTTTAATTATAATTTTACATCCACAGAAAGTTTAATATAATAGATTTTTATTTATTCAGATTGAATTTGTATATTATATCTTGTTAAATATTGGCGTTGGTAATTTAATATAATTTAAATTTGAGTCTACACAAAATTTATAATATATCATCATAGTCTTTAAATTTGTATCGTATTAACGTATGGATATATTTTCTTTTAATTCCAATAGTACACTAAGCATCATAATACTATTATTATTATTTCATGTATATTTGTTTCATTTTAGAGATTCACTAGATCATTTGTTAGATTAAAGCTAATTTTTAATTTACAAAACTTAATTGTAGATAAGCGTAAATAATTTCCGTAGTTATTTAATCATAATTATTATTATTTTATCGTTATCTCCTTATGAAATTTTAGTTAAGTTTAAGTTCAATATTTTACTAATTGAGAAATGTTAACATTACTTATCAAAATTATTATTACTTTTATTAAAATTACTTATCAAAATTATTATCACTTTTATTATCATTTATAATTACTATTATAATATTTTGATTATATACATTGATGGTTGACTATTATTCTAACTACTCTTACAAATATTATTAAGTTCCAAGATTATTATTAACATTTATGAAATTATAAATTGTTGATTTTATGTACAAGTTGAAGTATTTAATAAATTTCTATGTGACATTTTATCAATAATACTGAACTCACTAATTTTAGTATTGAATTATGTACGTGTTCATACATTTTAGAATAATTATTCTCTAGTCCTTATCAGCTAAAGTTGCTGGTGTATCCTAAAATTTTTACTACATTAAATAAACAACCAACAAACAAATCAATCAATCAAATAATTATTTTAATTATTGATAGCTTTTAGTGATTAAGATTTATCTCACAACCCAACCCAGTTCTAAGCTAATCTATTTCACTAACTCGCACTGGCTATTCCTATTGTTTCCCATATAAGATCTAATAATGAGCTCTGATACCAACTTTGTAGCGCCCCCTAAGCTAGCAGCTGACTAATCCAAGAGATTAACTAAATGAAGAGGCACTAAGAATCTAAATCCTTTACTTAACATTCAATTAAGAAATCTTCTACAAAACTGAACCCAAAACTATCCCCGCTCTGAAATATATATACAAAAACTCCTCTCCAATGATACATAAAATTGTCATTTGGTTTACAAATAGAATATACAACATAATAAACATATTAGAATATAATTAATCGGCGAAGTTAACTTCTCGAGCTTTCATTTAACAACTCGATCTCATCACTGAAACTGAAAGTGGGAATGGGTGAGCACATCATCCCTAAAAGGGGTGCCCAGTAGGAATAACAACTAGCTTTCAAGTAAACATTAGTATGATTCGAAGACAATGCAAGTTTTATCGAAAAACGATAACACACGGAAAGACAGTAAAACACAATATAGAAACTTAACTTTTTCAAAGTAATTTAAAAGAACAATAATAGCAAACAGTAAACATCCATGAATAACAGTAAATAAACATCCAAGTATGAGATGTAAGTGTTGCCGCACATAAGGAAGAATAATATTGAAGCCCACTTCCACTCCGATTAATTAATATTGCGGTGTATCACCCTAGCCATAGAAAAGGATATAAAGGAAGATAGTTTTGGCCATGTAATATTGCGGTGTATCGCCCTAGCCATAGAATCTTATATTGTGCGAGACACACATCTCATACCACACACAAGCACCAAAGATATGCATGAATTTCACAAAAGATAGATTTGTAAAACAATAATGAATACAAGAGAGTTCGTTATCGATTCCCACCTCTTTTGATGACAAGCCTCGCCTACCTCGAGATCCACGATCTACTGGTTCATCCTTTGAATCGATCGTTGTTAATAACTAACTGTTAATCACACGAGAAGTCTAAGAAACTAGCCAAAATGGCTCACACAAGAATCATACAAGTATATATAATGGTTCTAAGCCCATTAAACAAGACCACTACACAAGGTCTGACCCAACTGATCAACTAATCATCACTGACGGTCAAAGGGTTGACTAACGGTCCACGTCCGTCAAGGTCAAGTCCGGGGGTCAAAACGGTCAACGAGTCAAATATACCGAGAGTCAAGTCTGGTCAACGAGTTAAAGCTGATCCAACTCGGTTGAAAACCGAGTCGACTAAACTAACTTAAGGCCAAAGCCTTTGCAAAGGCCAAAGGCTGAATCGCACCATAATAGTGCATCACCGGACTCAAGACACTAAATTAAGCTCAAACTGAGCAACATTCCTCCTCCCAACTTCATTTCTAATTCTACTTCTTTAACAATTCAACTCTACATACATTCATTCAAAGTAAACTTCATAAACTCAATTACAATTACAAACACTTGTTACCTGCAATTGCAGTAGATGCAAGCTTTCCTATAGAGATTCAACTCAACATATTTTTCTAATTCTTTTTTTAAAACTTCAGTCACCACACCCCATTCAATATTACCAAAACATTTGCAATCCAAACTACATGCACCCATTCCAGTGACACTGCTAACTCCACTAATTCACCACTACCAAAACATGAACACTCTGCAAACCCCACTTGAATCTTAACAATACCACCGTTGCCACTTCAGGTAACTCATGACCTTCATTCACTAACCGAAATGCCATGTCTTTTCCTCCATTTCATTTCTCTCATCAACACCATCGCCCGGTTTCATAACCACCTCTAATACCTATTGAACTTCAATCTTAATACCATTACATCCTTGCCATCAGGTTCATTCTCAACTATAATTCAAGCACTACCAATTACATATATCATCATCAACACAACTTGCACAATATGCATCTTCTTCATCTCTAACTCGAATCTAACTCCCGGTTCTTCCCAAAGACATATAACCACTCCTATAAGCTCTTATATATCCTGTATATACTACTTGCACTACAAGTTGTAATATAATCATACACATCCACCACCACCACATCCATCTAAAGCATATCAATTCAATGAACTCAGCCTAAAACTCAAGTACACACACTTAAGAATAACAAATTAAATCTTAAATTCACCTTACCTTCTTATCTCGAGTTTGTCTCAATACACGAATTATCACCAACAATTACTCCATCGCCTTCTTATTAACAGACCCAAGTCCTAGCTCCATCAATTTCTTCACTTAACTCAGTTCATCAACAACACAACATCATCGCTGAGCCTCCACCTAATTCTCACGAACTCAATCCAATATTCTCATTTCAGTTCTTGCCAACATTACCATTCAACGGATATACCTGCCTTAAACATCTACAATGTGCACTATAACACTAGTATAACTCAACAATCCACAACTCAATACTTCAACACTCAACATAGATCATTAGCATCATCTTCATCACAAACAACCCTTATGCAGTTGCACATATATGAAATCCATCTCTTGAACTACTCATTACAACAATCCCATCATCTATAACTCATTCTGATTACTCCAACATCCATACTTAAGGTTTAACACCACTATCATCTGAGCAAATCTCAGTTCAATTCATTCATCTTGTTCAGCCGCAACCAACCATTCAATTTATCAATCATAAATTTATAAATCTACAATCTAAATAATTCAACTTCAATCTAAACACAGCCCATTCTAGAAATCATCCTTCCATACCAAATCCAATAAAACAGATTGAAATAAGAGAAACTCTTAATTACCTGGATTGACACCACCACCAACTGGTTATTGTACTCTTCTTTTCTCGATGTCCGACTCCTACCTTTCATCACCATCTTCTATTTTCATAAGACTCCATTTCAATTCCCAAATCTCAACACCGAAACCCTGATTATCTTCAATCTCGATTTCTAACTCAAACATCAATTAAACTCTTCAATGAAGCAAACCCATCCTGTAATTCCGTCTAACTCTTCTAAATCCTTACTCAAATCGAATTCCAACTCAACATGCAGAAACCCTAACCCACCGGTTCTTCAATGGTTTGTCACCAATCAATTCAAGTCTTCAATTAAACACCAACCCCTTTGTTATTCATCACCAAGTACTCAAATCCACTTAATTCTTCAATCTGATTCCTCACGAAGCCAATCCAAAATCCATAAACCCTAACTCGATTCTCTGGTTCGCCTTTTATTTGAAACCGAATCGTTAATTATAATCAAAACTATCAAAGATCGATTATTAATCGATCAACATCTTCTTTCTTTGATTTCTAAACCTCTATTTTATTCTCAGAATCGTTGCTGAAGAAAAACGAAGAAGAAGAAAGAAAGACGGGGAAGGAAGAAGAAAGAGAAAGAAAATAAGAAGATAACGGGCTCTTCTCAATTTGGTGTAGATAAGGTCGACTAGGATTGCTAAAGGCACCCGTTCAAAAGATAAGGGCAGCCAGATGGTTTAAGTCAAAATGGCTAATTTTTCTTTCATACAAAATTGATAAAATCTTCTTCATCCGATATCCAAATGACGCGTTCGAGTAGTCTATTCCGCGTAACTTTTAGAGGCCTATTCGATGATACTAGTTTCGTATCTATCTCGTTGTTAGATTAATTTCTATTAATTAACGTTCGTGCTAGACTAATCGAGTCATTATCGGCTAAATCGTCACTTGACCGGTCTAATAGCGTTGACGAGCTTGAGGCTCGTTACATTCTCCCCACCTTATAACATTTTTGTCCTCGAAAATGGAGCCATCCTTCTGGTCTTCAAATACTCCCCACCTTATAGAATAATCCCATCTCTTGTCTAAGCGCATAACAACATAAAACAAAGTACAAACTTATATGGCTCTACAACTAAAATCTAGAATTTGTAGCTCTAGGTTCAACTACGCTGATTTAAGTTCTATCCAAGATGGAAGTTTAAGTTTCTTTGAGAAGATATTCAATAATAAAGTTTCTAATTAAAATTTGGGATCTATTAGTTCACTAATAGAAGCAAGTCTCCCTTCAATGCCTAGTGATACAAGAATGCAGTTGCCCTGTCTAGGTTCATGACTCCTGACAATGCCTACCTACGTAACAAGTATCACCCGAACACATCAGAACTACTAACCTCACTATTCAGCACTGGGGATTAACTAAGTATTAGTTTATTAAGATTACTTAATCTCTAAAATTTTATCTTAATCGGTGTAAGTCGATAATTTTACTTCGTAAAATATAAATAGTTTACATCATTTTAATCATCAAAATTTATTTAATTTTATTTTTATTTATCATTATTTTATTTATCATTATTTTTATATTATTTTATTTTTATACCATTCTCATATCTTATTTTATTTTTATATTATAATTATTATTATTTATTTATTGTATCAATATAAGTAATCCCAATTCGATTTTACGTCAATTTATAATATCTGATATTTTTAACTTTACTATAATACCTTTATATAAATTTTCGAAACATAATTTACTATAATTTTCCTACTAGCCTAATTATTCGAACACTATTATCAATCGTATTATTATTTTCGTTATTCTTAAGTTGATAGTCTGGTTGATACGTTAAGTTTTAATCTTTTTAATTATAATTTTACATCCATAGAAAGTTTAATATAATAGATTTTTATTTATTCAGATTGAATTTGTATATTATATCTTGTTAAATATTGGCGTTGGTAATTTAATATAATTTAAATTTGAGTCTACACAAAATTTATAATATATCATCATAGTCTTTAAAGTTTTATCGTATTAACGTACGGATATATTTTCTTTTAATTCCAATAGTACACTAAGCATCATAATACTATTATTATTATTTCATGTATATTTGTTTCATTTTAGAGATTCACTAGATCATTTGTTAGATTAAAGCTAATTTTTAATTTACAAAACTTAATTGTAGATAAGCGTAAATAATTTCCGTAGTTATTTAATCATAATTATTATTATTTTATCGTTATATATCCTTATGAAATTTTAGTTAAGTTTAAGTTCAATAATTTACTAATTGAGAAATGTTAACATTACTTATCAAAATTATTATTACTTTTATTAACATTACTTATCAAAATTATTATCACTTTTATTATCATTTATAATTACTATTATAATATTTTGATTATATACATTGATGGTTGACTATTATTCTAACTACTCTTACAAATATTATTAAGTTCCAAGATTATTATTAACATTTATGAAATTATAAATTGTTGATTTTATGTACAAGTTGAAGTATTTAATAAATTTCTATGTGACATTTTATCAATAATACTGAACTCACTAATTTTAGTATTGAATTATGTACGTGTTCATACATTTTAGAATAATTATTCTCTAGTCCTTATCAGCTAAAGTTGCTGGTGTATCCTAAAATTTTTACTACATTAAATAAACAACCAACAAACAAATCAATCAATCAAATAATTATTTTAATTATTGATAGCTTTTAGTGATTAAGATTTATCTCACAACCCAACCCAGTTCTAAGCTAATCTATTTCACTAACTCACACTGGCTATTCCTATTGTTTCCCATATAAGATCTAATAATGAGCTCTGATACCAACTTTGTAGCGCCCCCTAAGCTAGCAGCTGACTAATCCAAGAGATTAACTAAATGAAGAGGCACTAAGAATCTAAATCCTTTACTTAACATTCAATTAAGAAATCTTCTACAAAACTGAACCCAAAAACTATCCCCGCTCTGAAATATATATACAAAAACTCCTCTCCAATGATACATAAAATTGTCATTTGGTTTACAAATAGAATATACAACATAATAAACATATTAGAATATAATTAACTGGCGAAGTTAACTTCTCGGAGCTTTCGCTGCGCAACTCTGATCTGTCACTGAAACTGAAAGTGGGAATGGGTGAGCACATCATCCCTAAAAGGGGTGCCCCGTAGGAATAACAACTAGCTTTCAAGTAAACATTAGTATGATTCGAAGACAATGCAAGTTTTATCGAAAAACGATAACACACGGAAAGACAGTAAAACACAATATAGAAACTTAACTTTTTCAAAGTAATTTAAAAGAACAATAATAGCAAACAGTAAACATCCATGAATAACAGTAAATAAACATCCAAGTATGAGATGTAAGTGTTGCCGCACATAAGGAAGAATAATATTGAAGCCCACTTCCACTCCGATTAATTAATATTGCGGTGTATCGCCCTAGCCATAGAAAAGGATATAAAGGAAGATAGTTTTGGCCATGTAATATTGCGGTGTATCGCCCTAGCCATAGAATACTGGATATTGTGCAGACACACATCTCATACCACACACAAGCACACAAAGATATGCATGAATTTCACAAAAGATAGATTTGTAAAACAATAATGAATACAAGAGAGTTCGTTATCGATTCCCACCTCTTTTGATGACAAGCCTCGCCTACCTCGAGATCCACGATCTACTGGTTCATCCTTTGAATCGATCGTTGTTAATAACTAATTGTTAATCACACGAGAAGTCTAAGAAACTAGCCAAAATGGCTCACACAAGAATCATACAAGTATATATAATGGTTCTAAGCCCATTAAACAAGACCACTACACAAGGTCTGACCCAACTGGATCAACTAACTGTCACTGACGGTCAAAGGGTTGACTAACAGTCCACGTCCGTCCAAGGTCAAGTCCAGGGTCAAACGGTCAACGAGTCAAATATACCGAGTCAAGTCTGGTCAACTAGAGTTAAACCGATCCAACTCGGTCGAAAAACCGAGTCAGCTAAACTAACTTAAGGCCAAAGCCTTTGCAAAGGCCAAAGGCTGAATCGCACCATAATGGTGCATCACCGACTCAAGACACTAAATTAAGCTCAAACCGAGCAACATTCCTCCTCGCCAACTTCATTTCTAATTCTACTTCTTTAACAATTCAACTCTACATACATTCATTCAAAGTAAACTTCATAAAACTCAATTACAATTACAAACACTTGTTACCTGCAATTGCAGTAGATGCAAGCTTTCCTATAGAGATTCAACTCAACATATTTTTCTAATTCTTTTTTAAAACTTCAGTCACCACACCCCATTCAATATTACCAAAACATTTGCAATCCAAACTACATGCACCCATTCCAAATGACACTGCTAACTCCACTAATTCACCACTACCAAAACATGAACACTCTGCACACCCCACTTGAATCTTAACAATACCACCGTTGCCACTTCGGTAACTCATGACCTTCATTCACTAACTGAAATGCCATGTCTTTTCCTCCATTTCATTTCTCTCATCAACACCGTCGATTCGGTTTCATAACCACCTCTAATACCTATTGAACTTCAATCTTAATACCATTACATCCTTGCCATCAGGTTCATTCTCAACTATAATTCAAGCACTACCAATTACATATATCATCATCAACACAACTTGCACAATATGCATCTTCTTCATCTCTAACTGAATCTAACTCCCAGTTCTTCCCAAAGACATATAACCACTCCTATAAGCTCTTATATATCCTGTATATACTACTTGCACTACAAGTTGTAATATAATCATACACATCCACCACCACCACATCCATCTAAAGCATATCAATTCAATGAACTCAGCCTAAAACTCAAGTACACACAGACTTAAGAATAACAAATTCTGAAATCTTAAATTCACCTTACCTTCTTATCCGAGTTTGTCTCAATACACGAATTATCACCAACAATTACTCCATCGCCTTCTTATTAACAGACCCAAGTCCTAGCTCCATCAATTTCTTCACTTAACTCAGTTCATCAACAACACAACATCACTTTGCCCGCAGCCTCGCACCGTAATTCTGTAACTCAATCCAATATTCTCATTTCAGTTCTTGCCAACATTACCATTCAACGGATATACCTGCCTTAAACATCTACAATGTGCACTATAACACTAGTATAACTCAACAATCCACAACTCAATACTTCAACACTCAACATAGATCATTAGCATCATCTTCATCACAAACAACCCTTATGCAGTTGCACATATATGAAATCCATCTCTTGAACTACTCATTACAACAATCCCATCATCTATAACTCATTCTCGATTACTCCAACATCCATACTTAAGGTTTAACACCACTATCATCCGAGCAAATCTCGGTTCAATTCATTCATCTTGTTCAAATCAAGAACCAACCATTCAATTTATCAATCATAAATTTATAAATCTACAATCTAAATAATTCAACTTCAATCTAAACACAGCCCATTCTAGAAATCATCCTTCCATACCAAATCGAATAAAACAGTTGAAATAAGAGAAACTCTTAATTACCTGGATTAACACCACCACCAACTGGTTATTGTACTCTTCTTTTCTCGATGTCCGACTCCTACCTTTCATCACCATCTTCTATTTTCATAAGACTCCATTTCAATTCCCAAATCTCAACACCGAAACCCTGATTATCTTCAATCTCGATTTCGAACTCAAACATCAATTAAACTCTTCAATGAAGCAAACCCATCCTGTAATTCCGTCTAACTCTTCTAAATCCTTACTCAAATCGAATTCCAACTCAACATGCGAAACCCTAACCCACCGTTCTTCAATGGTTTGTCATCAATCAATTCAAGTCTTCAATTAAACACCAACCCCTTTGTTATTCATCACCAAGTACTCAAATCCACTTAATTCTTCAATCTGATTCCTCACAAAGCCAATCCAAAATCCATAAACCCTAACTCGATTCTCTCGGTTCGCCTTTTATTTGAAACTCAATCGTTAACTATAATCAAAACTATCAAGATCGCTTATTAATCGATCAACATCTTCTTTCTTTGATTTCTAAACCTCTATTTTATTCTCGAATCGTTGCGAAGAAAAACGAAGAAGAAGAAAGAAAGACGGGGAAGGAAGAATAAAGAGAAAGAAAATAAGAAGATAACGGGCTCTTCTCAATTTGGTGTAGATAAGGTCGACTAGGATTGCTAAAGGCACCCGTTCAAAAGATAAGGGCAGCCAGATGGTTTAAGTCAAAATGGCTAATTTGTCTTTCATACAAAATTGATAAAATCTTCTTCATCCGATATCCGAATGACGCGTTCGAGTAGTCTATTCCGCGTAACTTTTCGAGACCTATTCGATGATACTAGTTTCGTATCTATCTCGTTGTTAGATTAATTTCTATTAATTAACGTTCGTGCTAGACTAATCGAGTCATTATCGGCTAAATCGTCACTTGACCGGTCTAATAGCGTTGACGAGCTTGAGGCTCGTTACAAATTCCAACTTTGGGTTTACGCCTAGGTTCTTGCACTACACTTCCCAGGCGTAATGTTGGAAGTCCAGGTTTTCTATATGTCGAACCTAGGCGTAATTTATCATGGATGCTTTTAAGAATTCCAACTTTGGGTTTACGCCTAGGTTCATGCACTACATTTCCCAGGCGTAAAACTGAATTACGGTTGGACTAAAGCAAAACCCTCTTCCAAACCCAGACGTAAAACTGAATTATGGTTGGAACAAAGCCCAACGCAACCGTAATTTGCCATGAAAGTCTAAAAATATCAAATTTATTATCGTTCTTAAGCTAGTTTTCAACGAAATTGAACCCATGGGAGATTGTTTAGAGGTGTACCTGTTGATTTTCAACCATTGGTTCTAAACTTTGTCCCAGAATTTACAAATATATATCAAAATTCATCTTCTTAAATTAATTAGATAATAACTAAATTTAATTAAAATTAACTAACTAAATAAGGGTTGTTTGGTCATTACACTTGAGATAAGGGGTTTTTGAAATTACTTACGGGTGACCTGTTTTTGTCCTATTAGGTGACGCCCCTCTAATGGAATGTGACGCCCCAATAATAGCCTTCTTAATTAAACACATGATACACGAAAAGTACTTTAGAGAACAAAGAAAAGGAAAAATTTGGTCTCCTTTAGCAAGTATAATTAGAGATATCAAGATTTAAGCATTTTTTTGGGCGGAATCAAACACCAAAATGCTAAGGCTAAGTCCTATGGGCTAGATTGGACTGCTAGATTGGCCAAAAAGTGTTGCAAATCATGAAAAAAGTGTGGGAAAAAAGTTAACACTAAATCTGGCTGCTTCTCTCTCCTAACATTTGCTTGCAGTCGCACTATCAGCGAGATTGAAACGCCGAACCGTTCAGCGCTCAAAAAGTGACCAAAACGCCGAACCGTTCGGCGCTCACAAAAATCACAAAAATCTAACGGCCGAGATTAAAGCGCCGAACGGAGTAACCAAAACGCCGAACCGTTCGGCGCTCATAGATGACGTGGATGGACAAACTAGCAGCTAGATATCTAGCCCATATGACTTAGGAGGTTGCCCAGGCTGACGTGGATGGCCAATCTAGCAGCTAGATATCTAGAACATAGGACTAAGCCTAAGCTTAACGACCAATATGGTAGTTTGTTTGTGGGATTCGTATTTCTATTGTACCCTTTGAGAGGGCCTAAAGGGGAAATCTTGTATGCTCTCTTTTTACTTTCTCGACCTTTTTTTCTTTTCTTTCTTGGGTAACCGATTCCCAAATTGGTTTCCTTTATTTGTTTCGGTTATTTTTATTGGGTTGAGGTACCCTTCTTAAGTACCTCTTTTTCTATAAAATTTCTCTTGACCAATCAAAAAAAAAAAAAAAACAAGGAAAACGAAAAATGAAAATAAAATAACGTAAGAAGGACGGAAAAGACTGATGTTAGAGCATACCCTTGATTCATCCGTTAAATTTGTATCACGCAAATAGTATTTGTTTCCCCGACTCGACTAGAGACGTACCAAAAAAACAGTCTTCTTTTATTTTGGTGCCCAATTGGGTGCAATGTGGAGACTTGTGTTTTGAGAAAATGGGTCATTTGTCCAAAAAAATTAAAACACGGTTCAGATGGACGAGTAAAAAAAAGTACGGGTGAAATAGCCAAAAAAAAAAAACAAGGATGAAACTGGATTCATCCTGGCTTATACTTAAAAAAATAGTAAGGTTGAAACTGGATGCATCCTGTGTAAAATAAAAATAAGAAAAAAATATTTGAAAATGGACAGGATGAAACTGGTTACATCCTGCCTATTTTTAAATTTTTGTCCATTTAAACAATATCTTTTTAATTTTTGGCTATTTAAACAGTATCAAAACCTAAGAGCAACTGCAGTGGTGCGACCATAACCAAAGAGCAAAGAGCAAAAAAGAAACTAAAATTTGGGTTTAGTCCGTGTTGTAACGCAGTGGAGGGAGACTAAAATTTGGTCAGGCGCAACTTTGAATTACGCCCCAATCAGGCGCAACTCCAAATCTCGTCCCATTTTTTTTTTTTTTTTTTTTTTTTTTATTGTAGAATAACTCAAAGTTGCGCCCAATTTGTTTTTTAGTTTAATTATTGTTGTGGGGCGCAACTCAAAGTTGCGCCCAAGTTTTTGGTTTTTTTTATTATTGTTGGGGCGCAACTTTGAGTTGCGCCCCCTTTTTTTTTTTTTTTTTTTAATTGTTGGGGCGCAACTTTGAGTTACGCCCCATCAAATTATAACTCAATTTACGCCCGACTAAAGACCAGTACTAAAGACTAAATATGGTCTGGGTTTTGGTTATAGTCCTGTCTTTGGTCTTTACTCCGTCTCCATCAAGGTTTTTACCAAAAATTTGCTATACTCCACGACTGTGGATGCTCTAAGTGTCTTTTTCACCCAGGAATTGTTGATTTTGGTCTTTTTGACCAATTTTGTGTTGTGTTTTTTGGTGCCCCTCTTTGTATTGGGTGTTTTTTGGTGCCCCTCTTTGTATTGGGTGTTTTTTGGTGCCCCTCTTTGTATTGTATTTGGTGCCCCAATTGGTGCAATGTGGAGGCAGACCGCCGTCAATAAATTACTGTTATACTGTTTTCTCCATATATTCTTGGGAATTAACCATCCATATGAAAAAAAAATAATTAGAACAGCAGTATCAGACTAGTAATATTAAAAATAAATAAATAAACATGAAACTATAACTTTATGTGTCGAATAGATGGAAAATAAAATAAAATAAAATAATATAAAAGCCCAATAGCGTGCTTTATGTCTTCATTCGGCAATGATATCTCAGCCGAATATCTGTCTGATCCACAATTCAGAGAATTTAACTTCTCATCAACTCTTGTTCAAATCCATAAATTCATTAATGTGTTAGTGCTACTAACAGAATTATTCCAATCAATAAAACACTTCCTAGTTCCACCCAATTCAGGCATTTAGTTTTCTCAAATGTCTTATCAACTCGAATATACTCGTACGCCTATCCATAATATGACACTTACTTAGCTTCCTCTTTTCAAGACATCTTTTGTTTTTTGTTTTCCAAGGTGTTAAACGCATAACGCATGCAATTTATGCAGAATACTTTTTGCGTCGAACAAGCAATTACACTGCACAGTTTTAGGGATAACTATAACATAATAACCTCTAAAAAACCAAGGTGATACTATTTAAGTTACAAACACACCACCCATATTATTTGGGCCAAATAAAAACCGTATCCAATGAAAATGGAACAAAAACCCCATTTCAATTCAAAATAATTAAATTTAGTTTTTAACTGATTTTGTTTTTTCCCAATTTACGCTGACCTATCTACACGATCTTATAATGGAAATTTTGGTGGAAACTCACGGAGATCGTATGAAGATTCGAGATATTCTCCACCGGAATAGATTTTAGGGTTCCTATATCTGCTGTTTTTGTTCATAGACTTTTTCATAGATTCACAATAATTTCATAGATTTTTTCGATTCCATTCTTATCTCTTAATTGCCAGAATTGAATTACAGAGGATATCGTGGAATTCAATCTTAGATCGACATTGATTTGTATTGTTCCAGAATTGAATTACAGAGGATATTATTATCTCTTAATTGCCAGAATTGAATTACAGAGGATATCGTGGAATTCAATCTTAGATCGAGATTGATTTGTATTGTTGAAGAAATTAAAGAGATTTTGTTTTCCGTTCTCGTCATCTTTTCAGCTTAATTTGAAGAAAATAAGAGAACAGTTATTCATCATCTTAATTGCCATATTCAGATTGAGTAGTAGAACCATATTCATCAGAAGCGCAAATTCAATTTCAGGTATTTTTGCTGTTTTTTTTTTCTTTTCTTTTTCTAGTTGATTTCATTAGAGAAGCTACAATAATGTTACACTTTTTCTTTGTTGTTCGTATTGAAATCATTTGCTCCGTTGTGATTATTTTGCTGCTGGTGTTCTTCATATTGAATTGAGTCGACATGAATTTGTTTTTTTTTGTTTCCACGTTTAAATTGAGTGAAACCTTTTTTGGTTCCATACTTTGCTTGTAGATATGGACTATGTTATTGCGGTTGTATGTTACAATGAAGCTTCATTGTCCCTTCGCATTGGTTTGCAATCAACTCTTATGGATTTAAAGAATAAAATATGTTTAACTGGGTTCAATTATCACCATTCTCTATTGATATCAGTTACAAATCGGTGAGCAAAAAAGGTTTTTCGATCGATTATGATCTCCAATCGGCGGCATTTTTTTTCTCTTTTTAATAAGTTGCCAACACTAGACTTATATGTACACCATAGAGCTGAGTGTTCAAGTTCATCAGAGCCACGAGAGGTGAGAGTTCAAGTTCGTCATGCCATAGGTCAGAAGTTGTACCATTTAATCAGCCACTAGTTACCAATGCCATCGATTATGATGACCCTAAAGTAGTCAAAGAACCGTTGAAATCGCTCACTGCTAGGTTTTTTCGAGTGTTGAACAGCTTGTTTCCGTGTGGTTTCGGCCAAGTACGTGATGACTTAATGAAATACCATGCTGCATCGGGCTTTTCATATAAGATTACAAGAAACGAGAAGTTGCGTATCGCTTGCTTGTTGTGCTAAGAAGGTTGAGGCCAAGTGGAAATGGCACTTGTATCTTCATTTCTTGTGATGGTGTTGAAGGAAGTCCTTTTATTATCAAGGAGTTAAATAATCAACATACTTGTGACGGTGGATTTATTAACTTACCACATGTATCAAAGAAGTTAATAAGTTCCTTGATCAAGGATGAGATCAAACAGAATCCAAAGAAGAAGACAAGGGATATTGTTGAACAATTTACAAGAGAATATGGCTTTGACATAAGTCGTTATTATGCTTACGCAGGCAAGAGACATGCATTGAGTATGGCATGGGGAGAGGATGAAAAATCATTTGCTTACTTGGCATGGTATACAAAGTGCTTATGTGAAACCAATCTGGTTCTCATATTGTTTTGGAAACCGACGGGACTCAAAAGTTTGTTAGAATGTTTATTGCCTTCGGAGCATGCATCCGTGGATTTAATCACCGCCCGGCCCTTGTTATTCATGGATGCAAAGACATCCAAGAGTAAATATCTCGGTCACTTGATGGCAGCAACAGGGTTAAACGGGGATAATGGTATTGTTCTCAACCTTTTTTCTGTTGTTTTTTTTCAACTTTTTTTGATGGTTCCATCATTTTTTGTTGGTTTCATCATTTTTTGCTGTGGTATTTTGTCATTTTTTTCCTGTTTCGTTTGATTTTATTTTTCCAGGAATTTATCCTTTAGCTTATGGTGTGGTTTCATCTAGAGACTCGATGCAAACTGGAAATGGTTTATGGACCAGCTCAAGGAAGTCGTTTCTCCTCACCGACAACTAACATTTGTAAGTGATCGAGGTAGTGGTTTAGTCAGCCAAATCCCTGTCGTTTTTACAGGTGCGCATCATGGGTTCTGTTTCTGGCATATGTCAAACAATGTTAATGCATGCTTGCCTAAGGCCACCAAGACATACAACAGTTATGTGTTGAAGTTCTTTGAAAAATGTGCATAGGCAAATACACATGTAGAATTTAAGGAGAGTTGGGATAAGTTGATGCTGGTTCAGAATCAGAAACTACAAGATTATCTTAGTAGAGCTCCACTTGATAAATGGGTTAGTTTCTTTTTTCCTGGTTGTCGATATGGGGAGATGTGTTCAAATGTTGCTGAATGTTTGAATGGTCTGGTTAAGGAAGAGAGGGAGATGCCTATCGCTGTCATGGTTGATAAAATACGACTAAAGCTTATGGAAATGATGTGCACCCGTCGTGAAGAATCTGTGACATCGTTCGATTGGCGAGGTGTTTTATGTCCAAAAATGGAAACCAACTCTATAACAATAAGATGCATGGCCGTGATTATAATGTTACCAAGTCGTTGCAATTTGTGTATGAAGTTCATGCATCATCAACACAAATGGTTAATTTGAAAGAAAAGACATGTTCTTGCAACCATTTGGAGAATCAATGGATTCCCTTGCGCCCATGCCGTTAGGTGTATGATGAAGAATGGAGAAGATCCTTATAATTATGTTGAATACTACTTCACCACTAATGCCTATCGAGAGTCGTATTCAAGACCATATCATCCAGTTCCCACGGTTGAAAAGCATGTGATAATTTCACCCAAGTCCATTGTTCATGGACCTAAGGTTTTGCCACGATCAAAGTCGTCCAAGTAAGAAGAAAAGGATTCCCAATACAAAGTTCAATTCTCAAAAAGAAGATGAGAACTTGCGGTGGCTGCAATGAATTGACTACTCATAATCGAAGGACATGCCCTACGAATAAGATATGAACTCTTTTGAGAGTGATTCACTTTAAATTTAGTTTATAATAAGACTTCTTTTTTTGACTAGTATTGTTCATTTATCTTCTTGTCTACATTTTGTTACAGTTAAACATGTTTATTTCTTGTTGGTGTTTCATTTAGATTAATTCTTTGTTTTATGTTTCACCTGAAAAATGTTGAAACCCTTTTTGGTTTCATCATTTCTACTCTTATATTTTGTAACCAAAATAGATCACTACTTTTGGAACTGTGCATTGTTGATTTGTAATTTGTAACGTGCATTGTTGTGTTTTCAAAGTATGTTGGAATTGGCTTGGGTTTTTTCCTTTTAACTTTGATGTGTTATGAATTATTGCCATGACTTGTTACCATTGTGTCGATTGTCGGATGCTAATCTATCTTTGGTGTGTTCTCTGTTATAGGTTAATACTTCAATGTAATTTGACTTCTTCCCTTTGGTACATGAACATGTTTATAGGCCACAAAATATTAAAAATTGGCCTATAAACCAAGCCGTTATACGACCCTTTTCCCTTTTGGTTTCACCTTCAATATGGTGGAACCCTATTTGGTTTCATCATTTTACCGCTATAGTGGAACCAAAATATCTTTGGAACCCTTTTTGGTTTCATCAAAAAAGCAGAACTTGTATAACATTTTGCGCCAATATTAAAATGACTTTCATAACATTCTCGCTAATATGGTTTCGCTTAAACATAATTGAAACCATTAAAAACATACTTCCATAACATTTTCAGAGTAAGTCTAATTGAAACCATTCATACACCATGATAAACTATAAACTATGAACTATGATAAGCATTCAAGTTTACAAATTTTGATCTCTTCGTTTTAAATCTCTTTTAGTGTTTTGTCCACTAGGATCTTGTAGCACAACTTTGCTCTCATGCTTTCCACCTTTTCTGAAATATTCTCCTCATGAGACTTCATGTTTCTCTTCAAGAGGCTCTTCATGTAATACCAAACATGAAGGCCACAATCTAACCTGAAAAATACAAAACAAATTTTCTCAATGGTCGGCATTTGCGAGAACAACATTCTTTGGTATGAAATCACAAACATTGTTAGCATTTCAAAAACTTTGACTTTAATTGACTTTAACTTACCCCTTTTGCTCACAACATGAAGGTGTTAGCATTTCAAAAACTTTGTCTTGACTAACCGGCTCCTCAAGCTCTGCAACGTGATCCCTAAATGCTGATACAACTATCTTTTTCATGCTTATGGCAGTGCGCCTGCACTTTGCTTCAGTTGATTTCATCGAGTTGTAGTGATAAAACTCTCCAGCCTCATTGTCAAAAGCTAACAATGTCCAAAGTGGTACATGTCTTGACCAAGTTTTGTCGAAGAATGGAATAATAAGAAATCGTACACCATAATCCATCTTCTCAATGAACCTTTCAATTGCACCGACACAATTTCTCCCCATTTCGTGCAATACCTGAAATAATATAGAATTTTATTTAACATGATCAGATTTTTTAAGAGTATACAATGTCTTAACTGACTGAAAATGATAGACTGAGATGCTTTAGAAATTTCGGAAAATGATAGACTGAGATGCTTTAGAAATACTTACACAAGCATAAGTGCTTAGAAACACTGCTCTATTGTACTTAAGAGTGCCATCTGCTTTCAACTCCCCATTCTCTTTGTGTTTATGCAATTTCATCATGTAGAATTCAATGACATACTGCGAGACGTTACCCTTTCTTACCAAGTCATTCAACATCCTCCCAGATATGTGCAACCCAAATTTTTGGCATTCCCATGCTTTATCACTGTTAAAGTGTTGAAGAACTTATATACAATCAATTAAGAAGAAAGACAAATAGATGTTAGAAATATTTTTGGTTTTGGCATTTTTATAACTTACCTTTCAAAATTTTCTTTGAAGTATCTGCACACAATGGTTTTCCGATCTTCATTGAGAACATCCTTTATAATCTTGATCTATCAACTGGTTTCGTTTCACCTTCAAAGATGTTACCTTTATTGGTGTAGTATTCTTTGTCTTAACACACACCTTTTAAAGTATTTTTGGTTTAGGTTTAGTCTCCCCAAACGGAACATAATCCCTCATCCTTATAGGAACTACAATCTTCCTTCTCTCGTTCTTCATTCTTGTTATCATGTTACTGAGTCGTTCTTCGGGAGTGAAGTCACGATTCTGATCATCCTTTTCGTCGATGTTATCCCGCTATGTCTGTCCAAGATCGAAACTAGGCCCATCATCTTCTAAGATAGCCACATCTCTCGCGATGCTTGCAACTGAGTAGTAGTAATCCCTTTTGATCGCTGGCTTTGAACAACTTCCTTTCTTTGCATATTCATATTTAATTTTCCTAATAAAATTTTCATCATCAATTGTTAACTGACCAAACCCTTCAAATACTTGTTGGCCAGTCTCGTTTACTGTCTTAAAAGAAGAAGACCGACCAAAGATATATTCTCGGATTCAACTTCCTCCGCCACCTTTATGTCTTCAATCGTATTTGGACTTAATTCTGGTTGTACTTCTTCTTTTCCATCTATACTCCCGGGTTCATCATCTTGTTGAAAAAATACATTGTCAGACTTTCCTGCATCTAATAAACCACCATCATTGTCAAAAATTTGTTCTTGTTCTGCATATCCAATCAGCCGAAACCTTTTACGCTTCCATCAAAAAATCTTCCCCGTTGGAGTTGTCTTCGTTTCCGCCACCAACATTGCCACTTTCCTTGTTGTGGTTCCGCATCGATAAACCACAAACATTGTCAAAAACTTGTTCTTGTTCTCGCATCTCCAATCGTGAACCCTTTCTCGCTTCCAATAAAATATCTTCAACATCATTTCAGGGCGGTGAAACCTTTTACGGTTCCATCAAAAAAACTTCACCGTTGGAGTTGTCTTCGTTTCCGCCACCAACATTGCCAGAGTTTCCTTGTTGTGGTTCTGCATCTGATAAACCACCAACATTGTCAAAAACTTTTTCTTGTTCTGCATCTCCAATCAGCGAAACCTTTTCTGTTTCCAATAAAATATCTTCAACAGCATTCCCAGGCAGTGAAACCTTTTCTGGTTCCATCAAAAAATCTACGTAACCTTGGATCGTTGCTTCACAAGGTTGAAGCCTTTCTTGTTCCAACACAACATCTTCACACTCTTGATTCTTTCTTGTGTCCTCTTGTTGGGTTCCTTCATGCAGTAAATCCATCTCGAGTTCTATTATAGTTCATAGACAAAAACAAATACAAATATTATTGCACTTAAAACCGGCTGTCACATTTTATTTTCAACACAACTATTTCTACTATATTGACATGAATATTTAAACCTGGCTTACCATTTATATCTATTCTTTCGTCCTCCACCGCTGCATCTTTCATGTTAACCTGGTTCACCACCCGCAAAGATAACGTTTAAGATACAAAATGTAAAATATTAACATACAAGCAATATAACAATACAAGCAATATAACATACAAAATCAAGTCATATAAAACATAACATTTCTATTTAATATTCAAGTCATATAAAATCTTCAATAATCTAACATTTTTATTTAAAAATCTTAAATAATCTAACATATCACCTCATAATCTGAAACCTTTTCTGGTTCCGACGGAACATATTCTTTCTGAAGTAAGCCTACTTGATCTATCTTACGTTTCTTCCTGGAGTAAATCTTCAATGGAGGTTGTATCTCTTCCTCAGCGTCATATTTTTCCAATCTTTTGCTTTATCTAGTTCAAGAGTTCATCCTCGGCGTCATATGTTGCCACATCTTGCTTTATCTTCTTCAGAGAGTTCATTGTTGCCAGATGTTGTAAGCTTTGCAATTAACATTCTTGTAAAACTGTATTTGACCTCGTAAGAGTTGTTTTTGTTTCCAGGAATAGTGCCAGCAACACCAACATTGTCTTCACTTGCCATATGCTCTTCATCTCCAGCACTGGACGGTTGTTCATCCTCCTCAACAACTATATCCTTTTCCTGCAACCGCCGAACCAAACGCTTTTCTTGGTCACCTGTATGGATCCAAGAATGTTCCACTGCGATGACCTACATTCATCTCCGAGAACACAAAAACGAATATTGGTTTCATCAAAAATTAACAATATAATCACCAACTTTGGGTTTCATTTGCAACTTTTTGGATAAAGACAATAAAAACTAAACATATATTCAAAAATTTCTCAAAGATTTCTCAATAAAACAAGTGCGAATTTTATAAAACCTGATCTATACTTTTACCGTTACCTTTGAGAATATTTCTGAATCAAACTTCTTGAGATCATCCTTGAACTTATCTATGATTGCGTTGCATAGTGCAACAAGGTTCCATCTAGCGAACCTTGGGTAGCTGTTGCATACTCCATCTTTCTTTTCAGTGATGTGTGACATCTCTGCTAACCAATACTGAAATAAAAAATGAAAATATTTCAAAGCAGATTAAAACTATATGAAACCTCCTTGACACATGAAGTATCGGCTAGTTAGAGTTGGTCCAGCCAATACAACAGTCCTCGGACATAAAAGACTCCACATTTGTTATCCATGTAACTAATCTTCGGATATATGCATGCATCTCAGATTTGGTGTAACCATGTCAACGACTTAATGAAGTACTAAGAAGTGCATTGTGTGCATTGTGTGCATTGTGTTCACTAAGAGAAACTGCAATTTTAACACAATGTAGACTTTCCTCTGAAATTTCAGTAGTTGAGCTCATCAAATGAAGAAACCAAAATAATTGACGATTCAAATTTTACTTACCAGTGGGTAAAGGATGCAACCTTTCACGTCTTCAACATTCTTTGCAGTACTCATTGAATCTATTAGATACTCATGGAAAATGTCTGGCCATGATACCTTATTCATCTCAAACACATCGTACAAGTACTTCGATGTAAGATTTTGTCCTCCTTTGTTTGGAACGAATATTGAAATGAGAAGATATAGAACAAATAACTTTACAAAGTCATTCGCTTTTGCTTCATCCGCCGACTAGCTTCAAAGCATCCGCAGAATTGTAGATTTCTTCATCTTCTTCTTTCCACCAAAGTATTCATTCACGAACGTGTTCACATGTTTAATCAAATTCTTATCTCTTTTTATAGTTACATGCTCCATCATTTGTAAACCAAAAGTCACGTAAAAGTGCTCGGAAAGGTTTGCAATGTCAGATTCTTCATTCTTTTTATCTTGAAACAATCTGGTACTAAACGTGGATTCTGCTTATCAAATGTTCATAAGACCATCTTCACAGCTTCCATTTTCTTCTTCAATTCCTCTAGCTTCATTACACCGTCAAAGAATGGTCTGTAGAAATTCCAAAATGGGCATTCTCTAAGGGCCTTCATATGTGATTTTTTATGCTTTATCAAAGCCTTTATTTTTGGAGTCTCCACACACAAATGTGTCAAGGAACACCTAAATGGATCATCACGTTTTTTCCCTACAAAATAAAGTTCATTTCAACCAAAATTACAATAATGGAATTAAAGTTTATCTCCAATACTGGTCAAACCAAACAGGGGAAGAATGATGAAACCAGAAATGGTGTAACCAATATTTGGTGTAACCAAAATTTGTAGGGAAATTGAAAAAAATGATGGAACCAATGTTGGTTCCATCACAAACAACCACAATAAATCCACACATCAGCAGAATTTGGTGTAACCAAATTTTGTAGCAAAATTGAAAAAAATGATGGAACCAATGTTGGTTCCATCACAAACAACCACAATAAATCCACACATCAGCAGAATTTGGTGTAACCAAAATTTGTAGGGAAATTGGAAAAAATGATGGAACCAATGTTGGTTCCATCACAAACAACCACAATAAATCCACACAATTTGTCAAAAAATGAGGAATTTGGTGTAACCAAAATTTGTAGGAAATTGGAAAAAAATTGATGGAACCAATGTTGGTTTCAAATCAAATTAAGTCAACACGAGTGATCAGTTTACTGAGCAATTCATCATCAGTGATCAGTTTACGAACAACAGATAAAATTTTGATGAAACCTAACAGATAAAACGCCGATCCATATTGGGTTGAAACGTTAATAATTTACGAAGAACATTAAACAAAAAATTCGATTTACCTTTTGGAGTATTTTTGATGGAGAGCAATTCATCTTTCTTCTTCACTTGTTGAGTATTCTTCTTCACCATTTTTTATCAGCTTTTCTGATTTTGGTTTCTACTCTTTTGATTTTAGGTTGTTTTTTTTGTTTCAACTTTGATTTCTAATCTTAGGTTTCATGAGGAGAGTAGAGAATCGATTGTTTATCAGTTCAATCGAAAGAGAATCGTTTCAGATGAAAGAGAGAACGTTACAGATGAAAGAGAGAAAGAGAAGGAAAAGTAAACGATGGAAACGAGGGAGACTTGTTATATTAGTCTTGGGTTGAAAAATAGGGAGTATTTTAGACAGTTCTGGACAATTGGGTTTATTTTAAATCATTTGTTTTGTTGGGCTTAACTCAACTCGATGTATACATCCCTGGAGTTGTAACGCGCTTGCTACCATCGTCTTCTTCACTTCCATATCATGACCGTTCAGGGAGAGCGTTGGCTTCTGCCATTTCTAAACAAAAACCGAGAATAATGGTGATAGCCATTAATTAACGATGACAAATGAGACCATCTCTTCATTTATTTTTTTTAGTTTGTCCAACTCTGTATCTCGACATAGTACTCAATGGTCAATACTTACCCGAGACATTGTCCCTTCTTTTGGTTTTGAAATAAACTTCATCCAACGAAGTCAACCAACCTAGTTTTTAGCCGGTAGTGAATAGAGCGTGAGACTTTTCTCCACGAACCCATCCGTCAGTTCACCATCTCACGGCATCCGAAAAATCGACCATGCTTTGTCCCTTCTTTTCGAGTCTCTAACTCTCATTCACGGTTTTCTTCCTTCGTCACTTTCAATCCTCACAGGACATCCACAAATCGGCCACTTAACCTCCAATAACTGCGATTGAGATCATCACCATAAACCCTTGATTATCAACAATTCAAATACCATCAACAACTCCAATTCTTCTCGGTTTCAAACTCCACAAACAAGTTTCCTTTCTACAAAATGCCGAGTAAAGCAGTGATGGAGTAAGTTCGGAGAGGTCGTTCATGGATTTAGAGCTCGAATGGAAGTGATGGAAAGCTAACGAAATTGATGGAGTTAGAGTTCGGGAGGCCGGTTCATGATTAGTCTCACGCGAATGGAACCGAGACTAGTACCGGAACCGTGCACAGTACCGCCCGTGTCCTAATGGTACCGAACCGAGGTACAAGGTACAGGTACCGGTCCAAAATTTTGGAAACGAGGCTAGGGAGGTACAGGTACTCGGCCTTGGCAAGAACCGAGCCGAACCGTACCGTGTGCACCCCCAGTCATGAGCTCATGGCTGCTTTACGGTAAGTCATGTTTTGAGTCTTTTGTTTGACCAACAAGCCAGTGGCGAACCCAGATATATATAGATATATCGGGACAACTGCCCCCAAAGACTGTTTTTAAGTATAAAAATTGTTATTAGACCTCACGCATTCTGATATTATTTGGCATCTTCCTATTTTAAATTATGGCTAGTTTGGGGCATAGTCCACTTATTTGGGCTATCAAATTTCTCTCCCAACTCTATCAAATGGTTATGGGGTGCCAAATTTCACAAAAAGTCTAATATACCCCCAAATTAATTCCTAAAACTGATTGATATAAATACAAATCCGTTACCATTTTAAAATCCAAAAAACATAAAAACCTAAACCAAAAAAACTTCTTATTTTCATCTTAATCTTTCAGAATTCTCAAAACCATAATCAAAAAGAAAAATGATCCGCTTCTCCAACGATCTTCGATCTAACTAAGAAAAAGGTAAATCTCCATCAACCATTTCTAATATTGGCATTTCTTTATTGATTTACATGTTTAAATCTACAATTTTTGAAAATCAAAATCTCTGATTTTACCCAGAATCGGTTTATGTTGACATATCATTGTTTATGGGTAAAAATCGTTTCCGCCGATTTTGGTAAATTCGATAGTGAGTGAGAAACTGGTTTAAACCCTAAACAAATGTTCTGCACGTGAGCACTTTCTAGATTCGAGAAATCAATCTGTACAAGTCCGGCCTAAACCAAGAAATGGCCGTTCCGAGACTTGCTTGATCCCACAAAGTGGAGGAGAAGGGTTGATTTGGGGAGGAAGCAAAGAAAGGTGTTGAGACCGGAATAGTGCGGGAGAGTAGTGTCTCGACTTGTATCGAAATTGAAAGCTTAGGAAGCTTGCAAGAGATGAAAGCTTTTGGAGAGCTTGCAATGTTGCCTTTTAAGAGTGTTGTATTTTTCTCCTGACCGAGACTTGTTGTCTGGTGGAAATAGGTAAGACCTATTTATACAAGTCGAGATTGAAAACGTACCCTGGCCTCATGAAGGAAGAGAGTAAAGGGTGAAATAATGGGAGGAGGTGGTAACCGTATGGTGTTTATGGGTGAAAACGTTTTCACCATTATTTCTTCATTTATTTGACCGCTTTATTCCTTTTCACGCTTTCTTAATGTGGCGTAGTGTATGCCGCAAAAAGTGACAGCCAAAACCAAAACCCCGGAAAGCATCCCCGGTTTGTGTTGATATCTCAGTGTTGGTTGCACCTTGAGTGCAAGTGGCGCTGCTAGTGGCGTGTGTGGCATGTGCCAATGGCATGTGCGGAATGCCTTGGTGGTAGGTTGCACGGTTTGCAAGCTACGCTACCAGCGTGTGTGTTTGGCATGTGTCAATGGCACGCGTGGCCATTAGGGCTATGTCCTGGTAAGAAAGCTACCAGCGATGCGTGTTGGCATGTGCCAATGGCATGCTCGGCCATTAGGGTCATGGCCTGGTAAGAAAAGCTACCAGTGAGCGTGTTGGAATGTGCCAATGGCATGCGTGGCCAATTTGGGTCGCGTCTTGGTAGGAAAAGCTACCAGCAAGCGTGTTGGCATGTGCCAATGGCATGCGTGGCCAACTTGGGTCGCTCCCTGGTAGGAAAAGCTACCAGTAAGCGTGTTGGCATGTGCCAATGGCATGCGTGGCCAACTTGGGTCGCGCCCAGTAGGAAAAGCTACCGGCGGCGCGTTGGCATGTGCCAATGGCATGCGTGGCCAATTTGGGTCGCGTCTTGGTAGGAAAAGCTACCAGCGAGCGTGTTGGCATGTGCCAATGGCATGCGTGGCCAACTTGGGTCGCGTCCTGGTAGGGAAAGCTACCAGCGAGCGCATTGGCATGTGCCAATGGCATGCGTGGCAAATATGGGTCGCGTCTTGGTAGGAAAAGCTACCAGCGAGCGTGTTCGCATGTGCCAATGGCATGCGTGGCCAACTTGGGTCGCGTCCTGGTAGGGAAAGCTACCAGTGAGTGTGTTGGCATGTGCCAATGGCATGCGTGGCCAACTTGGGTCGCGTCCTGGTAGGGAAAGCTACCAGCGAGCGTGTTGGCATGTGCCAATGGCATGCGTGGCCAACTTGGGTCCCGTCCTGGTAGGGAAAGCTACTAGCGAGCGCGCTGGCATGTGCCAATGGCATGCGTGGCCAATTTGGGTCGCGTCCTGGTAGGAAAAGCTAACAGTGAGCGTGTTGGCATGTGCCAATGGCATGCATGGCCGATTTGGCATAGGTTCCATGGTTTGCAAGCCTGGGCGCGGGCGCCATTTTGGCATGGCGTGTCTATGCCAAGGCAGAGTGCTTGGCTTGGCGTGACGTGACTAGCGTAGTCAGGGCCAAGGCAGAGTGTGTATGGCATGGCGCGTCTAGCCTGGGCTAAACGTGGCTGGCACGATTTTCCATTGGCACGGAGGTGCGGCTAACATGGTTGGCATGCTTTGGCGCGTTTGGTGTGGCTGGCATGGTTTGCCATTGGCACAGAGGTGCGTCTAGGGCCAAGGTAAGTGTGTTTGGCTTGGCGTGGTGTGATTAGCGTAGCTAGGGCCAAGGCAGAGTGCATTTGGCATGGCGCGGCTAGCTTGGGTAAGGCGTGGCTGGCATGATTTGCCATTGGCACGGAGATGCGGCTAGCATGATTGGCATGCTTTGGCGCGTTTGGGGTGGCTGGCATGATTTGCCATTGGCACAGAGGTGCGGCTAGCTTAGGATAGGCGTGGCTGGCATGATTTTCCATTGGCACGGAGGTGCGGCTAGCATGGTTGGCATGCTTTGGCGCGTTTGGTGTGGGCGGCATGATTTGCCATTGGCACGAGAGGTGCGGCTAGCATGGTTGGCATGCTTCGGCGCGTTTGGTGTGGTCGGCATGATTTGCCATTGGCACGCAGGTGCGGCTAGCATGGTTGGCATGCTTGGTAGCGTTTGGTATGGTCGGCATATCTTGCCATTGGCATAGAGGTGCGGCTAGCTTAGGCTAGGCGTGGCTGGCATGATTTGCCATTGGCACGGAGGTGTGGCTAGCATGGTTGGCATGCTTTGGCGGGTTTGGTGTGACTAGCATAGCTAGGGCCAAGGCAGAGTGCGTTTGGCATGGCGCGGCTAGCTTGGGCTAGGTGTGGCTGGCATGATTTGCCATTGGCACGGAGGGGAATTAGGGATTTTTTCGTTGTAACCCTAATTTGAAAAA
Organism: Papaver armeniacum; assembly: GCA_023531295.1. Classification (NCBI taxonomy): domain Eukaryota; kingdom Viridiplantae; phylum Streptophyta; class Magnoliopsida; order Ranunculales; family Papaveraceae; genus Papaver; species Papaver armeniacum. The sequence continues at coordinate 293,185 of JAJJWW010005349.1, read as the reverse complement.
ATACCCCCTATTAATTACTGACTACATGCATTAAATGTTCTAATAAATGTGTCATCGGTGACATTAGGTTATTCGAGGTTTTACGATTTTACCCTTTGTCTAAAAACCACCATCAACATTAAGTCCCCTGCTTAGCTCGGAACAGGATCTTTGTTGCGAGGTAAGCATAAGATGGTGACAAACTATCAGTAGTAAATCGTAAAGAGAATTGAGGAGGCTTGTCTGACCTTTTTATAAATAAGATTTGGAATCCTTGCCTCTGGCAATTTTGTACAAATCGGGAGGCTGGCACGATTGGGAAGTCAACATCACTGAGAGACAGGAAGCTGGTCGGCATTGAGAAGTTGACGCGAGTTGGGAAACTGAGTGTGCTAGCTGGTGGGACCGGCGCAAGGTAGGGAGCGTGCTAGCTGGCGCGACTTGGGCGGTCCTTGGGAAGTTGGCGCAATTGGTGGGACCGGTGCAACTTGGGAGACATTGGGAAGTTGGTCACAATTGGTGGGACCAGTGCAACTTGGGCGGCATTGGGAAGTTGGGCGCAATTGGTGGGTCCGGTGCAACTTGGGCGGCATTGGGAAGTTGGGCGCAATTGGTGGGACTGGTGCAACTTGGGCGGATTATATGGATCTTTGAGAAGACCGATTATGCCAAATTATTTCGCTTTTTTTGTTGAAACAAGTAGTTGTTGGGGTCTTTCTCTATATATAGAGACCTCATCCTTGGACCCCATTTGCCCCAAAATTTCTCATTTTATTCCCTCTCACACGATATACTCCATAACCACTCATTTCATACCTCCACATACAAAAATGGCATCGTTGACTCCGCCGAAGATTAGGCAATCCCCAAAGCATGGTACGCCAGAACTCGAATTAACAATCAGTCCTCCATAAGGGTAGATGCTGGAACCTTTTGGACAAATGTACATAACAAATATAGGCAAGATTTTGGGAATCTGAATGGAAGAAGTGTTCAACAAATCCATGATAGGCACCAAGTCATTGAAAGTGCGATACTTGCTTATTTATCTGTCCAATATTGGATTTTGAACGCTCGACACATTAGCTTGACCATCGAACAATTTGTAAGTATTTTTGTGGTTTATTTTACGTAATCCATGTGGTTTGATCTTCCAATTAAACACCACTAACAAAGTAAGTTTGTGTCGTGTTTTCGTAGCACCAATTCGTGAAAGAGCGCTACTTGGAGGAAAAGGGGGAAGCATTCACTTCATGGTATCCAAAATTCTGGAGTATACCCCGGACTTCATGGTGGATGAATCGGACTCGGATTCCTCCAACGAAGATTGATCGTTTTATGAAAGATAACAATCGGTTTATATATGTCCCACAAAACCCCGATTATAGGAATCGGATTTTATCCGTTCATACTTTAACCGATTCTGGAAGTCCTCTGTTAATTTCGAAAACACCAACCCAGAATAGGTTTACGAATGCATGAACGTAAACTGATAATAGTTGGATAAGGGTTTGTGTGAAATTTATTTTTAATTAGGGATGTGCAAAAAGTCCGGAACCACGGATTTAACCCGTATCCGTCCGCAAAATTGCGGGTGAAACCCAAACCGCAAGACCTATGGGCCGGACACGGGTAGGATTCTCAAATCCGCACGCGGTGCGGTTGCGGTTGCGGTTGTCCTTTGAAAACCGCGGATTACCCGCACCGTAGTGTAGTAAAGTAAAATTAACCTTACCATTGAAGCCCATAACTCGAACACCTTCATGGCTTCATCACTGCAGGGAGGTGGGCAAAGAGAAAGAAGTAAAGTCTTCTTGGCCCATATACTTCTACTTCTATCATCCAATGTATATAGGTGAACCTTGTAATTTTTATGACTTGTTCCTGGTGTCTTTTCTAAGATGTTGTACTATCACTGCTTGTTGCTGCTGTTCAGTTGAGGTAACAATGCACTCAGAAGGGATTTGAAAGACTTGAAATTTCTCGCAGTGGAGGTCGAACAAAATCATATCACGAGATTCTACATTTGTTCCCCAATAGAGAACACCACTACAAGGGATCGCTGCTTTGTAAACATCATCACCACATGGTAAAATAAGAGGGTTAGGGATTTCATTATCCGCGGTTAATCCGCATCAGGACCGTACAATCCGTGGATCCGAAGATATCGAATCCGCGGGTGATTGGGCCGGTCATGGTTCAATTTTCCAAATTCGAAACTTTGATGGTTTGGTTGCGGGTGACCCCTAATCCGCAGCCGTCCGTCCGTTGCACACCCCCATTCCTAATGATCTTTTTTGTCATATAGTACCAGGCCCAAGTGGACTAGGCCCAAACTAGCCATGTCTGAAATCCCGACGACTCCGTTG
>JAJJWW010005349.1:0-290814 GCA_023531295.1 Papaver armeniacum | reverse complement strand
AGAAGAAAAGGGTGAACGCTGAACAGCGCAGTTAAGGTTTCTGAAGAATTCCACTAATATATAAAACAATCTGACAGTAACTGTTACATCTTAAAATATTATGGTAGAAAATTAGGTAGATGTACTAATCAGTGTGTTTGTATGGCTGCGACCGTAACTACATTGGTTGTTTACATAATGCCTGTGAAGCAGCTACACTAACGAGCAAAACAAAACCAAATATAATGCATCTTTAACTATGCTCGGAAACGAAGTGATATTAGGGAGATAAGTCAGATATGAAAGCAAAACTTCGGTTGCCAAAATACATTAATAGCATGTTTCATTCAAATAATTGAATTGCAAGATAACTGGTATATTTCAATGACCCGAACAGTAGATTTGCCATACAACTTCACTTCCCAAGTAAATCAATCACATTTGTTAGTGCAAATGGATTACCTACTAGGAATTGGGTTCCATTACTAGAACCAAACATGGTACAAAGGCTGAGTGAATTGGAGATGCCAAATATTTCAGTTGGTATCACTGATATCACTGTTTGAGTATTTTAGCAACTAAGACCACCTTATATACATCTCCCCATTTTATCTCATACTACAAGGGTTATCAACTGGTTAGATTATTAAAGGCCAAGCATCCCAACAATCCACTGATACTCAACAACCGTCACATCCACTCTTTTGCCTAACCATCCCAGACAGAATTCTCTCTATAAATATATGTACAAGTGACATTTATTGCACATAATGTAAAGACATTTATAATACGCTTGCCATGTACAATAGAAGCACGACTACTGCTTACGGAAAGCCGATTCACTTGGCAACATGTTAAATTCTATAGAATGCAAACAGAATAGATTTAACCTGCAATGTTAATTGGACATTACCTTGTAACCACCAAGACCACTATCGCGGCGCCAATCGTAAAAATCATTATCCTCATCCTCTTCTTTTTGTTTTAAATGTATTGAAATCTCTTCCATAATCTCTGCATCAGCTCCATCATGTTTCCCTGATACTTTCCTAGCCAAAATCACTCTCAGAAGCTTTGAAACCAGTTTCTTATTCCCATTCCTGTACTCTTCCACCATCTTACCAAACTCTGCACAAACACAAACAAAAATCAAAACCCCAAAATCAGAATTTCCCAATTTTCAAACCCTAGAACCCCAAAATCGAAGGGTTTTACGACCATTTCTTACCTTCATTATCACAGTATTTGATACCAGGGAATAGTTTTTCCAAATTAGGAGGAATAATTACTTCTTCGTCAGTTTTTCCTTCAGAGGAGCAGAAAGATCTGAAGTTTGGAGTTGAAATTGTGGGGAGGACTGGGAAACTAGGGTTTGGTTTGGGGATTTGAGATTTGAGAAGATTACGAGATGATGATGATGAGTAGAGAGGATTGATGATGCGTTTGAGTATGACTCGTGACATTGCTGCTCTGATTTGGGTTTCAGAGATCGAAGAAGAAGGAGGAAGAGTTGAGTTTGAAGCCGCAAAATGGGGCGTGTTTCATTTTTATTTTTGAGATGAAGTCTCACACCCGAGCAGCTTGGACCATGCCGGATTTATCGGGCCATTTTTTCTCAGGCCCGGTCAGGAATTTCCTACAGGTACGGGAGCCAAGTACGAGGCCCCAAAACAAAGAGCAATCTTCGTAGAAATCCATTAGTTTGGTTTTTCCCTTTGATAAGGACAATATTTAAGTCATCATATTTTGACGGACAGAAGGAATCGGATTGGTTCTGGTTGGCTCAGATTTTTGCCGCAATTATTTTCTTGTCCCATCATTGGTTAACCAATGTCAGCATGGGTGCGTACCCGTAAAGTTGAACCTGACACCCAATTCAAGTGGCCTAGCTATTTTATTCGTCCTCTAATTTGTCCCCCTCATTTTTAGAAAATATTTTGATCTCGTGTTGCTTTGATCTAGCAGCTGCAATATCGTCCGATCCTATAGATATGACCTCAGCAAACTCAATGTTGAGAGGCTATTAATTCCCACAGTGGGTTACCTTGTACCCTAAAGGTTTGGAGAACATATCCGTCGTACATTGATTCCATTCAGAAAGCATTATTTGTTTTGTGGCTCCGTATATGACATACTTTTGTCTTGCTAGAATACCAATATTCGATTTTATGTTCTAGACAGTTTAGTTAGTTTTGCATCTCAATTAAGTGAACCTTTACAGTAAGGAAAGACGCACTACAATCGTTTCAAGATTTGAATCCCAAACACAAACAACGATCAATCAAATACTTAAAACTTCGGAAAATAAAAACAGATTTTTATTATAAGGCCATACATGTATGCCAGCCAGAATACGAGCACATTAGAGGGTGAAGTAAACTAGGGCAAAGTTTGTTATATGCTCAACAGAATAACACAAAACCACACACCCAAGATGCATGATGTTCCGAATAAGATTAGATCTTTCGAGTGAACAGTCGAAATAGAAAGTTTTCTGCAAATCCACTGTACCAAATTCAAGATTGCTTTATGAATCAACTTCATGTTTGATTTCGCATTAGAGATCCTGATGGGACTAATGGAAGTGTTGCAATGGCATGCTAATTAACCTTGGAAATATTCATACTTGAAACTATAAGAAACGCATTATGGCCCTCCTTATATTGTAAACACAAGGCTTTTAATAACCATATGTAAATTTCACTGCCAAACAAGAGTCTCTTCCTGCAACCAGAGAAATATGTATCATATATGGAGCCACAGAACAAATAATACTTTTTGAATGGAAACAATGCACAACAACAGATACGTTCTCGACGGACTTGATATTTATCACCTACGGGATAATCATAAAGCTACGCGACCCTGACTTACAGCCCCATACCAATATATTTAGACTAAACATTCCTGCACCGATAATTTTTTAACTACAACACAAATGTACGTAGATCAGTACACCATTCCTAGCTTCAATATTTCAGAATTACCAAAGTGGTTACTTAGTTACGACATATACATATTATTGTAAATATCAAACCAATAGATAACGATACGCCTTTGTGGTATTTTATCCCAAATTAATTGGACTGATACTCTAACTTTTGGCACTAAATTTAATTCCAATACATAGATTACAGCCACTACTCATAATTCAAAAGAGAAAAATATAAACCATAATTGCATTTCCCTCGGAAAGATAACTTTCAAAACTCAAAATCTTCATACTTCATTCATGAACAGGTACAAAACAACAACAATACAAATTAAGGATGACGAGTTAAATCAACCTTTCGTGTTCCCTTGTCTTGCCAATAATAAGCCGAATATACTAGCTTTCCGAGGAATCTCGTAATAAATGCTAAATGGCAGACGTAATGGTATAATATGATGTGATAGCATACACAAGATACATAAATATATACATACAGGTCTAAGACTAAGTCCAACCGATCGTTGATATGATACATACAAATCAAACCAAGGAAAGTAAATGGAGAAATTGAGGGTGCACTAGTATGTCAGGTACTAGATGGTTTTGTTCCGATAGCGTTGGAGGTGTAGCCTGACATAGAGAGGGTTTAATGATATCATGATATTTTTTCATAAAATATAGTGTCCACACAAAAATACAATATATTACTTTCATAAGGTCGTATAAGAAAAATTAGGTAATACTACGATATAGTTCTATAAAATAAGTTGGTTATGTTGTTCATGGTCGTATAAATTAAATTGGGTACCTGATTATAAAATGATAGTTGTATCTGCTTGTTGCCACTCACAAAGAGTTGCTAATGCCTCCTTCATGTCACCAGCTGTTGCGTAAAAAATCAAAGCCCTGACCCCTGCGTCGTCTGGACAGGGACAAAATGGTTGAGAGAAAAGATGTTTATTCCCTTTTAGGGAAAAACACAAAGTACCAAGCAATAGATAATATAAACCATGTGTTGTACCGACTCTACAGAGTAAGTAGAATTGAACCTTGCATAATCTGAGGACAAGGTGCACCTAACCTTGCATTCACTTTGAACAAGTCGATCACCTTGCTCTTGAGATACATATTTACCGGGGAAATAAGTGCGTTAGAGATTTCCTGATAAGAAAATCAATTCATTCATTCAAATCATGATGTTTTTTTTTTTTTTTTTTTTTGGAATTAAATACTGGATTTTGCTCAAATCATAATAAATCATGAAAATGAACGAAAAACTGAAAAATGGGGTTTTGATAGATCACCAAGCTAATCCAAGAAAGAAGAAATAAATGACTAGTTAAGAATTGATAGAACCCTATGTAAAATATTGCGTTTAAACTCACTGACCTCATGAACTAGATAAGTTGTGTAATCTTCCTCACCTAGATTTCATCTACAAACCCAAGATTCATTTCTTCAAAACCTGTTGTATCCCCTCCACTTTGTTACGAAAATTCGACCATCATTTTTCTTCTCTGAATGGCGAGATGGGAACAACTTTGGAGACCGGTGATTTTACTATTTTATTAGATCAAAATACCTAGAGAAAACATAGCGAAATAAGAGTGAAAATACTGAACTCAAGCAGTAACTGTAGTTGGGTTACTAACTATAGTTGAGGGGTAAAGAAGGAAAAATAAAACGAAACTTAAGATATAAGAACGGACAAACTCGGTTCGTCCGTCAAATGGGTTTGAATGATAGTTTGACTGTCCATAAGGTTTGACTGAAACATTTGGATTTCGGTGACGTTAGCTCCAAAACAAACTACCGTTAGATCGTTTGTTTTAGGGGGATTAAAACAAAATTGTAAAAACGGAAACGTTTTAATTTCATGGAAATAACTTGTCTTGTTTTTGATGATCTGATCAAAACTCTATAAAATTGTAAAAAAGGACACGTTTTAAAGTATGTTTTAAATTTATTTCATGAAATTTTTTCCTTGCCTTCTCCTGATTGATTCCATGAAATTGTTTCCTTTTCCTGTAATCAAACATAACCTTACATCTGACTCGGCTCATATTGAGTCGAAAATGTTTATGGTATGTATAATTTTATACATGATTCTTCAGCGGACATGTTTAATTGGATTCAATATTTCTGTGACTTTAATGTAGATTTAATAACTTTTAATTAGGTATAATGTTTATGTAGCTGATTAGATTTAGACGAGTCAGTTAAATCAAAAAAAATAAAATAAAAAAAAAAAGTCTTAATGTAGGGTTGAAAAGGAATAAAAGACTTATATAAAAAGAATTTATGCAAGAATTTGTATAATTATCATTTAGGAACTAGTTGACACGTGGGGAAAAATGTCCTCGTATTTATTATTTGGCTCTACATCTATAAAACATGACTAGTTCTAATAGTGGTTTGGTTTGATTGATTGGAATCCTTCAAAAGTCAAGGAGGTAGGTTTGTTGTTCCATCACTAGAGAAAATTTTTATATTCTTGTCTAGTGAAAAGTGAGTTACAAACTTGTGATGCTTGGATTTTGGTGACTGTCATTCAACTAATCAGTACAATTTTTCTAAGGTACCAACCTTTCATACAACAACGGGTTTACAGTTGTTTATGGGTGAAAATCGTTTCTGCCGATTTTGGTAAATTCGGTAGGTGAGTGAGAAACTGGTTCAAACCCTAAACAAATGTGCTGCACGTGAGCACTTTATAGATTCGAGAGATCAATCTGTACAAGTCCGGCCTAAACCAAGAAATGGCCGTTCCAGACTTTCTTCGGTCACAAAGTGGAGGAGAAGGGTTGATTTTGGGAGGGAAGCAAAGAAAGGTGTTGAGACCAGAATAATTCTGGGAGAGTAGTATCTCGACTTGTATCGAGAAAGTAGAAGCTTGGGAAGCTTGCAAGAGATGAAAGCTTTTGGGAGAGCTTGCAAAGTTGCCTTTACCGAGAGTGTAGTATTTTTCTCCGACCGAGACTTGTTGTCCGGTGGAAATAGGTAAGACCTATTTATACAAGTCGAGATTGAAACGTACCCTGGCCTCACGAAGGAAGAGAGTAAAGGGTGAAATAATGAGAGGAGGTGGTTATTTGACCGCTTTATTCCTTTTCACGCTTTCTTAATGTGAGCGTAGTGTATGATAGGTGTAGAATACACCATATTTACTATCTAGAGTTTATGCTTTCTTTGTTATTTTTCGTGTGAATTGTGTATCTTATAGGTGCTTTTGAGCTAATCAGGTATTTTGGAGTCATTGGAGCGAAAAGAAGTGGAACTCGCTCAAATGTTGGATTTCTTCTCATCATGTTGAACAGAACGAAAGGACGAAACCAGTAGAGAAAGAATGAGATCATTCCGATGTTGTATGAAGAAGCTGCGAGCATTTGAAGCAGATCAGAGTTCGGAATCTGTTAACTAAGTTGATCTGTCAGTCTCGCAGAACCGACAGTTAAATGGAAAACGTTGTCATTCTCAGGTGGCCTGTATTAATCCACAAGGTGCCTATATCAATTCTGGTTCTTACTCAACCCCAATTTCAGAGTTTTTCAATCATTTCTTATCATTATCTCCTCAAAATCAAGAGAAGGATTGTGCGGTTGCTGTGAGAGTTTAATGGAGAAGAGAACCACAGATCGGTCTATGGACGTTTGATCGGTGATGCGTGAACTGAGATTTGAAATGGGGTTTGCTGTTGGTTAATTTGTGATGAAGATGATAGGGTTTGTTAGTGAAGACGATTTCTGGGTTCGATTTATGAGGATGAGCTCGAGCACAGATGCAGTGAGAGAAGGCAAAAGGGAAATTCACAGGGACGAATTAGGGTTCGATGTTAATCAACAGAAATATGGGTTCGTGATGATCTTGTGAGGAGGCAATGGAGAAATTCAGGGCGAGATTTAACTTAAGTATCAGTGGGCTTTCGAAATCAGAGATGTAGAACATGGGTCTGTGTGGGTTTTGCTATTAGAGAGAAAGAATGATGATGGCTGTTGATGGAATTTACAGAAGATGGATTAGGGTTTGATAGGGTTTCAGAGAACAGCTAGCTGATGCTGTGGTGGGTAATGGAGAAGATTTGAGGCAATTCTGATTTTTGAACACAGAGAGAATGGAAGTGAGTTATGGGAGCTGAATTGGTGGTGATGGTGAAGTTGAGATGCAGTGAATGAATGCTCATCAGTGTATGTATGAGCTAATATGGCCTGGTAATGAAAGGGAGGTCTGAGCTGCAGATGGCCTGAGCTGAGATGAAGCTGGGATGAGCAAAGAATTCATGAGTTCTGGTATGAATGAAATGGAGTATGAGGGTCAGGTGGCATTTGAGGCCTAAAAGAGCCATTGTAGCAGTGGGTGGATGAACTCAGGGACTGAGGCTGGAGTTGTTGGCATCAGTTGTGGATGGAATGGTGTTTTGCAGTGGTGAAGCTGGGAATGGATGTTGAATTATTTGTCTTGAATTGCAGATGGAGTCAGGTGGTGCTGTTGCCTGCAATGGGTCTGGTGCTGTGGTTCGAGAGGGGGATGGTCAGTTTATAGCTCAGTGGATGGAGCCACGGGGCGCGGAAGCCGGGCCCCTATATCTTAGATGTATGTTAGGACAGGGAATGCTTGGTGCTGGCTGTGAATTGCAGGCATGGACTGAGATGGAGTTCGGCCAAGGAGTTGTGAGCTGATGGGGATCAGGGAGGAGCTGGTGACATGAATTTGAGATTCAGGCTGGTGCAGCTGAGATTGAGCTGGTGCGAGTCGATGGCCGAGTTATATGAGTAATAAGGAGATGGCCTGATGACAGTCAAGCCATTGCAGATGGTAGAGAGGGTGGCAAAATGAGCTGCTGCTGTTGATGTGATAGATAGAGAGGCATGCTAGGGCAAGATTTGTGGTCTTGAGCTCGGAGGCTGCAATGAGCTGAAATGAACATGGTGCTTGTGGAGATGTAGGAGCAAAGATTGAGATGGATGGTAATGAAGTTTCTGTTGGCTTGTAGATGCAGCGCAACTGGTGATTATCTCAGGTGAATATGATTTGCGATTGGAGTTGAGGGCTGGTGCTGGTGGATTGCACTACAGTTAAATGGTTGGTGCAGCTACACAATTATTTGGTTGTGAAATGGCATTGCAGGGGAATAGAATATTGCAATGGCCAGAGCTAAAAGAACTAAAACTTGGTGCTGAGTTTGAGCATGGAACAGCCAAGATGGCTAGCCAAGGAGCCGTGAAGCACAATGATTGTGCTGAACAATTTATGGCCTGTGCAAGGTTGCAATGGTTCTGGCCTTGGTAACTCAGCTTATCCAGCTGAGTAAGATGCTGACTCGGTTCTGACTAGACCACCTGACTAGGTGCTTGACCGAGTTAACCCGGCCGAGTTGGATCGCTGACCCGAGTTGACTCGTTGACCGGTGACCGGCCGGACTTTGCCGGTCACCTGAGATATTTTCCGGCCACCTCTCCGACCAAGTTCCGGCCACAATACCAGTTTTCCGGCGACGACTTTTGGGACATATTTTCTACATGGGTTTCTCTTTCTTTTGGGCTTGGTGGATTTTCATCTAATGGACTTTGAAGACTAGACCTAATTTTAGAAGTTGGAGAAAAGCTATAAAGGGAAGGTCTTCTACAACTTATAAGATATCTTATTCTTGGAATTTTGGAGAGCCGTTTTGTTTACGCTTCTAGGGTTTACTTTTGTTCTTCTTCTTCATTATCTTATTATTGAATATTGATTATGATGAACTCCATAGCTATGAGTAGCTAAACATCTTATTGGTTATGGGATAAAAGTTGATTTCTCAACATGCTTTTGATTCAATGAATTAGTTTTGTCTCGGTAATTATTGTTTGTGATTCACAATTAATAGTGTTATAAGATTCGAAAACTTGTTAGGTTGAGTCCTAATCAATCCGATTTGTGTTCATCTCTAGAGCTATATTAGGGTTTTCAATACGAAAAAGTTGTTTATCCCATTCTAAGTAGCATAATTGTGGTTAGTGCTTGTAGTGATATATCCTACTAGTCACAAGTGAATCATAACTTTTGTTAAAACGTTTAGTGCTTTTACACATTCGTTGGCATTGATGAGTCTTATTCCATAAAACTTAATGCTTTTAGGGAGTTAAACTTAATTGTGCTTTTACACTTTAGGTTGCTTTCTAGGAAGAATTCACATATGCATCTTTTAATGTGGTTGTGATGAAAACAGGAATTAACGGGTTATACTTGCGATCAAGGTATCCTAGGACTTTTAATAGATACGAGATTAAAATACCAATTCTAATCATTGATGATAATACATGTTTGTGAATGATACTATCCCGTGACCAATATCTTCTCCTTATTGATTTCTCAAAGGAAATTACTTACTTTGCTTTCAATTATTTTTATTTGCTTAAATACAACAAATATTCCCCGTGGTTACTTAGAAACTAAAAGTTTATAACAACGAAAGCCTCTCTGTGGATACGAACTCTTTCTTATCGCATACTATATTTATATCTAGTTGATTGAGAAAGTGAAAATATATTTGACGGATTGACAACCGACCAGTGTACGCTGCAAGCTGTGACCGCCAAACCAAAACCCTGGAAAGCATCCCCCAGTTTGTGTTGATATCTCGAGTGTTGGTTGCACCTTGAGTGCAAGTGGCGCTGATAGTGGTGCGTGTGGCATGTGCCATTGGCATGTGCGGAATGCCCTTGTTGCGGGTTGTACTTCGAGCGCAAGTGGCAATGCCAGAGCTGCTAGTGGCGTGCGTGTCATGTGCCAATGGCATGTGCGGAATGCCTTGGTGGTAGGTTGTACGTTGGAGTGTAAGTGGCAATGCCAGGCTGCTAGTGGCGTGTGTGGCATGTGCGGAATGCCTTGGTGGTAGGTTGCACGGTTTGCAAGTTAGGCTACCCGGGCGTGTGTGTTTGGCATGCGCCAATGGCATGTGCGGAATGCCTTGGTGGTAGGTTGCACGGTTTGCAAGTTAGGCTACCAGCGTGTGTGTTTGGCATGTGCGGAATGCCTTGGTGGTAGGTTGTAAGGTTTTCAAGTTAGGCTACCAGCGTGTGTGTTTGGCATGTGCCAATGGCATGCGTGGCCGTTAGGGCCGTGGCCTTGGAAGAAAAGCTACCAGCGAGCATGTTGGCATGTGCCAATGGCATGCGTGGCCGTTAGGGCCGTGGCCTTGGTAGGAAAAGCTACGAGCGAGCATGTTGGCATGTGCCAATGGCATGCGTGGCCGTTAGGGCCGTGGCCTTGGTAGGAAAAGCTACCAGCGAGCATGTTGGCATGTGCCAATGGCATGCGTGGCCGACTTGGCTCTGGGTTGCATGGTTTGTAAGCCTAGGCGCTATATTTGGCATGCGCCAATGGCATAGCGGCTTGGAAATATGGCTTGTGGTACGTGTTGGCATGTGCCAATGGCATGTACGGCCATGTTGACCTAGTTGCACGTTTTTGCAAGCCTAGGGCGCTATATTTGGCATGCGCCAATGGCATAGCGGCTTGGAAATATGGCTTGTGGTACGTGTTGGCATGTTCCAATGGCACGTACGGCCATGTTGACCTAGTTGCACGTTTTGCAAACCTAGGGCGCTATATTTGGCATGCGCCAATGGCATAGCGGCTTGGAAATATGGCTTGTGGTACGTGTTGGCATGTGCCAATGGCACGTACGGCCATGTTGACCTAGTTTACGTTTTGCAAGCCTAGGGCGCTATATTTGGCATGCGCCAATGGCATAGCGGCTTGGAAATAGGGCTTGTGGTACGTGTTGGCATGTGCCAATGACACGTACGGCCATGTTGACCTAGTTTCACGTTTTGCAAGCCTAGGGCACTATATTTGGCATGCGCCAATGGCATAGCGGCTTGGAAATATGGCTTGTGGTACGTGTTGGCATGTGCCAATGGCACGTACGGCCATGTTGACCTAGTTGCACGTTTTGCAAGCCTAGGGCGCTATATTTGGCATGCGCCAATGGCATAGCGACTTGGAAATATGGCTTGTGGTACGTGTTGGCATGTGCCAATGGCACGTACGGCCATGTTGACCTAGTTGCACGTTTTGCAAGCCTAGGGCGCTATGTTTGGCATGTGCCAATGGCATAGCGGCTTAGTTTGGCATGGTTGCCAATGAGTGCGATATGTAGTTTGGTTTTGGCGTCGCTGCCATTGTGACGGACCAGAAAATTACGCCTTTGGCGCGTTGCCCCCCAGGCCGTAACTCCCCCGATGCGCCATGATGATGAAGCTACGATCCGGGCCTTAGGGCTAGGCAAATGCACGTTCAATTGCCCTTGCAAGCATGCTCGTGGAGCATGATGCATCTAACTTAGCTTCCACACCATTCCAACTTACCCTTGTTCTGCAAAGGGTTTATTAAGGAAAGCAAAAACTTCCTTAATACGGCAAAAACGACCTTTTGAGGCCATAAACGATGGAATTTGGCTAAATTCTGGTGACCATGTGGATCAACATGTCTTGATCTTTGGGCCGTTTCCCATCAAAATGGACTCCTCTTGAGCTAAATTATGACACTCGGGTTTTTAGCCTATGTCGAACGCCTTGATAGGAAGTACGAGCATCCAAGGAATGGAATGCAACTAGCCTCATCAAGTACGGCCACAATCATCTCTTGCGTCGGGCTGCCGATCCAGATGATATGAGAGGCCAAAGTGCCGCAATCATCTCTAAATTAGATGATATGAGCGACAACGTCTTGGGACCTAATGTTTGCAACTCATCATGCGCCGCCTACGTACCCTTCCCTACTCTAAAGGGATCTAGCACAGACCGTAGTTCATCACGAAGGGACAAGCAACTTATTCCAACTCGTTTGCCATGGTGCGCAGTGTGCGGCTTGGTTTGGCATTGTTGCCATGGTGCGCAGTGTGCGGCTTGGTTTTGGAATTAGGGTTCTGTGTCGAAAACCCTAATCTGGTATTTTCAAAAAATACCCCTATTAATTATTTACACCTAAGTTAAATGCTCTTAGTTAATGTGTTGCGGGTAACACTAGGTCATGGGGTTTTACGATTTTACCCCTTGTTTAAAAACCACCATCAACAACAGTTTAGATAAAAATACACACCAAGTAAAGCATTGCACTTTCGTTGTTGAATTAGAAGTTTAGCTCAGAAAATGTGAGCATATGAAGAAAATAAATTTACAAGCTAATCAAGTTGGTAGATTTGATCTAAATTATAACCACATTATCTACATGACCAATAGTTTACTGATGATGCTTCGAGTTCCACTGCCCATTTTATTGCGTCTAAGACTTCACTGTTTTCCCCTCAATCTGGATTATGTAACCTAACTCTAGATTCATTTTCCAAATTGCACTGCTTTAATCTCCTCGATCTGCATTGTTGTAAGTTCTGTAGATTGTTTTGCATCTACCTCCGGCCATCGATTCAAATTAAAAAAATCAAGTCCACGGGTTAGAGTCTTCAACAAATGCACTGCAAAAAAGTAAAACAATTGCATCATATTTTGGGTTTGCAATTTAGTTTGTGTGAAAGTCTATCGGGATGAATGTACTTCCTAAGTTCAGCTTTGAGGATGCATTATTGAATAAGACTTGATATAAGATCAAATTTAAGTTTTTACAAATGCAAATGAGATTTTCTTTAACAAGTCTTTTATGGTGCTTCTAGATTTGATGATTCATGTGACGTTAAAGAATGATACAGTAGCTATGCAAGGCAAAGGGAGAATAATTTGCGCACATAATTCCACCATGAGCGGTATACAAAGGGTTCAACTTACCTAGTTCCATCACATACCAAATTTACTATGCTACGTTTCCCCTTTAAATTATATAAGAAAATATATTACTGTACGAGAATCAGAAACTTCTCAAGTCATTACTTACTTCTTAAATAAAAGATTCTTAACTTATTTATGTTTCGATCCTGGGATTTCCTTCATGTAGCTATTAAGGAATAACTTTGAATAATAAAAGATAAACATTACTGCACGTGTTCAAAGTATGCCGACATCCTTACTTTGTAAGTCCTCTTTCATACTTACAACCTTGAAACCTATTTGTCACACTTCCAAACAAGTTTAGAATTGGTTCATCTGACTTTCAAGAACTATGTGATTGATCAAGAAGCACTCAATCACAAATCATGGGTTTCACGGTTCTACCAAAACAAGTTTCGGTTCTACCACCATGTGAGTACTGTGCATAGTCACACTAGCTTCCCAAAGTTCGGTTGAATAGGTACTAGGATCGGTTCCCCACATACTTATGGTAACTACTTGTATTTGCTGCACATGCCCATAGGGATCGGTTCCCCTTTCACTAAAAACTTGTTGCACATGTTCATAGGATCGGTTCCCCCATCTACTAAAAACGTGTTGCACCTCTTACAAAGATGGACTCCCCTCTTGTGATCGGTTGCACCTCTTCATAGGATCGGCTTCCCTTTGCCTAGAGTTGGTCATACCAATAACACTAAATCGATCATACCATCTCAGGTGATTACTTAAGATCGGTTTCACTAATAAAAGTCATACCAATATAAAAGTCAGGCCTTGTGAATAGTTTTACCAAGAACATAAACAAGTCATGATCGGTTATACTAATCACACATATTGGTAGTTCAAAATATATGCAATGAATAACAATACCAATAAGCCTAGCGATTTCCCTATCGATTCACGAAACAAGTTCATGAATTTACTTCCTTTAAACTAATGTAAAACATTGTTTCTTAGGATGAAAACTTCACCTCATACCCATACATAATCACAATAGCATTCAAACGATTATGTCGATGTCTTATATACAAAGTTCAAAAGATAAGCGTTATACTTCGTATTGTATTTCTTAATACTACGTCTAACTAGAGTGTAATCATTCATGCTTCGCAGTTATGTTTTCTTTATGCACAACTTGAAAGATAAATTAGGGAATGAAACAGTTCAAGTCAAATATCACTAACCTCAAGTGGAAGGATGATGTTGTTGTTTTAGCTCCTTACTTCTTCACTTCTTCAAGTATTCGCAATACATGTAATGTCTCATATCCTAGCTAATACTTTCAAGCTAACCTATACGAAGTTGACTCTAGTACATAATCTAACGACTCTTTAAATGAGTTTTGGTTCACTAAAATATGAAAACCAAACTTGACATACCAACTCTTGGTGGTTTCAACCGAGCTATGCTCTAACAATCTCCCCCTTTGTCAATTTTAGTGATAAAACTCTTACATTATATGGATAAACAAATTACAAGAATTCATTACACATACGCTTGATTCCCAAATTCAAAAGCACAGTAACCTGTATACATTCAATCCATAAATGCCGATGTTGACATTATAATAGCAAAGCTAATACTCCCCCTAAAGGTAAGATAGGTAGATTTTCAATCCGCACGTCTTTGTTATTCCTTTGTAGTCCATATAACTACAAGTATCATATGATATGCTAATCCCCCTTAGTCTATGCTTTACTCTTTCATTAGATAAACGTTTAAGCACCAATGTCCTTTCCCTTAGTGATTGTTAGAGCATTGCTCGGTCTAACTCGCATGCGTTGTTATCTCAAACATGTTTGTCAATATTAGTGATCAAAACTATATGTCTTGATTTCTAGTTTACTTATGACTAAGTCTCGGTCTAGGATAGTTTAGTGTAGTTGAGCTCCAGACTCCATGGAGATCATCTTACGAAGACGAAGAACTACTCGAGGAACAAGTGGAACTTCATGCGACAAAAAGGTATGTGGAGACTTGAAATCATCTGTCACTCAAAAGTATACTCTATCTCCTACTCTTGAGACAATAGTCGTATAAGTATGATAGTTTTCATACATACACATTTGCTATTTCGAGCCGAGTTTACTCGCCTATCTTTTTCTCGAAATACGTGTTGGTGAGCTTTCGCTTTAACCATTTTCATCTTTACCCGTGACGAAAGTCATGATGAATTTTCAATCTTGAAAATAGCTTTGATGACGATAGTCGTGAATAACGATTGTTATAACATTATAGAAGAATGTTTCAATGATTGAAATGTAGAGTTGAGATTACCAACTATGGATATAAGCATATATAGTGTGTTCACACATTAGTGTATAAATCCATGTGCCGGAAACCAAGTGCGTGCATATGTGTGCATGCGGTATTGGTGAAGGAGACAGGTTGAGTATGCGTACCCATGGAAGTTTTCATACCGAAAATTTCTGCTGGAGTTTGTTTGCAAACTAGTAAACCAGTTGCCTTATGTACGCATACCCGTACGCGTACCCACGGAAGTTTTCGAACCGAAAATTTCTGCTGAGTTTGTAAACTCAAATATGGTATCTAAGGTACGCATACCCGTACGCTGTACCCAAGCTGGTTATTTCTCAAATCGGTAGTTCATGAACTTAAAATAATAAATTATAAGGAATGCAATCTATGCAAACCATGGCTATATTGTTCATGAATTGATTCAAGTGGATCAAACCGATTTTTCTTCAATTGTGTCTATGAATAAAGACCTAAGCAATTGAACAACTCTTGAACTAGTTCTTATGAGTCATTTGAACTAGTTATAAGAAAGATGAATACGGCTAATATGAAAGTACTCATATGGATAACCATTGGTTAACTATTTGTGAACCAACTAAGTGTACACGTTTAGGTACGGTTACTGAAACCTAAATGAATACATTTCATTTATATGTGACAAGCTAAGTTTCGATCTAACGGTTGAAATATATTAGCTTGGTTCAATCAGGTTTTTCATCTAACGGTGAATATTGAATGCTTTGTTACCAAGGTAACTTAGATTGCAAACCCTGATTTGAAAACTATATAAGGGGAACTCTAGCAACTGGAAAAACTAATCCACACACCTCCTATGTGTTACTAGTTGGTTTTGCTAGAGTCGATTCTACTTTAACCTTAGGTTTCTTCTCGAGACCCTGTATGTTAATGACTGAAAGACTTCATTGGGATTGTGAAGCCAGACGAAACTACTTGTCTTGTAGTTGAGTGATCTGATCTTGCAATTTTCTATCGTACAAGTTCAATTGAATAATTGACTTGAGATTATATCTCCGATAGGGCAAGATAAAAAGAAATCACAAACATCTTCGTCTCATCGTTTGTGATTCCATAATATCTAGTTTCGCTACCATACGATTTAGATTATTGTGAGATGATTGATAATACTAGGATGTTCTTCGGGAATATAAGTCCGGGTTATCAATTAGTTCCTATTCATATTGATTTATCAAAAGACGGAACAAAAACTCATAGGTTTAACTGTGGGAGACAGATGTATCTATTATCGTAGACTTTTCTGTGTGATACAGATTTGTTTATTGAAGTCTTTAACTTTGGGTCGTAGAAACTCTTAGTTGTGGGTGAGATTATCTAAGGGAATCAAGTGCGTAGTATCCTGCTGGGATAAGAGACGTAAGGAGCGTAGCTGTACCTTGAATCAGTGTGAGATTGATTAGGGTTAAACTACATTCTAAACCGAAGTTAGTTTGTAGTAGGCTAGTGTCTGTAGCAGCTTAATACAGTGTGGTGTTCAATCTGGACTAGGTTCCGAGGTTTTTCTGCATTTGCGGTTTCCTCGTTAACAAAACTTCTGGTGTCTGTGTTATTTTTATTCTTCATTATATTTCGTTATATAATTGAAATATCACAGGTTGTGCGTTAAGATCAATCAATTAGAATATCCAACCTTTGGTTGTTGATTTATATTGATTGATACTTGGATATTGGTCTTTGGTACCATCCAAGTTTATCTCTCTAGTATTTGATAAAGACTCGCAGATTTCGATTTGCTTGAGTAAAGATCAAATCGAGAGATAGAGATATTAACTCCTTGATATACTTTTTATTAAAAATGAGTCTGACTGTCTAGTTAATTCTCTTAAAAGTATATTAGAGTTTGAGCAGTACTTACATTTAGTCGAGAGATAGTTTTTCTCTATATGATGGGGTGTTTTGAAGACTAGAAGTATGAATTGATTTTCGAGGACGAAAATATATAAGGTGGGGAGAATGTAAGTACCCTCAAGTACGTCAACGCTATTATACCAGTCAAGAGACGATTTACCCGTTAATGGCTTGATTAGTTAATATAGATTTTAGCAAATAGAAATTAGTCTAACAATAAATTAGATACGAATCTAGAGTCGTTAGATAGATCTCGAAAATTTATGCGGAATGGAGTACTTGAACGTGTCAATCAGATACCAGATGAAGAAGATATATCTGGATTAGTACGGAGGTTATAATAGTCATTTCCTTAGATAAACCGTTGGCTGCCCGTGTCTTTTTATGGGCGCCTTAATCAATTTTATTTGACCTTATCACCAAACCAAATCGAAGATAAATCCATTTTCTCTTATTCTTTCTTTTTACCTTCTATTTCCTCATTCTTCTTCTTCTTCTTCTTCTTCTTCTTCTTCTTCATCTGTGGAGATAGGAAGTGACGAAAATAGTGTTTGCAGAGTTAGAGATTAGGGAAAGTCCTTGGAGTGGTTGATGTAGGTGGTGTTGATTAAAGTGGGCGAATCACAATCAGAAGAAGAGTTATTAAAAAGAAATTAGAATTAAGGTTTCCGGATTTGAATTACGGATTAAGTAAAATTGATAAATATTATAAGTTGCTGATAGAGGTATAAGGAAGGGGTAATCGTTAATTTGGTGATATCACGTCGTTCTGGTGATTGAATTCGAAGTTAGGGTTTTATAAGAACTTCAAAGAAGAACCAAGAGATAAAGTTGTTAGTTTAGGGGATTGAATTAAAGGATGGGTCTGATATTATTGAAGAGTTTGATTGATATTTGAGTTTGAATTCGAGACTGAAGATAATTAGGGTTTCTGTTCATCAAGAAATAGAAGCTAGGGTTTCAGTAGAATTGGATTGGGTGAAAAGCAATTCACTGGATGTTGATACTTGGGTAAGACTCTATTTTCGTTTCAGTTTGATGTTTTAGTTTAAATTGTTTAGATTATTCAATCGCTATGTTTGTGAATGAAACTGTTTTGAGTTGAGTTTAGCTTAGAGCTGGAGCTGTTTGAAAAGATTATGTTAGATCAAAGGGATGATGAAAAAATGGTGTTACTACTGAGTTAGTAATGAAGATAGTTGTGTATTATGAGTTGGTAGTACTGGAGTTGTTGGTATGTTTAGATATTGAAATTATTTAGACTGAGGTTGAGATGGATTCGTAGAAGAAGAATTATGGCTCATGGGGTTAAATATGAAGAAGCTGTTCGTATTCAATATGCAGAGTAACTAGTAGTGAAGATATGAAGTATGTTTGATTGTGGTGGAAGTTTGAATTACTTGAGGCGGATATGAATTGGATTGATGGTGTTGAACTGGTGAAGGTGTAGAGGTCTTGTCAGGTGCAGCTACAGATGAAGTTTGGTTGTAGTTTGAAATCAGATCAAGACAAGTTATGGAGTTAGAGATGTCTGAGTTGAGGTTTTAGATGAATGTTAGGTTTTTGCACAGGAAGTGGTTATTGCAGGATGTACAACTGTTGAATGATTGATTATAATGAAGATGATGAAACTCAAGTGGTAGACAATAAAGAGATGTAAGTGAGGATTATATGATATCGAAATGGTTATGCTGAATTGGTTT
Source organism: Papaver armeniacum (assembly GCA_023531295.1). Lineage (NCBI taxonomy): Eukaryota > Viridiplantae > Streptophyta > Magnoliopsida > Ranunculales > Papaveraceae > Papaver > Papaver armeniacum. Next base: position 272,296 of record JAJJWW010005349.1, on the reverse strand, counting down.
GAATTGTGATAGTGATGTCAATTGGTGGAGTTGATCTGAACTGAAGTTTAGATGTATGAATATCTAACAACAACTGAAGATATTGATGTTATAGTTGTAAGCTTGTTAGAAATGAAGATGGAAGTTAGATGTAGCTTATAGAACTGAGTATAGTCAGAAATATTTTCTTTTTGGTCTTGGCCTGCTTTTACTGTTGCTGTGACTTATGCTTGTGATTCAAATAACTGACTTGTTTGACTCATCCAAGCTGACTGAGTCGAATCAGTTTGACTCACTGAGTCACTAGACCTGAGTCAATGACCAGTTGACTCGTTTGACCTTGGACTTTGTTTAGTCCTTTGACTGTTGACCCTGGACTTGACTATTGACTGGACGTTGACTATTAGTTGACCTGTGACCGTCAGTCCGACTGTTAGAGACTGTCGGTTGACCAATTGGACTAGGCTTTGTGCTAATGGGCCGAGATTAGTGGACTTGGGCTTACATCTAGTTTTCCTATTGAACATGAATTGGACCTTGTGGTCTGAATTAACCTTTGGCTTATTCTACAAAGATGTACATGTTCATAAGACTTAATTAATGGACTATAGATTCAACCTAATTAGATTAGTAAACCTTATCTATGTTAAAGTCAGATAATGGAAAGGCGTAGAACCATAAATGGGCTTAGAACAATTAGATAGTTCATTTAGTCTTTAACTAGAGACTTGTATGAAATGATGTTATGAGCCTTGTATGAGCCTTTTGGAAAATTCTTAGAGTGCTTGTGTGCTTAACAGTTAGTCATTATTAACAACGATCGAGGTAGGCATGGCTTGTCATCAAAACAGGTGGGAACTCTGTAACCTTCTTGTAATCATTAAGTTTGCTTTATCTGCGATCCTGATGAGTCTTTAATTTCTGTAAGCATATTATTTGTAATTCAATGGGTATGTTGTGTAATATGCGTTGGGTGGTTTCCCCGTGAAGAGTGTCTGTGTTTCCCCATAGCTCTTGTCTAAGTTTAGTAGGGCAATGCTACGTTGTTTGAATATTACTTAGTATCCTGGCTTTACCCCAGATAAATATTATTACATTTTATTGTCTTAAGATAGTAGTCCGGCTTTCCCCGGTTGATTATTACCTAGTAGTCCGGCTTTACCCCGGTTGATTATACTATTTTATTTGGGCAAGTCACTCGTGTGCATATTATACTTGATTGTGCAGTCTTAGTAGTATGACTGGGTTACTATGATCTTGACTTAGGAAGAAATTCTAGGTTCATGACTGGATATGGTTATTATTCGGTGACTCCGGTCTACGAATAATGATCGGGCCTTTTGTGAACCTGTTGTGCGGGGTCATATCATAGTTATCAAAATCTTATTATATTCTAGACTTAGATGGTGGCATTGGGTTTTATGAGGTGTACGCATTCCACGATAATATCTTACGGTACATGGATTCATGCTATCATTTGAGATTGGAGTTATTCCTAGCATCTTCTCCTCCATTGAGTGAGACGAGGTTGGGATAACATATGTTTAGGTTGTTTAATTCTATTCTCGTAGATCCATCCGGAGGTGGATCTTTCACGGATATTACCACTATGGACGTAATATCTGGGGATATGAATTGAAGCAATCTTCTGCTCTATGTTGCGTGTAAAAGATATTTATCGTTTTTCTTTTGTAGAACTGTGATGCATGTTAGTGATTACTTAAATGTTATAATGATAACCACTGAGCCCCCATTTGGGATGATGTGCTCACTTGTTCCCACTTCAGTTTTCAGAAAACAGAAGAAATGAAGAGCTCGAAGATATCCGTTTCGTAGCTTAGAGCTTTATCGAATCTTGTGATGTGGTGTATCTTTTACTACATGTAGTCTTTCTTATTCTCTAAAAAACACATTAATATGATCTTAGAATTCGAAAGACATTCATTTATAAGACATTCATTTATATTGTAGGATCATAATATCGCAACGGACAAGGTTTGCGGGATTAATAAACGACGGTGTCGCGAGGGAGTCGCAGGGAGCTAAAATAAACGACGCGATGAATAACGACGAGCAAAACAATTGGAAGACATGAAATCTGGCGAAGGCTAAGAAGTGTCGCGAGAATGAATATTTCTGCATTTGCGACACTTCGCGAGACATTCCCGAAAATAAATGGGAGCTTAGCTGTCATCCACTATGTATTACCCTATATAAAGGGCTAAATGAGTCTCATTAAAAGGGAGAGATCTTTTGAGTTGTGAAACGGGTCATTAAGAGAGAAAGTTTAAGAGTGTTTTAATTTCTAAGTGTAATTTTATCTACCTATGTAAACATTTCATTAACTCAATCAATAAATATTCTTGATCTTACATCTTTCAATGGATTAATTAAGCAAAATTGAGTAAGGGGTGTAGTGTGGGAAATCCTGCAACTACATATGCGCTAGAAACAGGGAATGAGCAGAGATTGACGTAGGAATTGGAAAGAATTTGGATTAACAGAGAAAAGATTTGGAGAAGATACTCAAGAATTCATTGAAAAGAAAAATGGCTAGAAGAAGAAATGTACAAGGGCAACCAACGATTGTGAGAAGAAGTGGGAGACTTGCTGGAGAAAGGAGGAATGAAACAGGGAGAATCGTCAAGGATGAATATGAGAAATGATGGAGAAGATCAAAATCGCCACCGATCTCCCCGGAGCAAACGCGGCTGTGGATTATGATAGAGTAAGTGTACATACTTGGAGGTCCGATTCTCAAGACGAAAGGGAAGAGGAGCAAAGCATTTGGTGAACAATGGACAAGGAGGAGGAGAGCAAGGAATGAATGGAGAAATGAATCCAGGTAACGAAGAAATCGCAAAGATTAGAAAGATTGAGACAAACAATACACGAAGAGAGACGGCTAGAGGCAGAGGAACGAGCAAACTTGACAAGACAGAATCATGAATTGAGGATGGAAAATATAAGATTGCAAAATAGGAGATCAAGAAGTAGCGTGAGATCAAGTTCAAGATCGATTAGGGAAGAAAGAAGGAGAGTTTTACCAACAGAAAGTACTGAGGAAGAAAACCAACAAGAAACACAAAATCCAAGCATAGAGCATGGCGAAAGAAGAGAGGAAATGGAAGATCGTTATATTCCTCAGCCCGAAAATTTTCAAAATGAGCGGAATAGGGAAAATCAAGGAAACATGCAACTCCAAGGGCCGAATGACCCAAATTCTTTGAAGGGAGAATAATCTTGCACGGGAGAGAAGAATTAAGAAGAAACCGAGAGATTGAGGATGACATTGAGAGGCATTACATTGAACAAGCACGGCTAGCTCGCGAGAGAGAAAGGATAAGAGCGAGGAAATGGAAAATCAAGAGATGGAAGAGGCAATCCGACAGAATAACCATGACAACCGAGAAAGGAGGAGGGAACAAAATCGTACCAATAGAAATATTAATGAAGAATATGAGAGGGTGCAGATGAGAGCTGAGAGACAGCCAAGAAGAGAGAACAACCGATATAATGGTGTGCGAATTGAAAAAGAAACGAAGGAGAACGTCGCGAGGGAAAGGAGAGAAGAAAATAACGAGCAAGAAGGTCAAAACAGCACGAGCGTAGAAGGAGAGAGAGGCAGAGCTAAAAAGACCAAGAGAAATCAAATTAAAGAGGCAAATGAACAAATCTTAAGAGAACTGGGTTGAAATGAGAGGATTATTGAACAATCGAAGGGAAGGAGGAAGGAAGCAATTGGACGAAGCCATCGCGAAGCTGCGAAGAATCCCTTCACGCTAGAAGTGCAGATGGGAGGAATACCTCCTAAGTGCAATCTACCTCGCATTAACCAACATCTTTGATGGAACAACTCATGCGGTACAACATATCAAGGCTTATATGAGATGTATGTTGCAGGTGGGAGAATCATGATGCCATACTTTGTGCAAATATTTCGCATCAAGCCTAATAGGAGAAGCACTAAAATGGTTTGAAGGTCCTGCCAAGGAACACAATCACATCATTTAACCATTTACAAGCCACATTCCCGGGAGCATACATAAGTAACAACTCTTCGCGACCGAGGTATTGAGGATGTATTCGGGTTGAAACAAAGGGTTGGCGAGAGCTTAAGGCGGTTGACAATAAGATGGAGGACCATGTGTAGCGAAATGGCGGGACGAGTTGAGGAAAGATATCTCATCCTCTCATTTGTGAATGCTCTCTTCGCGACTAACTTGTTATACATTCAAATTTTTAGAATCAAAAATACAATCACGATGGCAGAATTACGAGAGTTACAGGAAGAATATATTGCCCTAGAAGAGAGACAGAATGAAATGAATTCTTATCCAGTTGCGAACACAAGCTCGAATGCTGCGAACGCAAGCTTGTTGCCTCAATTCATAAATACAGTGGCGAGCACTTCGCAAGGACAGCAAACAAGGAAAGCTGATGAGGGACAAGGGAAGATAGTAGCCATGGGAAGCCACGATCAAGAAGAGTTTGAACGAGAAAGGAACTACTACAACCGTAATGTTAGAATAATAAGATTCGAGGCTAGATCATGAGCAAGAAACTTACGGTGGACGAAGGCAAAATAACCGTGGAGGGCAGAGAAGTCGCGAGAATAGTATGGGAAGAGATTAAGATGCCTCCACCGAATGCTAGTGTGGAAAAGATCTCAGAAGCTATACTTGTGATGGAAAATGTACCAGCACCTTGGAACGTGGGAATGGAACCACCACCAGGCGATAGAAGTCATGAGTTTTGTTCTTACCATCGTTTCCATGGGCATCAAACAAACGATTGTAGAAACATAAAAAGAATCATTCTCAGGATGATTGATCGGGAAAGTCTGAATCACTTTCTAAAGGGAGAAGAAACAGCGACATTACCACCACCACCGGAGATGCACGAAACGCAGTGTCGGCGAAAAGGAAAGGAAACATTTGTGATAGAAGTCGGGACAAAAGCTAAAAATTTGAATTGCAACTCTATTGTCCACTCCTATCGCACAATCGAAGATTTTCATGACAACGTGCTCGGTAGAGTCTTTGCGAGAGATGCTAATGATAAAGAAATAATGAGTCCAGCGAGGACGACGCAGATTAGAAAAATGGCAGTGAAGACTATTTCTTTCTCTCGGGCGATGAAGTGCCAAAAGGAAGAGAAACACATGATAGCCCGTTGGTTGTGAAACTAGAGATTAACCCGAAACCATTGATGGAGAAGATGATGAAGCGTGCTTGCCGGGCGATCAACCGAATCCTAATCGACACCTAAGTTCTAAGAATATTCTCTTTTACCATACTTACAAGACGATGGGAGGAAAGGATGAGGATTTGATCCCCTCGACATACAAGATATATGGCTTTAATGGCACTGCAAACAAACCAAAGGGAGAGGTTCACATGAGAATACCTCTACAAGGACTATCAACTGATATTTTATTCTGTGTGGTTGACGTAGAATCTCCATATAATGCGCTGATTGGGAGGCCATGGCTTCATGAAATCTTGGGAGTCGCATCCACATATCATCAATGTATAAAATTTCCACATCCAAATGGCATTGGAATTATACAGGGAGATTGGAAAGAGTCGCAACAATGTCATGAGGTCGATGTAGAAAGTCAGAAGAAAGAAATGCCAAAAGAAAAGGTTGGAAGCAACATGTGAGAGATGAGCAGAGAAAGGAAAAATTGATGGTGGATGCTATAGAAGTAAGGACTGAACATACCTCGCGAGGTGAATGCCTAGAGACAGGCGAATATTATGGTAATAAAGAAGCAAAGGATATGAGGAACAAAAGGCATAAGAAGTGAATAATCAGCGAAAACAGGAGAAAAAGTAGCAATTGAAGTAATGATGTGCGAGAATCTCGCAACCAAGAGTATATGGGAATTTAGTTAAGAAAGAAAAATGAAATTACAACAAATGAAACGAATTGGCGAATACTTCGTAAACAAATATCAGCAAATAATGAAACATGAATGATTGAATGATTTAACAAATATGAATGAGTAAAAGAATGGGACGAACCTTTATGGCGTACACCCTAGTTCGCGAATAACATTTCGTAAGAGGCAAATGTAAGACCTAAAGTGCGTCATATAAGGGGGTATCTCTCAACATGGCTCAGGGGGAAGGTTACACCGCTCCTGAAGCCTGAGTCATGAAAATTTGGGGCCCATGAAAGCCTATCCGGGGAGAGGTACCTTGGATTCCCAACTATATATATAAGGTTATACTCGGTTGGGCGACCGAGGGTCTCTTCCAAGGAGTCGAGTGTATGCTCAAGGCGCCGAGGTACACGGTTGAGCCAGAGTGCCCGGATGGATGAACCTACCCCCGGCCATTCTTGGCAAGTCTTGGCATATGTTGCACTCGCCCAAGAAAACTCCACTTAGGGTGCGCCTTGTAACCATAAACCATATAGGTATAAGGGATAAGAGGCTGCGAAAATAATCGGTTGTTGTTAAGACCGGATGGGAGGAGCTAGTCTTGTATGGCCGATGTTTCGCCTCCTTGAAGGGGCAACCGGGGAGATGATAAGGCGACGCTCTCCATTAGGGGAGTGTCAAAGCAGACGCAAAATGTCATAAGGCTATGTTTTCGCAAGAGAATTTAGGCTCGTCATATTTGTGCAATGATCCTGCAGAGGCAATAATACTAACGCGAGGGTAAGGCGAGATCAATGGGTCTTTACACGAAAGTGTACGGACGTCCTGCGATTTCGTCGCACGACGGCAATGTCATGGGGCTTTATGTTCGCAAGGATATCTAGGCCTGTCATATTGTCGCAACTAAAACATCCTCTGAGGCAAAAATACTTGGAAAATGATAAGGCAAAATCAATGGGTCTTTACAAGCAAGTGTAAAGACGTCCTGCGATTTTGTCGCAATGAAAGGTGGCAGGGGAAGACCTCTAATTAGGGAGGTCTAACTCGGAAGACCACACAAAAATGATAAGGCAGGGTCAATGGGCCCTTGCTTGAAAATGTAAGGGCGGCTTGCGACCTTGTCGCAATGAGAAGAGATAAAATACATTTATGAAGATAAGGCAAGGCAAGTAGAATTCTTGATCTATGAAGATACCTGCGACCTCGTCGCAACAATACATGATGACAACTAAAATCTTCCATTTGAAGATAAATAACAGAGGCAAGTATGGGAATGGAAAAGATGGAATATTGTTATTCATCTTCTGATGAAAGAGTTATACATCAATAATGTTAGCCAATTATATTACAAGGAAGAACTACCAAAAAAGGGGAGTGAAGATTGAATTCAGGGGGGAAAAATCCAAGAAGTACACTATAATAAAGATACAGAAATGTACAGATAGCGAAAGAAAACAAAAAGAGTTATCTCTTTGGTGATTCTTCTCCTTCATCTGATTCTTCAGTCCTATTATTCTCATCGCCAGAATTTTCTTCTTCGCTAGCTTCACTATCAGAAACGTCTGAGACAGGCAGATTCTTAGGAACCTTTTCAAGAAGCCATGGATATGAATGCAGAGGGATATTGTGGTCCTTACAAACATACTCCATGGCTCCATTGCGAAAACGAACATCATTATTAAAGTTCTCCACTGTCGTTAGAAATTGTTTCTTCAACTTGGAATATTTATTCTCGAAGGAGAGACTCTTTGCGAGCTGTTCTTTTTCGCCTTAGTTCTTCAATTCTCATTTGGAAAATTCTGGCGAGTTGTTCTTTTTCGTATTCAAGCTCTCTAATTCTAACCCAAGCCTCTTCTCGATTCTGCAAATAAGTAACAACAAGTTAATAATTTACAAGCAATACTACGTAGAAGTAAGAAGCAATAAGGTATAATAAGTAACCTTCTCTATCGGATATCATATCTTTAATCAAGGAAGTATGCTCGGCATGAAGACTAACATCAACACCTAGGTTATTCCCGGCATTATCTAAAACCTTCGCAGCCCAGCGAATTCATCATCACTATTAATAACAAGAAGAGAACGAACTTGCTCTTCTCGCCATTTGCTTAAGCATGGTATTCGATGAAGGAGTTCGTCTCGTTCAACTTGCACACCAAGAAGAGATTTGTGGAATTCTCGCTAACGCCCGTGCACCTCTGTTAGTAATGCGATCATTCTCATCTATGAGATCACTAATTTTCTTCCTCAAAGTTTTGACTTTCTCCTCGGAATCAAGGTACATTCGTTTAAAGCGATTAGTTAGATTCAAACTAGATCTATGTTCGATCTCTAAGAGGTGATATTTGGATTGAAGATCCTTTAATGAAAGGAGGTTAGTTTTATTAGAGGAGTTACTTAGAGATTGATTGAGGTAAGTAAGGAGGACATCATCATTCATAGGCTCGGAAATGAATGAAGAAGAATGGATTCCTCGGAGAGATTATACACATCTGCGAGAATAATAGTCAGACAAAGAAAAGTAAAAGATAACATGAAAAAGATTTGAGAATTGAAAATTACTATACCATAAAGTTGTTGATTTGAGTTCAAGAGTAGATACTCTCTCCTTTTGGGAGACTAGGTCGACTTCTAATTTTTTGAATCTTATCGCGAGATGACGCGGCTTGACTTTTCCGGCTCTTTGGGTCTTCTTGTTCAATTGTAAATTTCTCTTTTCAAGATTGTTGCGTCTTCTCTCAAGATCTGAGGCAACTACAAAATAAGTTTTTCCAACCTATGAAAGAAAACAGAAAAACCGTTAATACATATATATTTAAAAATTTTAAAATTAACGGGAAATGCGATCGCATGCATACCAAAGACCCAAGTGCGTTCAAGAAGTCGGAGACACGATTCTAGAGGCTCCATTGAAAGAATCATTGCCCTCTAGTAAAGCAAAGATTACACACATTTGCGAGAGTCCCGCAAAGGGAAGCTAAGGGAGCATCTCCCATTCCTTGGAAAGAGTCTGAGAAGATGCTAGATAATCGATCCATAGGAGAACCGGCCAATGGAATCTCTTTAGCGAGAGAGAGATTCGAATCATGGTTATCCTCATCAGAAGATTCGGAGCTTGAGTTAAGGCGAGAAGAAGATTGAATCTTTCGCTTCTTAGTTAATGGAGCAGAAGATTTATTTTTGCGAACGACGGTTTTGCCCTTACTTTTAATCTTCGCAGCTACAGCTTCTTCAACTCCAACCTTCGCATACGGTTAAAGATAAGAAACAGAGGCAACAATATTGTTTCAAATGACAAAGGAAATGTTTCTTACTTCACCCGTAAGCGATCGAAGTATCGTCAGAGTACTCTCCAACGGATTATCCTTGTAGCTTCTTCTCAATTTGGCGATCTGAAAAATTTCACAAACTCAGCAAATATAAAAAGAAAGTTGCAAAGGCAAGATTTGAAGTGGGAAACATACCTCTTTTGCCTTATCAGGCCATTTGAATTCCCAAGGATGATATCCTGCGAGACTCGCAGGAAGAATATGCGAGCCCGCGATATAAGGGCCATTTAAAATCAAGGGTACAACCCACCACTTCTCATCTTTGGAGTGGCGAGGAGTAGTATTATTGCCCGGTGCCAGTCAATATCTTGCATGAGCAATTTATCCTCGGGACATTATCCTTCTTTTTCAGGCGAATACCCCAGCGAGATTTCGCATTCCTCATCTTTATCACTGAATAATTTTCAAAAAAGTTCTCTACAGTGTACTTCTCAGCAGCTATTTCCAAGTCTGCGAAATCGGGGTGTCTAACAGTAGTAGGGTATAAAGATCCTTTGCCAGCACCACGATTCGCGAACTCAAGCATTAGGCGAATGCAATCGCCACTCAATTGATAAACAGCCCAAGAGAATTTTTCATGGGCCAAGATTTCATAAAATAAAGGCATCTCAGGATTGTATAAGGGAATGGGAAGTCCCGCGAGAAGCTGACCTAGCGAGACTATAATCTTTTGATCATCACATTGATGATCAAAAAATAACTTTGCAGAAAGAATAGATGAAGATTCTTGATCGGGAATGGTTGATAGAGTGAAACCCTTCTCGAGCAACTTCGTTGAACTTCATCAAAAGAAGATTTGTATGCACGACTAATGAAAGCCATTATCGGTATGGGAATGGATGGGAGTTTGAAGATTAGGATCAGCGTTAGAAAGGATGAAGAAAAGAGTTACAGTAGCAGGAGCGCAAATGGCGGAAGGAGAGAGTCAAGAAAAGTTGCAGAGAGAAGTTAAAGGAAGAAAAGAGGAGGAAAAGAAAGCTATATATAGAAAAATCAAAAAAGATTCTTGAGAAAAACTAGGGCATTTAATGCGAGAAGAGACACGAACGGTCGAGAATAAACGGTTGGAAGAGACGTGTCGAAAAAAGACTTTAATGGTCGAAATCTGTGTACGGAGCTGAAACAGATAAAGATAAGTAGTTGCGGCAAATCAAAATATTGATTCTTATGACATTCTCTCCCTCGCAGAGGAAATGTAAGGAGAGACAGGAGACGGAACTTCATATATATACTACAAAGAAACTTCGGAACTTCGCTAAAAGAATAGAGGCAAGTACGTACTTTTCAAGAAAAGTATTCTTTCGCTCGTTCCTTCACCAATTGAAACCAAGGATTATTACAAAGAATGAATTTTTCCTTCAAATCGCTCTTCAAGCAATATTCAAGGAAAAAGAGGCAAGATGTAGGATCATAATATCGCAACGGACAAGGTTTGAGGGATTAATAAACGACGGTGTCGCGAGGGAGTCGCAGGGAGCTAAAATAAACGACGCGATGAATAACGACGAGCAAAACAATTGGAAGACATGAAATCTGGCGAAGGCTAAGAAGTGTCGCGAGAATGAATATTTCTGCATTTGCGACACTTCGCGAGACATTCCCGAAAATAAAGGGGAGCTTAGCTGTCATCCACTATGTATTACCCTATATAAAGGGCTAAATGAGTCTGTTAAAAGGGAGAGATCTTTTTGAGTTGTGAAACGGGTCATTAAGAGAGAGAAAGTTTAAGAGTGTTTTAATTTCTAAGTGTAATTTTATCTACCTATGTAAACATTTCATTAACTCAATCAATAAATATTCTTGATCTTACATCTTTCAATGGATTAATTAAGCAAAATTGAGTAAGGGGGTGTAGTGTGGGAAATCCTGCAACTACATATATAATATCAGAGAGTTTGGGTTTAGATTTAGCACTTTTTGTAATTATGATTCTTAAAGTCGTTATCTAGTTTGGATGCTTCAATTAGGTTGTAATCCTATTATCTAAGTAGGTGATTAGATTGGGGCGTCACATTGACGCTCTTGACTTATACGATGAACGACATCCTTGTGATCCATAAAACAAAACAAATCCGATAGTAAATAATCAAAAGACTGAACGGATAATAAGTTTTATCTTACATATCATAAGTTTTAGGTAGTTACTATGGTATGGCAGACGACAACGGCCCAACTCTCTTTGTACCCCCATAACTACTTCCCTTCATCACCGGGTAACCCGTCAACGGCATCAGTAAGGCCACAAGGAAACATCTTCAACGGGTCGGGTATGTGGTCCCCTTTCTTCTTCTTTGGACCATCATTCTTACCATCTTTCTTGAACATCTCCTCCTTGTACTTGTTCTTGCACTTGTTATTGAACTTCTCCCCCTCCTTTATCAACTTTCTTCTTCACCAACTTCCTTGTCACTTAATTTCTTATTCATTAACTTCCATGCCACCACTTTCTTCTTCATCAACTTCTTTGTCACCACTTTCTTCTTCTTCGCACCTCTTTCTTCTTCAGTGGGTGTAGTAGAATCAGATTCTTCTTGTGTATGTTGCTCCACTTGAGGTGGAGGGTCATTGATGCGGATCCCTTTTGGTTTACTCCCCGAGCCCCTTCGGTGGGAAGCAGCCAAATTTTTACCGTCCTTTCGACGAGGTCCCAAACTTTGAGGACAAGGAAGGTCATGTTTCTTCTTTTATTTCTTTTCGGCTTGCCTTTGTTGTTTACCCATGTTGTCCCTGGAGAATATGGAGATAAGTGACAAACAACAACCAAATTCAATGTATATTTTTGAATTCAAGGTATGAAATCGGTCTACTCGATACACACATAAAGACCGATTCCCAACATTACACATAACTAATCGCTTTATATAAGTGCTCACGTAATCCATTTCTAACAAGCAAAAAAAACTGAAAAATTGGGCATTTTTGCGACCAAAAATTGGTTTACTCGATACACAAATAAAGACCGATTACTAACATTATACATCAACAATCAGTTTATATAAATGCTCATGTAATCCTATTATGGGGTAAGCAATTAAGAAGTCAAAGGCTACACAATCGGTTTTTGTGGACACACATGTAGTCCGATTCTAAAAAAAAAAAGTTACAGAAAAACAGTTATCCCTACCGTAACTGGATTGGGCTATATGGGCATTAGCATTGACCAATTGTTGTTCAAATTTCTCGAACCAGAAAACACATGCAGGATAATCGGTCTTTGTGGGTATGAACATAAAGTGTTTCAATAAGCAATCGATTCACAAGTACATTGATGTAAACCGATTTTGGTAAACCCAGAAAAATTTGATTTCAATTTTGTTGATTTTTGAGCGAGTGCATGTTATTCAAACCTAATTTAGAGGATTGGGCTGGCAGAAAAGTACATGATTCAAGCCATTTCCTCTTGTTGGGCGATTAAAGATGGTTGGTCTTCCTCAACTGTTTCTTTTTCGGTTTGTTTCGAATCGCTTGAACAATTCCGGGATTACTCTCACTAGGATAATTCCTATTAGTGGCATGCTTCACTCGTTTCAACATTTTATAGAAAAAAAAACGATTAATTGCTTTTGAATCGTCGATAATCGACAATGTTTTTGTTTCAAAAAAAAGGAGAAGAAGAATAGGTTGAAGTGGTGCGAAAATGAATTAGATTTAAGTTTTTTTGTTTTTATTATTACGATTATTAAATGGGAGTAAATTGGTAGTATTTATATTTAATAGAGGGTAAATTGGTAGTTTTAGCAAATTTAGACACCCCTTATCCTTCTCTATTGGGTAGATGAAGAAATCCATAGGCCCCACATAATTGACATAATTCTTCATTTACTTATCATGGAGGCCGTGCCTAGGCCTGCACAAAACCGAACCGTAACCGCAAACCGAACCGATAACCGCACAAACCGAACCGTAACCGCACCGAACCGATAATCCAACGGTCGGTCACGGTTTTTATTTTGGTAACCGTTAGATCTTCGGTTCGGCCAACGGTTCCACCAATAACCGCAACCTAACCGAACCGATTAACCGATTAATGTAGACCGTTGATTTATCTAGATCCTAGCCGTCAACTAAGTTACTTATAAGCCTAAATAGACCTAACCCTAATATCTCTATCGCTGCCTTTGCCTCTTTTATCGTCTTTCTTCTTCATCTTCGTTTCTTACAGTCACAGTCTGTAAGAGGCTTCTAATCTTCTCTCACAGGCTACTACTACTAAGCCATCAACATCTTCTTCTTCTTCTTCTTTCCTTTTTTGTTTTTTTGTTGATTTTTATTCTTAATCTTCTCTCACAGGCCACATGCAACCCTGGATCTTTCTAAATTTGGGTTCTTTTTAATTTTGTTGATTTCTTATAATTGTTCTATTAATCATAAAATTTATGTTTTTCTGATTCTACTATTTTATCTCTCTAACAGATTTATGTGGTATTGATTTTGATCAAATCAAATCAGATTGAGATGTGCTTTTAATAATAAATCAAAGGGTTGTATTGATTACTACACAATTGATTGTATGTCAGTTTCAGATGAAGAAGAACCCAAAGAGAGATCTGGATGAATGGTAGATAATAGTTAAAGGGTTGTTTGAATGATTATTATCGTGATCTTATCTTATTTTCTTATCTGTTACTGTTGATTTCAATATCTGATACCCATTTCCTTCGATCAAAGAGGTGAAATTGAAATGATCATTCCATTTTTTTGTTCCCAAATAATTATCGGTTAAAACCGATGGTAACCGACTGAAAAACCGGACTGAATAGACGCGGTTAAAAACCGAACCGATTTCATCGGTTGTCGGTTACAGTTTCCAAATCTGTATAACCGCACATAGCAGTTCGGTGAACGGTTTTACTCATAACCGACCGAACCGCACCGTGTGCAGCCTTAGCCGTGCCGTTCTAGTAAAATATAAAAAATTCAGGATGATTTGCGTAAAAATACTTACAAGTTGGTGGTTGGTGGAGGCGATTGTTTTTATTTGGCCGTCTCTCCTATATAATCTCCCGTAAGACAAACTTCAGGGGCCGGTTAAAGGGGGAAGCCCACACCCTTTTTTTTTTTTTCTCAGGCAGGATTATTAGTCGGGATAATTTTGCGGTGAACTTATCATTTCCGATATAAGTGGTCTTTGACTCCTTGCAATGGTTTGGTATGATTGATTTCAAGCAACATCCGCAAGGTCAAAGATATTGGCGTACCATATACATCTGCAATCCCATCACTAGAAAAGATTTTTATTTTCCTGTCCAAAACGTGGGATGTTTGAATTTTGATTACTGTCATTCAATCTACCAAATCTTTCATTAAATCTTTCGGTTCATTTTTAATGTTAAGAATTCGAAAGTATTGTTCATTACGAAAAAGAAAATTATACAGCGGTATCGTGTGAAAATACATGGTTGTCTGTCACAAAAAACAAACCACAAACAATCTTGTACAGCGAACGGAAGCAAATTATTGTGGAACAGGAATAAATAAATTGAAAACAAATTTTTTGATGGAAATTTTAGCTTTTGAAGAAAAGCTAATCTTAAGAGAGATCAGAAGAGAGGCGTGGGGTGAGTAATACTTCAAGTGGCGTGGCTTTAACATTGGTAAATCCTACATTTTCAGTCATATCAATGGGTGCGTCCGAAGGTGCTTTGATATCAAACCCATGGATAACCCGAGCAAGTGCCAAGTGCATCACTTGTGTTGCAAAAGAAACACCAGGGCACATCCTTCTACCGGCGCTGAAAGGAATGAGTTCAAAATTCTGACCTCTAACATCCAAACCTTCCTTATCACCACCAGGCATAAATCTCTCCGGTTGGAACTCTAAGGGATCAGACCATACCTGTGGGTCACGTTGGATTTTCCGGTTATGTACAATTAAACGGGTTCCTGCAGGGATGAAGTAGCCCGCTACGACGCAATCCTTAGTAGATTGTCGTGGAGGCAACAGAGGCACTGCATATAAACGCAATGTTTCCTTGATTATTGCTCGGATGTATGGAAGATCTTTGATATCCGATTCTTGCACTTGTCTGTCTTTGCCTACTTGGTTGTCCAACTCCTCTTGCGCCTTTTTCAGTTTAGATTGATCATTGAGCAGTAATGATATAGCCCAAACTAAATTGACCATTGTTGCATCAGTCCCACCAAAGATTAGTGCCTGCAATGCCATATGGTTGTTAATTAGTTTTAAGAATAAATGGGCGCTCCATTGACATTCTTAAAATGACATTTTTAAGCAAGGCAACTGAAATTTATTAATAAGATATGTCATTTTAAGAATTTCAGTCGATCGTTTTCTGACAGTAATAAAATACTCCCTCTGTTTTTGGAAAAAAAGTATTTATTTTTCAGAAACAGTAAGTTATTTAAAATTAATGAAAAAATTAAAAAATAAAATGGTTGTATAGTCGAGAATCTTCAGATCCAAAGTCTAAATTCTATCGGACCATCAGTAAAATCTATCGAGAAAAATTGAAGGATTACTTACCAGGCTAGAGGATTTGCTTATGGTATCATCGTTTACTGGAGGTTTTGATGATTTCCCAATTTCTTTGTTATCGCCAAGAAGTATGGACATCATCACAGCCATGAAATCCTGTTCACCACCACCTGATTCCGAAGATGTACTCTTGCTCCTCGTTTTATGTTCTTGTAACCATTTCTCCATCATAGCGTCGAGTGCTTTTCCATTAACCTTCATTTCCTTCTCAAACCCGCCAATATCTAGCCACCCTCTCAGAAACGGTAAAGCGTCGGAAAGAGCAGACACACCCATCAACCTGAAAAATTCTCCAATCGGTTTCGGGTACAGTCCTACAATTGTCTTACCATTATCACCACCTTCAGCCGCATCCAAACCAGTTGTACTCCCAACAGCGAACTTAACAAATATGTTTAACGTCAAACTCGCAAACCATCTTCTCAAATCTACCAATACACCATTATCACTAGCTTCCGGTTTATTCAGATATAACTCGTGCAGCTCTTTAACAGATGTGGTAATCTCAGAATCCCACATATGCTGTGCCAACTGAAGCCTAGTGGTGGATAGCTCATGGTTGGCAATCTTGCGAAGTTCACGATAATACTCCCCATAAGGAGCAAATCCAAACATGGTCTGGTCATAACACATGAGCCTTGGACCTGCAGTAGGAGGACGTGAAGAAAAGATTTCATCATTAGTACCAGTATAACATTCTTTTACTACCTCCCATGAACTCACCACAAGTGCTCGATTTAAACCAATCCGGATCATGAAAGCCGGTCCATATTTATCAGCCAATTCTCCAAAAGTTACATAAGCCGGTTTATTCCCACGACGGATGAGTGGAAGGTGACCTACGACTGGCCATGCACCTGGTGGTTCCGGTGCTTTTCCCGGCTTTCCGATTAGTTTTGTGGAACTCATTGTTATTATTTTTGATAAAAAAAAAAAAATGGAAGAAGAAGAAGAAAAAGAAAAAGAAGAAAGCTAACTTGTAAAGTACGATCTTCGTAATCAGCTACTCTATTTATGGTCTTAGTTTGAGTGATTGATAAGAGATTAATACAGTGAAGGTGAAGAAGAAGAATAGTAGTTGCAAGGATGTATTGCGGACCATCTGTTGCATTATTAAACTGAGAAAAATAAATTTGCAACCCCAATCTTGGCAACAAAATCGGGAAAGATATACGGAGATATTCAATGTTCAACTTTCAACTTTGTTTTTTTTTATTATTTCTTTTTGGCATTGAAGAAAACCCCTAAGATCGAGAATCTTATCAAAAAGAAAATGAAATTATCATCCAAGTACACCAACCCATGTTGAACCAAATGAATAATAACAGCCCATAATACACAATACAGGTAGAAAGCAACTGATTGCAATCAATGACATTGAGACTCCCAATTGGTGATCTGCATTCCATTACGAAGGTCATTTTGTGTTGCCTCCCATGGTTAATTAGCTAGTTTACCATGTCTTCTTTGTTTTTACCACCTGCGTTATACGGTGAAGTCGGGTAACTGGTAAATGGATGTATTGGTGGGTTATTAGAGGAGGTAATACAAATTAAATAATTAGCCTCCCACTACTAAAGTCCACTGCATTTTTATTTTTTTTCCAATTTTCTTTCTCTTGCACCATCATAACGAGCGTTATAGAATAGTAATATCTGTTGCATTGGGTGTCGGAGTGCAATATTTTTTTTGTTATCTTGAAGCTTATGCCAGATTGAGTGTTTGACACGATCAGTGCACTTTCCGCAACTAGAAGAAAATCAAAGATCGATATCAAGATCTACTATGGTTAACTAATCCAACTTGGGGTTTTTTAACGTGAAAAGTACAACGCTAACCATGTGATATTAGATGGATGATTTGATATTATCTGGATGATTAGTACGTTTTATAGCTAATTATTAGCAACAGCATTTGTAAATTAGTGTATAATGTAACATGGATCTAGATCTAGTCACCTAAATCCAAATTTATGGTTCTCCAATTGTTAATTATTGGGGATGGTGGCTCAGCAACAAATGGGGACATTTATCTTTGGGGTCCTTATCAAACATCTTCTACTTTTGGAGCACTTTACTATGCTAATGTAATCGATGAGTTTACTAAATATTGCTGGATTCTTCCTTTAGCCAACAAATCTGATTTCAAAAATGCTTTTGTTTCTTTAATAAATAGGATTGAAAATATGTTCTCATTCTCAATGATTACAATAAGAACTGATAATGGTGGAGAATTTCTCAACTCTTTTTTATATCAATTCTGTTCTCTTAAAGGAATAACTCATGAGATGACCTGTCCTCATACACCAGAACAAAATGGTGTTGCTGAAATCAAGCATAAGCATCTTCTAGAAGTCACTAGAACTCTTTTGTTTCAAGGTGGTTTACCTCCTAATTTCTGGGTTGAAGCCTTACAAACTGCAAACTATCTCATTAACAGATTACCAACCAAATCTATCTCCTTTCAAACTCCATTTGAATTGCTATTTCACAAAACTCCAGATTATAACTTTTTAAAGGTGTTTGGTTGTGCATGTTTTCCTTGGCTTAAACCTTATACATCTAATAAGCTTGAACCTAGGAGTAAGCACTATGTATTTCTTGGTTATAACTTAAGTCAAAAGGCTGCAGATGCTTTGATCCTGTTACTCAAACCATTTATATTTCCAGGCATGTATCTTTCAATGAGCATTCATTTCCTTATAAATCTATTTTACATCATGCATCTGCTTCATCTGAGCTTCCTGATGTGTCTCTTTCTCCAATGTCTCATTCTCCTTCTACAGAGTCATCCTCTGTAGTTTCTCTACCAACCACTTCACTTCCTGTTCTTTCCACTGATATTATTCCTACTGTCACTATGAATGATCATAACATGAAAACTAGAAGCAAGAATGGCATTTATAAACCAAAATCTTATTTTGGTACTAAACATAAGTTGCATGTTGCCTTTTTATCCAAAGTACCTACTTGTATATCTCTTGCAAAGAAAGAAGAAGTGTGGAGAATTGCTTCTGTCAATGAATACAATGCTTTGCAAGATCTTTGGTACTTGGTCTCTAGTAGATCCAGTTGAAGGACAGAATATTGTTGGTTGCAAATGGGTTTTCAGGATCAAATATAATCCAGATGGTACTATAGACAGGCACAAGGCTAGACTTGTTGCAAAAGGATATCATCAGCAACAAGGGATGGAACTCATTGTTATTATTTTTGATTAAAAAAATGGAAGAAGAAGAAGAAAGCTAACTTGTAAGTACGATCTTCGTAATCAGCTACTCTATTTATGGTCTTAGTTTGAGTGATTGATAAGAGATTAATACAATGAAGATGAAGAAGAAGAATAGTAGTTGCAAGGATGTATTGCGGACCATCTGTTGCATTATAATGTTATTATAAACTGAGAAAATTAAATTTGCAACCCCAATCTTGGCAAAAAATCGGGAAAAGATATACGGAGATATTCAATGTTCAACTTTCAAGGGGACCCAATCTCTCCATACCTATTTATATTTTGTATGGAGGCTCTTTCCAGAAAGATTAAACAAGCTGAAGATTCAGGCTTGATAAAAGGGATCAAAATTGTGCATAAAGCACCTTCAATAAGCCACCTACTATTCGCAGATGATTGTCTGCTCTTTTGTAAGATAACTGAAAAATCTTGTCATAATTTGGTGAAATTAATTGCTTGCTGATTTTAGTCTTTGCCTCGGACAACCGATTAATCTTACAAAATCGGAGTCTTTTCAACCCTAAAATCTGAAACTCATGTTAGGCACAGACTAAAAAAATCTTAGGAGTCTCTCGCTATCCCTATAACAAATAAATATCTAGGCTCTCCACTTTGTTTACTGAACAGTCTAAAATAGCGTGTTTTGAACCTTTAGTAGATAAAACGATTAACAAAATGCTTACTTGGAAAGGATCTCAACATAATAATGCGGGTAAAACAGTCATGATAAAAAATGTAACTACCTCTCTATATGTTTACCAAATGAATTGCTTCAAGATCCCTGTAAAAATATGCGACAAAATAACTAAACTTTAAAGAGATTATTGGTGGGGAAAAAATGAAAAAGGGTTAAACAAAGAAGGTAAAAAAGGGGTATACCTTAGAAACTGGAAAGTGATGTGTAAAGATCTCGAGGAAGGGGGTCTAGGGATGAAATACATGAAAACGTTTAACTTAGCAATGATAGCTAAAATGGGGTGGAGACTAAAAGAGCAACCAGATTCTCTTTGTGCCTCCATTCTAAAGGCTAAATACTATCCTAATTGTGATGTTCTACACATCGATCTTTTGCTCCAAAGAGGAAAGACAATTTGGATTTGTAAAGGCCTATTAACAGGCATAAACCAAATCAAAAATACTGTTTTTGGGAAATCTGTAATGGCAAAAACGTGGATATTTGGGATGATATTTGGATCCCAAATACAACTCTCCCTCTACAGAAACCTAACAATCAAACTGATGGCATATCAAAAGTCTGCCATTTGATTACTACCCAAAACACTTGGGATTTGGACAAACTTAAAAGTTCTTTGATGATCGGACAATATAAGTGATAAGAAACATAAACATTAAGGGAACAAATGAGGACGACAAACCGCATTGGTCTTTAAATAAAAAAGGGTCTTTCTCTCGTGAAGTCCTTGTACAAGAAAATCAATTCTAATGGCAACGCAAACCAAAAATCTGGAGCAAAATTTGGGGGATGGATATCACCCCATCTCCAAACATTTTGTGTGGAGAGCGGCGCAATCCATACGCCAACTAATATGAGGATGGCGGCTATCCTTCCTCATACAAATACAACCTGCAAGCTTTGTAATGAAGGCCATGAATCTCTATTACACTTTTTCCTTGAGTGCAACTTTGCAACTCAGGTTTGGATGCACTTTAATTTAGATAAACAATATGTTACAAACGGTACAACAACCTTTCATGAGTGGCTTGATGACTGTTTTGCACAACATGATAGAGATTGTTACGGAGTCAAATGGCAAGTTCTATGTAGTGTAATCATTTGGTTTATTTGGAAAGCAAGGTGCAATACCTTTAGAAAGGAGAGTCAAAACAATTGTAACAACAACAGGACAACATAGCCAAGTTTATAAATAATTATATGACCAGTAAAAGATCGGGATACAATATAATGCAATCCCTTTACTATACTCGTAAGGATGATGATAATCTGAAAATAACAACTCAACATCCAAGGGAACCAACCACCTCGATGACACTGAAAATTAACATAGTTCTATCAATGAGGGACTCTGCAGCAAAGGCAGGAATTGGACTAACTCTTTGTGACTATACAGAGTAAAATCAAAGAAGCAAGAGGACTCAATGCTAACTGCACATCCTGGGAACAACTAGAGCTCAAAGGGGCTGAAGCTACTTTCCGATGGGCAACAGAATTAAATGGTTACACTATCTCGTTTAGAAGCAATTCTGAACCTACTATACTGCTTCTGATAGGAATGTATGCGACAGCAAGGGAACAAAGATATATGATAAGCGCGGATTTTAGAAACAAGAAAATTTTGAGATAAATTTTTTAGCACTCGATTTCATTTTAGTTCGGAGATTTAATGTACTATGGGCTGCAAATTTATCAGTTTTTTGTAACAAATATGCCATACAACACACATGGAAAGACTATACTTTAAATGCTTTATTGATTTACTTGAACATCCAAAGCTGGTATGAATGTGTAACTGAAATTCGCAACTCTTTCAAGGAGAAAATGGAATTATGATATCAATGATATGAGGGAAACCTCTTTTATAAGAAGAAAAAAAAAAAAAAAAAAAAAAAAAAAAATTCCAACTTTGTTTTTTTTTTTTATTATTTCTTTTGGCATTGAAGAAAACACCAAAGATTGAGAATCTTATCAAAAAGAAAAAGAAATTATCATCCAAGTCAACCAACCCATGCATGTTGGCCCAAATGAATAATAACAGCCCATAATACATAATACAGGTAGAAAGCAACTGATTGCAATCAATGACATTGAGACTCCCAATTGGTGATCTGCATTCCATTAGTTACTAAGGTCATTTTGTGTTGCCTCCCATGGTTAATTAGCTAGTTTACCATGTCTTCTTTGTTTTTACCACCTGCGTTATACGGTGAAGTCAGGTAACTGGTAAATGGATGTATTGGTGGTTATTAGAGGAGGTAATACAAATTAAATAATTAGCCTCCCACTACTAAAGTCCACTGCATTTTTATTTTTTTTCCAATTTTCTTTCTCTTGCACCATCATAACGAGCGTTATAGAATAGTAATATCTGTTGCATTGGGTGTCGGAGTGCAATTTTTTTTTAGTTATCTTGAAGCTTATGCCAGATTGAGTGTTTGACACGATCATGTGCTCTTTCCGCAACTAGAAGAAAATCAGAGATCGATATCAAGATCTATGGTTTACTAATCCGGGGTTTTTTAATAGGAAAAAATAAAATACAACGCTAATCATGTGATATTAGATTGAAAATTTGATATTATCTGGATGATTAGTACGGTTTAATTAATTATTAACAAAGGCATTTGTAAATTAGTGTATGATAATGTAACATGGATCTGGATCTAGTCAGCTACCTCCAAATTTATGGTTCTCCAGTTGTTATTATTGAGAAGTTTGGTTCCCCAAGAAATGGGGACATTTATTATGTTTAAAAAACCCGGCTTAATTGGGGCCTACTACATTTAATTTGGGCCTATCAAATTTCCCTTCCCACTCCACCAAATTTCCATGGGCTACCAAATTTCTCAAAAATCCTAATTTACCCCCACATTGATTCCTAAAATAATCTCATATAAATATTAATCCTTACCATTTTCAGTAAATCAAAAACAAAAAAATACCTAAACCTAAGAGCAACCACAGCGGGCGACTAAACTCAAATATTTGGTAAAAGAATGAAACGTAGTGGGACGTACTATCGACTAAACCCCGACTATCGACTATATCCCAGACTATATTTGGTCTGGGACCAAGACCAAACCCAAATATATAGTCAAGCGAACGTATAGTTAACGCCCCACACCAGGCGAACGTATAGTTAACGCCCCACAACAGGCGTACATAAAGTTAACGCCCCACACCAGGCGTTGACTATACCTCCGCCCCCCCTTTTTTTTAATAATTTCTCTTTAGTGGGGCGGGTGTTTATACCACCGCCCCATTCTTTGTTTTGTTCTTTCTTTAGTGGGGCGGGCTTTATACCTCCGCCCCATTTTTTTTTTCCAATTACATGAACAGGATCTCGCTCCATCGGGCAAACTTATAATGTACGCTCCACCATCGGGCTTACTTATAATGCACGCTCCACCATCGGGCGAACTTATAATGCACGCTCCACCAAATTTAGTCTTTCTACAGTAGTGTCACAACACGGACTAAACCCAAATTTTGGTCTTTTTTTCCCTCTTTGGTCTTTGGTTATACTCGCACCACTGCAGTTGCTCTAAAAGACTTTCTATTTTCATCATAATCTTTCCAAATTCTCAGAACCCTAATCATTTTTTTTTTTCATCCTCTTCTCCAAGATCTTCGATCCAACCAAGGAAAAGGTAAATCTCCATCAACCCATTCTTTGATTTTCATTTCTTAATTGATTTACATGTTTAAATCTTCGATTTTTGAAAATCAAAATCTTTGATTACACCCAGAATCGGTTTATGTTGACATATCGAATAAACCGATTCTGGGTTTTGGTTTCCGCCATGAAGAGCATGCATAGTAATCGGTTTATATGATGATTAACATCAACCGATTTTAGGGTTTGAAACGAAAGATGAAAATACATCACTAGAATTGGTTTATAAGTGCTTTAAAATAATCCGATTCTGGGTACCTTTTTTTTTCTTTTAATTATGCGATCCCATAATCGGGTTTTATGTGCTTGTTAATTTACCGATTATGACTGTCTCTTCAGATTCTTTTTCATAATTGGGTTTTATATATGTATCACATAAACCGATTGTGAATGTTTGACATTCCTGTATGTTTTTGTAGTCAGAATCGGATTACATATTTAATTATGTACCGATTATTAACTAGTTTTTTTTTTTTTTGGTTTTATGTAGATATGGACTTCTCACACCCCTATACCGTTTTACTCTCGAGAGCTCACCTTGGAGGACATTCTTAGGAAACCACAACGAGTGCCAGAAAGAAGCCTCTATAAGTTTGCCTATGGGCGTGAGACCCATCTTGAACAAGCCCTCACATTGATTGACAAGCTGGCACTGGAGGAGCTTCGTGAGGTCATGAGATTCACTAGGATGAGGAGAAATATGATTTCAGCTGAGAGGGATCTCCATGGAGAAATGGAAGATATGTGGGAAGAAATGGCTCAATTTCAAGCCATGGTCAAGCGAGAAGATGCTTTGCTGTGATGGTGGGCCTCTTTGGTCTTTGTGCTCTTGATGCTGTCGGTGGTGTTGCTACTGCTGATGCTCCTGTTCTTTAAGTTTTTAAGTTTAAGTTTTAGATATTAAAAGTTTAAGTTTAAAAGACTTGTGGATGTTTTAAGTTTTTAACACTCTTCTGGGATGTTTAAGGTTGTTATTTTGGATGATCTTTGTGTTGAACTTAATCCACTTAAAGTTTTAATTATAATTATGTGTTGTTGCTCTAGCTTGACAAGCCAACAATCGGGCTACTCGATATGTCAACATAAACCGATTGTCTGGGTTCCATAGAGGAATCGGTTTATGTGTGGGGTACGTATAATCCGATTATTCATGCCTCAGAAATGCAAATTTTCCTGGATGTTTTTCAAGCTATAATCGGATCACATATGCAGCTCTATAAACCGATTTATGTCGGTGAAAATTCAAAATTTTTTACGTGTCTTTAATCGGTTTACATTGGTCACACGAAAGTCCGATTCCTTCTAGCATAATAACACAATCGGATTTTACAGACCTTCTAGAAGACCGATTATTGCACATTTTCCAAAAAAAAAAGCTGTTAGGGACTTTCTCTATATATAGAGACCTCATCCTTAGACCCCATTTGCCCCAAAATTGCTCAATCTATCCCCTCTCACTCCATATACTCCACAACTACTCATTTAATACCTCCACAATGGCATCATTTAATTCAAATGAAGATTTGGCAATCACCAAAGCTTGGTACGCGAAACTCGAGTTAGAAGGCAGTCCTCCGTAAGGGTGGATGCCGAAACCTTTTGGGCTAGGGTATACAACAAATATAGGCAAGACTTTAGGAATCCTAATGGAAGAAGTGTTCAACAAATTCATGATAGGCACCTAGTCATCGAAAATGCGATACTTGTTTATTTAGCTATCCAAAAACCGATTTTCAACGCTACCAACTTCAACTGGTCCATTGAATAATTTGTAAGTATTTTTGTGGCTTATTTTACGTGATCCATGTTGTTTTATCTTCCAACTTAAACCGCACTAACAAAGTAAGTTTGTGTGTTGTTTTTGTAGCATGTCAAAGCGCGCTACTTGGAGGAAAAGGGGAAGCATTCGCATTCGATGCAAGCTATGAATTCATGGTCTCCAAAATCCCGGAGTATGCCCTGGAGATGATGGAGGGTGTATCGTCGTCGGATTCCTCGGACGAAGATTGATGGCTTTAGAAGTTTTTGTGTAGGTTTTGTGGGTAGATCTCTATGTAAACCCTCACGAGACTATAACTCGTCCACTAGGGTCTCCTAGGGGTTTAAAGGATTGATGCATGTGCTAAATGCATCCTACAAAAATGAAAATGAATGAAAAAAATTTCTTATGAAAGACAACAATCGGTTTAGGGTTTAGACTCGTTTCTCACCCACACACCCGAAATTACCGAAATCAGCAGGAACTATTTTCACCCTCAAACAGAAATGAAACTAGGTTAACTTTCAGTTTCTGTTCTTCATCAGAGACTAGTGGATTTATTCAAGGGCGGTTGATTTTGAGTAACAGCTAGTGTATTAATGGTTGATTTTGAGTAACGGCTAGTGGATTTATTCCATCAATTTCAGTTTTTTTTTGGTTTTCAGTTTCAGATCGTGGGAGCGATGGGAACGAGGGAGAGAAGAGTGAGTTGGTGAGAGAAACGAATAACTGAAATGGAAATAAACGTGTCCGATCTTGTTTAATGTGAAATTTATAGGGGCATTTTAGTAATCTAATAATTCCGGAGTTTAATTCCTAAAATTGGTAGGGAGATATTTATTTTGGGAAGGATATATTTGTTGGGTTCTAAAAGTAGGGACATATAAATAATGTACCCAATGCTTTATAGTAACCCGGTGGTAACTTGGTAATCAGAGAGGTCAGGGAACTACTGATTTATAAAACCTCCTAATTTATTAAGGGAAACTTCCTTATTATTACTTCAGGGTGGAGCCCATGCATTTTGGACTTACTTCACTTAATTTTTATATTTAGTCCACATAAAATGAAACCTGTTTTGAGGCATACTCAAATGTTTTGAAACATATATTTGCCTAAGTTCGGTTAAATAATTATCAGCCGAACCTATGAATTATCAGCCGAACCTAGGCAAAAACATAGGTTTGGCTCAAATTTTGAGTATGCCTCGAAAAATCTGAATATGCCTCAAAACAGGAAACAATTTTAGTACCCTGAACATGTTCAAACAGGACATGTTTCCATAAAATGGCCACATTTTATATAATTTTTTTTAGTCCACTGATTTTCAAATTCTGGCTCCACTAGCTACTTACCCATATAAGGAGTGAACGAGACCCAACAAGAAGTCGTGGGTCCAAAGATTCAGAAGTAAGCCATCACCAATCTCTGATCTCTCTCTCCATCTCTTGCTTGCGGCGACTACTACACCTCCTATATTCATTGCCCATGGAAAAGGACCGTCACAGGCACTCTATGTACGCGTGAGCTTTGGGATTTTATTTGAAAGGTATTTTTTTTCTAGCAAACAAAACTGTTGCAACCCTCTAAAAGGTAATATGTACTCCATTCATACTGTTTAGTTTAACGAAGATTATTTCAAACAGAGTTGCGTAGTAATTTATTTTTCACAAAACCACATTAATTTGACACTAAGAACTAAGAAGACTCGAAGCCTAGCATACATAAATGTGTCAGATCATTATACAAAAAAAAAAAAAAAAAAAAAAAAAAAAACACGAAAGCAAACGAAGTGACTAACAGCTAGGTGGTAGTACACACAAGACTAATAACTCTTGCATAGAGAACTATCATAAATAGAGAAATCTAATCTCTGGCTTCCCTAGTCTTCCTAATTACAGGCATAAAGGTCAGAAGAGAGGCGTGGAGTGAGTATAAGTTCTAGTGGGGTGGCTTTAATATTTGTAAACCCTACACTTTCAGTCATATCAATGGGTGCATCGGACGGTGCCTTCAGATTAAACCCATGGACTAACCGACCTAATGCCAAGTGAACCACTTGAACTGCAAGCGAAACACCAGGACACATTCTTCTGCCGGCGCCACAAGGAATGAGCTCGAAATTATCACCTCTAATATCCACGTCTACCTGATCACCGCCAGACAGAAATCTCTCTGGACGGAACTCTGATGGGTTGGACCAGACTCGTGGGTCACGATGGATTTTCCGGCTGTTTATAATTAAGCGAGTCCCTGCAGGGACAAAGTAGCCAGCTACGATGCAGTCCCCAGTAGATTCCCGTGGAGGTAATAATGGAGCTGCATACAGGCGCAACGTTTCTTTCATGATAGCTTGGAGGTATGGAAGGTCTTCGATATCCGATTGTTGCACTTGTCTTTCATTGCCGACTTGGCTGTCTAACTCATCTTGGAACCTTTTCAGTTTCGCCTGATCATTGAGTAGTAATGATACGGCCCATACTAAATTAGTCACTGTAGCATCGTTCGCGCCCAAGATTAGAGCCTGCAAGGCCATTGTAGAAAAATCAAGAATATAATTTAATTATGTAGGAATTACCCATTGCAAAAAAAATAAATAAAGAAATATTTAAGGACTACTTACCAGGCTAGAGGATTTGGTTATGGTGTCATCATCTACGTAAGGTCTTGACAATTTCCCAGTGTTGTTTTTATCGCTCAGAAGTATGGACATCATCACATCCATGAAATCTTGTTCATCACCCGGTATTGGTGAACTCTTGTTCTTTGTTTTGTGTTCTTGCAACCATTTCTCCACCATAGCATCGAGTGCTTTCCCATTTTTCTTCATTTCTTTCTTATACCCACCTATATCCGACCACCCCTTCAAAAACGGTAAAGCATCTGAAAGAACTGAGACGCCCATCAGCCTAATAAATTCTCTAACCGGTTTTGGGTAAATCCCTTCATCAGAAGAAGAAGGGACATCACTTTTGTTCCCAACAACAGTCTTGACATATATGTTTAACGACAAATTTGCAAACCATCTTTTCATATCTGCCAAAAATACCCTGCTATCATCAGCTTCTGATTTGTTCTTTCTGCTATTCAAATACAACTCATGTAGTTCATTAATGGATTTATTAATCTCTGAGTCCCATATATGCTGTACCAACTGAAGCTGACTAAAGGAGAGTTCATGGTTCACTACCTTGCGGAGTTTACGCCAATATGGTCCATAAGGAGCAAATCCAAACATGGTCTGGTCATAGCACATATGTTTTGCACCTGCTGAAGACGGACGTGAAGAAAAGAATTCATCATTTGTAGTAAAACATTCTTTTGCTACCTCCCAGGAACTCACCACAAGTGATTGCTTCAAGCCTATCCGGATGGTGATAGCCGGTCCGTACTTGTCAGCTAAAGATCCTAATGTTACATAAGGCGGGTTTTTCCCACGAAGGAGGCGGAGATGACCTATGATCGGCCATGCACCAGCAGGTACAGGTGCCTGTGCTGGTCTGCTGCTAGTTTTATTGCAACTCCAGCTCCATAAAAGTAGTAAATAAGACAGCAATAAAATGAAGAGGCAAATAAGTGAGGTTGATGTTGAGAATTGGAAGAGATGACTGAAATCCATTGTTAATAGATGCAGTCGAAGTGATTCATAACTCATCTTCGGAATCAACTTTTATATAATGCAAGCAAGAAACTATGTTACGATCAACGACTTCATTCCGATTGGTAATATTTATCAACTTGGTTTACTATATTAGAATTTAACTTTCGGGGTCAGGGAGTGGTTAGTGTATTGTGTCATGGACATGAGTGCGGGACAAGAAATCAGGATGAAGCCTTTGTCAAGAAAGCAAACCATAGACTTTCTATTAACCTCAAATTCATCTAAACATTATATAAATGTGTAACTCCACCAACTATATATATATTAGAATTTCTTCGTCACTGATGATGATTAATTAAATGCTTTATATCGCGGTATATAAAACTTTTAACTGAACTGGCAGTGCATGCATGCCTATATATGTAAGTACGCTACACAGTGGCACCCTTCTGTTTACTTCTCTACTCAAACATGTATAATATGCGGGATTTAGATCCATATCAAATAAAGTTTAGCATAACTAAGCGTTCCCAGTGCACTATTACGTAGAAAATATAAAATGAAATAATTGGAATTAGAGTGGGAATGAGATTAGGAATGTGAAAACTACTACCACACCTATTTTTCAGTTTTTTTACACTAAGAAACCCACGCCTAGAAAAGTTCAGGCGCGCACCCATTTTCTGGGTTAAAAATTCCGTCACACCCATAAAATCTGAAATTGTTTTTTCTACTTCTTCTCTTATTCTCCAGTTCCAATCGTGAGCTGTTGCACTTTTTTCCTAGACGTCGACCATGGATTCGATGGGTAGTCACCGTGGATCAAGACTTCTCCTTGAAGCCGAGAATAAGAAGGAAGAATAGAGTGAATTGCTGGCTTTCTTGGCCTGAAATTCCATTGAAATTGGTTTGTTGTTGTTGTTAGATGAGTAACGAATGGAAGATACAAAAGCTTTACTGGGGGTTAGACTTAGGTTTTGGTGTCGATACTTCTTAGTGCTGAGACCAATTTGTCGCAAACCTAACACTGATTT
This sequence comes from Papaver armeniacum, assembly GCA_023531295.1. Lineage (NCBI taxonomy): Eukaryota > Viridiplantae > Streptophyta > Magnoliopsida > Ranunculales > Papaveraceae > Papaver > Papaver armeniacum. The sequence continues at coordinate 242,604 of JAJJWW010005349.1, read as the reverse complement.
TACAAGGTGTTTAAGGGATTTGTTGCGGTGATTTTGGTGGGTTCTGTTGGTTCGATTTGGAGGAGATGTAACTTGTTCTTGAGCTGAACTTCAGCTGGAAACAAGTCGTTAATGTGACTGATTCTATAGACGCATTGAATGGGTTTTGTGTTGTTGAATTAATGGCTGTGGTGTTTGTTTATTAAAGGGGCTACACATTTCTGAAGTACAACGAGACGAAACTGTAATGCAATTCAAGAGAATGAATCTGGGTGAGTTTGGAAGTTGTAGAAGGTTGAAGCTACAACAAGATGAGTATGGCATACAACCTGTTCGAGAATGAATCTGGGTGAGTTTGGTTCAGTGTATAAAGGTGTGTTAACTAATGGTCAAGAAATTGCTGTGAAGTTAATGGATTCGATTGGTTCGTTACAAGGAGAAAGAGAATTTCATAATGAATTAACATTAGCTGGTAAAATTGATTCGCAATATGTTGTTAATTTTTTTTCATACACCTAGAATAATAACTGCATAACATGTTATGCAGTCGTGAAAATTGATGTATAACCTATTATGCATCTATAAAATTTTTTGCATAACCTGTTATGCATCCGAAAATATGACTGCATATTGCGTTATGCATTGAGAAAATTGTTGCATAATCTTTTATGCATTGAGAAAATAGATGCATAACCTGATATGCATTCGTAAATATGGATGCATATTGAATTATGTGTCAATTTTTTATATGTACGCGCTAAAATCAACCAAAAAAAATGGTAATATAACTTGTTATAGATGCATAATTTTGTTATCCAAATGCATAATGTGTTATGCAGTGGAGAAAATGGTTGCATAATTCGTTATGCGTCTGCAGAATGTATTATGCATCGTTTTTGGTGACTGCATAATGGTTATGTATCAAGTTTTCGAAAATTTTCCCTAAAATGAGTATCACCTCTGATTTTTTCGTGAAAAACAAAAATTTGATATTCTTGTTTGTACTCGTTGCGTAGCTCTTTGTTGATGGTGGTTTTTAAACAAGGGGTAAAATCGTAAAACCTCATGACCTAGTGTTACCCGCAACACATTAACTAAGAGCATTTAACTCAGGTGTAAATAATTAATAGGGGTATTTTTCCAAAATACCAGATCGTGGTTTTCGACACGTAACCCTAATTCCAAAACCAAGCCGCACACCGCGCACCATGGCAACAATGCCAAACCAAGCCGCACACTGCGCACCATGGCAACAATGCCAAACCAAGACGCACACTGCGCACCATGGCAACAATGCCAAACCAAGCCGCACACTGCGCACCATGGCAACAATGCCAATCCAAGCCGCACACTGCGCACCATGGCAACAATGCCAAACCAAGCCGCACACTGTGCACCATGGCAACAATGCCAAACCAAGCCGCACACTGCGCACCATGGCAACGACGCCAAAACCAAGCGCACACCGCGCACCATGGCAAATGACACCAAAACCAAACTACATATCGCACTCATTGGCAACCATGCCAAACTAAGCCGCTATGCCATTGGCACATACTAAATATAGCGCCCTAGGCTTGTAAAACGTGCAACTAGGTCAACATGGCCGTACGTGCCATTGGCACATGCCAACACGTACCACAAGCCATATTTCCAAGCCGCTATGCCATTGGTGCATGCCAAATATAGCGCCCTAGGCTTGCAAAACGTGCAACTAGGTCAACATGGCCGTACGTGCCATTGGCACATGCCAACACGTACCACAAGCCATATTTCCAAGCCGCTATGCCATTGGCACATGCCCAATATAGCGCCCTAGGCTTACAAACCATGCAACCTAGGCCAAGTCGGCCACGCATGCCATTGGCACATGCCAACATGCTCGCTGGTAGCTTTTCCTACCAAGGCCACGGCCCTAACGGCCACGCATGCCATTGGCACATGCCAACATGCTCACGGTAGCTTTTCCTACCAAGGCCACGGCCCTAACGGCCACGCATGCCATTGGCACATGCCAACATGTTCATTTGGTAGCTTTTCCTACCAAGGCCACGGCCCTAACGGCCACGCATGCCATTGGCACATGCCAACATGCTCACGGGTAGCTTTTCCTACCAAGGCCACGGCCCTAACGGCCATACATGCCATTGGCACATGCCAACATGCTCGCTGGTAGCTTTTCCTACCAAGGCCACGGCCCTAACGGCCACGCATGCCATTGGCACATGCCAACATGCACGCTGGTAGCCTAACTTGCAAATCATGCAACCTACCACCAAGGCATTCTGCACATGCCAATGGCATGCCACACGCGCCACTAGCAGCGCCACATGCACTCAAGGTGCAACCAACACTCGAGATATCAACACAAACTGGGAGATGCTTTCCAGGGTTTTGGTTTGGCGGTCACAGACTTACCGTACACTACGCTCACATTAAGAAAGCGTGAAAAGGAATAAAGCGGTCAAATAAATGAGGAAATAATGGTGAAAACGTTTTCACCCATTAACACCATGCGGTTACCACCTCCTCTCATTATTTCACCCTTTACTCTCTTCCTTCATGAGACCAGGGTACGTTTCAATCTCGACTTGTATAAATAGGTCTTACCTATTTCCACCAGATAACAAGTCTCGGTCAGGAGAAAAATACTACACTCTCAGAAAAGGCAACTTTGCAAGCTCTCTAAAAGCTTTCATCTCTTGCAAGCTTCCGAAGCTTCCACTTTCTGATACAAGTCGAGACACTACTCTCCCGGAACTATTCGGGTCTCAACACCTTTCTTGGCTTCCTCCCCAAATCAACCCTTCTCCTCCACTTTGTGACCGAAGCAAGTCCGGAACGGCCATTTCTTGGTTTAGGCCGGACTTGTACAGATTGATCTCTCGAATCTATAAAGTGCTCACGTGCAACACATTTGTTTAGGGTTTGAACCGGTTTCTCACTCACCTACCGAATTTACCGAAATCGGCGAAACGATTTTTACCCATAAACAATTGGCGACCACAAATGGGAGGATTGATCTATCGGCTACAATGTCGATCTGTCGATCTCGTTCTTCGACCCGAGATGTCAAGATGGTAGGGGAAGGCGACTCAATCCGACTCAACCGCCAGACGACCGGTTACCGGTTGTAAAACTACACCCGAAAACTAGGGACTCGTTGAAGATGCTACCAAATGGGGGACTTGCGACTCGAGACCGACTCAATCGCCGGACAACCCGGTTATCGGTTGTTAAAACTACACCAAAACGGGACTCGCTCAAGACGCTACCAAAGAATTGGGGACTAATCGGCGATGCTACCGGCAGAAACCGCCTTTACCAAAGAAAGCTGCCTTTTACTTGGAGAGAGGCGTGTTTGCAAGTGAGTAAATTTAGATTGGGCAATATATACGATCTGTTTTTAGGTTCTTAATAAAACCTCCATACTATTGCGTCTTGTGCCTATTGCTAGCACACACTTTCATAAAAGCAATATTCCTTTCCCAAAACATAATCAGAGTTATATTATCAAAACCATTCATCCCAGAAATAATCCAATATCCTCAAAAGCTAACATTTATCTATCAACCCAAGAAATCCAGGAAGACAAAAACCATAAACCAGGCGCTTTGTTTGCCTTTCAAAAAAATAAAATAAATTCACTTACCCGTACATACCTACTTTGCACAATAATAATTACCTGTCACTATTAGCAGACGTTACTACAGTGACATTTGAAGAATTATTTATGATGAAGTATTTCCACAAGTTTATGAAAGGCATACCTATGGATACGGTTTACACCAGCACAAGAAAACAATAAAACAAATTGAAAGAGAAACGCTGGAGTACATAGCTGGGATATGCTTGCCCACTTTATCACTACCGCGCTACCGCTAACACCATGACGTGATAACAAAGATACGAGGTAAAAAGGGGAGCCAACCCATTTCATAAGCATAACACTTTTTGAATTTGAATAAGGAAAGGATTTCTGTTTGAGTTACGTATGGGAAGAGGCAAGCGGGCCCGCAGAACAAGTCCAAGCCACGCCAAGCCAAAGCACCGTGCCAAGCCAATGGTCCACACCATACCGAAATCCAAGCCGGCGTCCACACCAAGTCGGCGCCCATTCCAAGACGATCCAAAGACCTACCGACGCGTTTCCCGGGTGAGCTTACCCGACGACGCGCTTGCCGTGAGACGCGCATGCCAGCGCTTGCCGGGCGCTTTCCGAGCGCTTGCCAGACGCGCTTGCCGGGACGCGTTTACCGTGCACACATGCCGCACGCGCATGCCCGGCCGCAGATACCACACTTTGTGCTAACGGTTTGCATCCTTCCAGCGCTAACATCTTGCGCCCTTCCAACACCATTCTCGCCCTTCGAAACATCGCCATGGCTCCAGCACTTCGTGATCAAAACCGTGTCATCTCTGCACGATACACTTACGATCACCAAAACCAGAGCCACTTCCGCCACCCCAACGGTTCTTCAAGCATGAAAGCTCCAACCTTCACCAGAGACGCTACTCCACCATCAGGGCAAGATACTGGAAGATCCGGAAGAAGCCGAACTCCTTTTAGCACTGTTGATTCGATGAAAAGACGAAAGATACTTCAGCAGGACGCGCGTTATAGATGAAGAGGCTCGCGTTTCTCTTGAACGCCCAGTAGAAGGGGATAAGCAATCCAATTTCGTCACACGTGAAGATCAGGAAGGACTTCTCCAAAATCGAAAGCAATGGAAATCAACAACTCTCCTGAGTTCACGGAGACCCTTCTTCTGTCGGGACCCTCATAATTGGAAATTCGCCCACAAAGTCGTACAATCTATGATGAAACAGTTATGTGAGATTCTATATTTATCCAAGGCATAGCATCAAGACATATTTGCATCTCTCAACCGCACTGCATCAGGAAAGAAGGCGTTTCCAGCCAGGGAAGCCATTCCCAAACCCTAACCTCTCCTAGAGAGCACAATCGATGAGATGTAATCGGGGACTCTAACCTCTTTTCTCTTGAGGGATGTCGAGTTTGTGAGACGTGACGCGGCCTCCGACTTCAAAATGGTAGCCAAGGCTCGAGAGTTGCAATATGTCGTTTCAACGTTCTCTCCGTAGTAGCTCGCATCAACGTTCTCTCCGTATATCTACGCATCAACGTTCTCCGACAGCGCTTCGCTTCAACGTTCGCTTCAATGACACTCCTTCTGCAAAGGGTCGTGCCGCCACACTCCCCATATCAAGGAACATGGTCACAGCCAGCCAATCTTCATAGTCATGGACACCTTTTAATCCATCTCGCCAAAACTCGTGATCATGGATGGTTTGCTCGCTTACGCATCCACCAATCCTTTTACGTCCACTAAGCCCATAGAATATCAGCCAACCTACTTTGTGACCACGACAATGTAGTTTCTCCCGATTACATCTCCTACCAAGAACCGTTGCCCCTTATTCGTTGATACCACCGAGCTTCACCGCGGCGAAAGAATTACTACAAAGATGGAAACACATAAAACATACTTGAGAACGGAAGATATACACAGGATCCCTTCACTGTCAAAGCTACGAAGAACAGTCCACCAAACATCCGTACCCACAACAAGGTCCTCTACTCTTCAAGGATGCAACGCAAGAACATCATCACCTCTCTGTCTAAAGACGCCTTGAACACTTTACGAGGCCGCGGAGGATCCAGAGCCTGCACTATCGAGAATATGTCATCATGTAATTTCGAGCATCCCAGTGTCACATCCGGGAAGAGTACGATAGGCTTATATCAAATCCCGTGGAGGGGGATTCAAGGCGATATAATGAAAGTAGGTCATGCATGGGGACTACCGGCGTGAGATGCTTTCACTCCCCTCAACCCGGGTTATTAATGATTTCAACATCATCACTATCGAGGTTTTACGAGCCGCGGGAATTTCTCAACATGAATCCGTACATGTGCACCGAAAACTCCAAAAGCACGCCAAGGTTACATTCACGTATTCATCCATTCCATCATATCAAACCGAAGTATGACCAGGGGACTTCTCACCGCATCCCATTTCATAAGATAGAGCCCTAAATCGGCGTCCTCCAAGTCTGCGAGCGGTCAACAAGGACGGATTCGAAGGAAGGGGAACGACTAGGTCATCCTCGTCGATAACGATGACACATGCTCCAACAGATATCTCTCGCACAAAAGGAAAATTTTCCATTTATACAACAAGCGGCGGTAAAGTGTACGACGATGATGCCGAGAAGAAGAAACATATCGAACCTTTAAAAAGGAAAGGAAGCAATGAGGGACATAACGCTTCCAGATTTTAGCATGAATAATGCCCTAATTGAAGATGCACGTGAAGGAAAGCAAGATAAGGAAACTTTGCTATCTGAAGAAACACCTACTCCCTCCTTGTTTACATCGGTCACGCCATCAAGCACGCACAACTTCCACACCTTGCGCCGGTCCCACCAGCTAACACACTCAGTTTCCCAACTCACGCCAATTTCCCAACGTCGCCCAAGTCACGCCTGCAAGCACGCACAGCTTCCACACCTTGCGCTGGTCCCACCATTGAGACACTCGGTTCCCAACTCACGCCAATTTGCCAACGTCGCCCAAGCTGCACCGGCCCCACCAATTATGCCAGCCTCCCGATTTGTGCAAAACTACCAGAGGCAAGGATTCCAAATCCTATTTATAAAAGGTCAGACAAGCCTCCTCAATTCTCTTTACGGTTTCTTGTTGATAGTTTGTCACTATCTTATGCTTACCTCGCAACAAAGCCCCCTGCTCCGAGCTAAGCGGGGGACTTAATGTTGATGGTGGTTTTTAAACAAGGGGTAAAATCGTAAAACCTCATGACCTAGTGTTACCCGAAAACATTAACTAAGAGCATTTAACTCGGGTGTAAATAATTAATATGGGTATTTTTTCAAAATACCGCATTAGGTTTTCGACACGTAACCCTAATTCCAAAACCAAGCCGCACACTGCGCACCATGGCAACAATGCCAAACCAAGCCGCACATCACGCACCACGGCAACAATGCCAAACCAAGCCGCACACATCGCTGCACCATGGCAACAATGCCAAACCAAGTCGCACATCGCGCACCATGGCAACAATGCCAAACCAAGCCGCACACTGCGCACATTGGCAACAATGCCAAACCAAGCCGCACACTGCGCACCATGGCAACAATGCCAAACCAAGCCGCACACTGCGCACCATGGAAACAATGCCAAACCAAGCTGCACACCGCAAGTGTGCACCATGGCAACAATGCCAAACCAAGCCGCACACTGCGCACCATGGCAACGATGCCAAACCAAGCCGCACACTGCGCACCATGGCAACAATGCCAAACCAAGCCGCACACTGCGCACCATGGCAACGACGCCAAACCAAGCCGCACACTGCGCACCATGGCAACGACGAGCGTAAGGGATCATGCCTTGCCGCTTGGCTATACACCCTTTCCTTGTGACTCCTCTCGCATATGCTCGAGTCTCTAAAGAGCCTTAACTTCACTTAGCTCTTCTAACCTTAACGTCAGCTCTTAGAACTCAGATGCGGTCAACCTTTCGCACCACAAGATCAGTCCAATCGTGAAGAGAGAGTACGGCGATTGCTCCTACATAAACTACCTTCTAAACGAGAATAGCACCGGTCATAGCTTCCGTCCTATCTATCAAGGGTTCGGCTTCATTCTCTTCCATTTCTCTTCCAACTGCGCACCATGGCAGCGACGCCAAAACCAAACTACATATCGCACTCATTGGCAACCATGCCAAACTAAGCCGCTATGCCATTGGCACATACCAAATATAGCGCCCTAGGCTTGCAAAACGTGCAACTACGTCAACATGGCCGTTCGTGCCATTGGCACATGCCAACACGTACCACAAGCCATATTTCCAAGCCGCTATGCCATTGGCGCATGCCATTGGCGCATGCCATTGGCGCATGCCAAGTATAGCGCCCTAGGCTTGAAAAATGTGCAACTAGGTCAACATGGCCGTACGTGCCATTGGCACATGCCAACACATACCACAAGCCATATTTCCAAGACGCTATGACATTGGCACATGCCCAATATAGCGCCCTAGGCTTACAAACCATGCAACCTAGGCTAAGTCGGCCACGCATGCCATTGGCACATGACAACATGCTCGCTAGTAGCTTTTCCTACCAAGGCCACGGCCCTAACGGCCACGCATGCCATTGGCACATGCCAACATGCTCGCTGGTAGCGTTTCCTACCAAGGCCACGGCCCTAACGGCCACGCATGCCATTGGCACATGCCAACATGCTCGCTGGTAGCTTTTCCTACCAAGGCCACGGCCCTAACGGCCACGCATGCCATTGGCACATGCCAACATGCTCGCTGGTAGCTTTTCCTACCAAGGCCACGGCCCTAACGGCCACGCATGCCATTGGCACATGCCAACATGCTCGCCGGTAGCTTTTCCTACCAAAGCCACGGCCCTAACGGCCACGCATGCCATTGGCACATGCCAACATGCTCGCTGGTAGCTTTTCCTACCAAGGCCACGGCCCTAATGGCCACGCATGCCATTGGCACATGCCAACATGCTCGCTGGTAGCTTTTCCTACCAAGGCCACGGCCCTAACGGCCACGCATGCCATTGGCACATGCCAACATGCACGCTGGTAGCCTAACTTGCAAATCATGCAACCTACCACCAAGGCATTCCGCACATGCCAATGGCACATGCCACACGCGCCACTAGCAGCGCCACTTGCACTCAAGGTGCAACCAACACTCGAGATATCAACACAAACCGGGGATGCTTTCCAGGGTTTTGGTTTGGCGGTCACGGCTTGCGGCGTACACTACGCTCACATTAAGAAAGCGTGAAAAGGAATAAAGCGGTCAAATAAATGAGGAAATAATGGTGAAAACGTTTTCACCCATTAACACCATGCGGTTACCACCTCCTCCCATTATTTCACCCTTTACTCTCTTCCTTCATGAGACCAGGGTACGTTTCAATCTCGACTTGTATAAATAGGTCTTACCTATTTCCACCAGAAAACAAGTCTCGGTCAGGAGAAAAATACTACACTCTCAGAAAAGGAAACTTTGCAAGCTCTCTAAAAGATTTCATCTCTTGCAAGCTTCCGAAGCTTCCACTTTCGGATACAAGTCGAGACACTACTCTCCCAGAACTATTCTGGTCTCAACACCTTTCTTGGCTTCCCTCCCCAAATCAACCCTTCTCCTCCACTTTGTGACCGAAGCAAGTATGGAACGGCTATTTCTTGGTTTAGGCCGGACTTGTACAGATTGATCTCTCGAATCTATAAAGTGCTCATGTGCAGCACATTTGTTTAGGGTTTGAACCAGTTTCTCACTCACCTACCGAATTTACCGAAATCGGCAGAAACGATTTTTACCCATAAACACTCTTTTAAAAAGATTTCCAACGATATAAAATTTGTAAAATTCGAAGGCGCGGATTTTTAGATATGTTATGTCTAAATTGCGCTTCCAATTATACCCCTGAAAAATTACGCTGCATAACGAGTTATGCCTGAAAAGATAGTATGCATAACGAGTTATGTATTGATTCATATAATAATTTCATATAATTATGGGTGTCACGGTACCAAAAATTAATTGTGGGACTGACAATGAGAATATTATTTTTTTTGGGTCTCCCCCTAATTTTCCCATTAGGAATCTGCCAAAAATAAGAACAAGGTACTAGGGTACATCTGACCCGACAAAATATCTCCCAGGCCCAGACCCAGACCCGAATAACTACTATTCCCTCCGTTCCACTTTAGATGAGTGTTTAAGGTTATTTTTTTGTTCCACATTACTTGATAGTTTTCATATTTTTCCCATAAAACTACCAACAATACCCTAACATTTTTTTTTGGAACCATAAATTTATTTCAAATTCACTAAACAGATGTAATGGATTATTTTCAAGGTTTGATCTACCAGCAACTAGATTGGACCAAACAGATGTACTGGATTCAACTGAAGTATCTCCAACCTGAACACATGAATGTCAAGTATGTGGAAGATATAGGGAAGCTTTTGGGAGAAGTGCTTGCAATTGAGCCAGCTAATGCAATCCCAGTAGATGGGATACCTGTCAAAGTTTGTGTGAAGATAGAGCTTACCACCCCTTTAAGAAGAGGAGTTTTAGCCATAACAGCTGCTAGAACAACAAAATGGGTGAAGTTTTTTATGAAAAACAACCACACAAGATCTGCCATGAGTGTTACATAATAAATCATTGCAATGAAGTTTGTCCTGATGCAACATAATATGTGAAAGCTGCCCATGCTAAACCCCTGCCATTTGGAGGAGTAGGAAAAACCAAGAAAAGCCACACTGAAAGGGGTAAAACTATTATTGCCTCAAAACCTTTAATTAGAAGAACTATCAAAGCTGCTCCTTTTATTCCTCCAAAAGATGGAGTTATTGTTATAAGGGAAACTACAATTGCTTCTGAAGATACCCAAGTGAGATCCGGAAAAAGGAAAAGGTCCACTAGTACTGACAATGACAAAATTGAGCAGAAAACAACTGCAAATTCTACAAATAACAATGAGAACTTATCAATGAAGCAAGCAACAGACAGAATCCAACTTAAGGAAAAACAAGATGTAAACACTCCAAGGGAGAATGAGGTAATCCAAAATCCAATCCTTTACTTTATAGATATTTCAAACATTATCTTTTTATTTCCTAACCTGCCAAATACTCTCACTGTTCTGAACAAAAATATTTCAATTATGAAGATCATGTGCTGGAATGTGTGTGGTTTTGGAAATAGTGACACTAGAAAACACCTAAGGGAACTGATAAGGTCTAATAATCATGATATCATCTTCTTGATAGAAACCAAGAATACCACTAAGAAAATGAAACAATATACTTATAGTTTTATGTACCCATATATGTGCTTCCATGAACCTATAGGTACCTCTGGGGGTCTTTGTCTACTTTGCAAAGATGGTATAAATCTGCAAATTATTGAAATCAAATTAAATGTCATTCAATGCCTCGTAGAGATTGATGCTAGAACAAAAAATTCTTTGGTTTCTCTAATCTATGGTGCTTTAGATCCTGGTGCTAGAAATGATCAATGGGATTACATGAATAGTTTAGCTTCTCAATTGAATTTACCTTGGATTGTTGCTGGTGATTTTAACTTTGTTCTTTCTCAAGATGAAAAGGATGGTGGTAATGTTATTAGTCAATCTGTTTTGGATGAAAATAATGATTTGTTAGATAAAAGTGGTTTACATAGTCTAAACTATATTGGTAACACATACACTTGGTCTAATAGAAGACAAGGCCATGCTATTATCCTAGAAAGGGTAGATAGGTTTCTGGCTAATGATGTTTGGATTAATCTTTTTCAAGACTTTGCTGTTTACCATCTTATTCCCTTGGCTAGTGATCATTGCCCCATCATGTTATCCACATCCAAAATCCAAAATGATACTTATAAGACTTTTAGGCTAAATAAGGCCTGGTTTAGAGATAACACTTGTAAAACTACCATAGAAAGGAGCTGGAAGGTGAATAGTAAAGGCTCTCATGCTTTCAGAGTCACTAAATCCTTATTTAACACTAAACAAGAACTCAGGAAATAAAACTAAGTTAGTTTTGGTAATATTACTACCCAAATTACTAAGATTAAATCCCAACTTGAGATTTTGTGCACTAGGAATGATACAGCTGATAATGCCATAATAGAAGAGCTGAAATGCAAACTGAATCAGTGGTATGATATAGAAGCTGATTTTTGGAGACAGAAAAATAAGGACCAAAACTTTAGAGATGGAAATAAAAATACTGCTTATTTTCATCAAAAAGCAAACTTCAGAAAAAGGAGAACAAATATAGATACTATTCAAAATTCTAGGGGAAGTTGGCTTACTGATAGGAAGGATATAGCAAATAACCTTAAAGATCATTTCTATCTTATGAGTAGATCTACTTGCCCTCCCAATTCTGACGATTACTTTAAAAATGTTGTTCCCTGCATTACTAATGAAGATAATGATATGTTAATTGTTATACCCACTCATGATGAAATTAAGAATATGTGTTTGGTATGCAATCTTGGACCACCCCCTGGCCATGATGACTCCCCCTGGCTTCTATAAAACATGTGGCCAACTGTTGGTGATGATATTGTGAATATGGTTCAAGCTTTTTTTTCACTCTAAACATCTTCTAAAGCAGCTAAACAACAACTTCACAGCACTAATTCCAAAAAAGAACTTCCCTGTATCTGCTAAAGATTTTAGAACCATTAGTATCTGAAATGTGAGATACAAAATCATCTCTAAGTTGCTATTCACTAGGCTAAAACCCTTCTTAGAATTCATATCTCCTTTTCAGTCAGCCTTTGCTCCTGGTAGAGTGACAACTGATAACATTGTTATGGCACATGAACTCATTGACACTATAAAAAAACAAAAAGCATGAAAGGTTGGATGGCCATAAAACTTGATATGAGTAAAGATTTTGATAGGATTGAATGGAGCTTTGTTATTGCTAGCTTGAAAAGTTTAGGATTCTCTAAGGATTGGTGTGATCTTGTTTTTCAATGCATTGCTACTATTTCAACCTCTATTCTGCTAAATGGTTCACCAGGGGAAATGTATGATCCCCAAAGAGGATTAAGACAAGGTGATCCTTTATCACCTTATCTCTTTATCCCCTGTATGAAATCCTTGTCTAGAAATTTATCTACTGCTGAGATGAAGAATGAAATTCATGGCTGTACTGTGACTAAAAACATCCCATGTGTGAGTCATTTATTTTTTCCTGATGATTGTTTGTTGTTTGCTAGGGCTGATAATAAGGAAGCAAAACACATAGAAAATATAATTGATACCTTTAACAAATATTCTGGCCAAGCAGTGAACTTTGAAAAATCAGGTTTAGCTTTTAGCCCAAAGGTCCCTAATACTGTTAAAAATGAAATTTCAAATACTTTGAATATCAGGAAAATGGCTTTGCAGGACAAGTATTTAGGTGTACCTTTATTGCTTCAAAAGAATAAAGTAAAATATTTCTCCCCACTTGTGGAGAGAGTTAGTGACAGACTCTCACCATGGTAGTCAAAGTACATAGCTCAGCCAGGTAAAACAACTCTTACTCAATCTGTTTTGGGAAAAATAGCCAGCCATCAGATGTCTGTTTTCCACATGCCAAAAAAGATTACAGACAAATTGGATGCTGTTCAAAGGAATTTTTGGTGGAACAAAAAGCAGGGAGAGAAAGGTATTTTTGGTAAAAAATGGAACCATGTTGCGCTTCCTAAAGATCTAGGTGGATTAAACATTAGGCAGTCAGCTATTCTTAATCAAGCTCTTCTTACTAAGTTAGCCTGGAGAATGCTTGAAAACCCTGACTCTCCTTGGGACAAACTTCTTAGCCATAAATACTTTCATGGTTTTAATCCACTTAATTGCATGTTTTTTAGGCAGAGATCTTGGGTGTGGAAGGGAATCTGTGATGGTATTGATATTGTCAAACAATTTTACTGCTGGCAAGTTGGAGATAGTACTAACATCTCCATCTGGAAAGATACTTGGATCCCAGTATAAATGGTCCACCTAAATCTCAGTTCATTTCTGCTAATTTAAATAGAGTTTCTCATTTGATTGACAGTGAAACTAAATCTTAGAATGTGTCTACTTTAGAAGCTCTGTTTGACATGGACACTGTGAATGCTATAAGGAACATTAGAATCCCTATTCAAGGTAAATATGTTCTTAGGTGGAAGCCTTCTAATTCAGGTGAGTTCTCTGTGAAAACTGCCTATAGAGCAATTTTAGACTCTACTCAGATTAGACCAGCTAATAGTAATGATATAGACTGGAAAGTCATCTGGAAAACTAAGTTGCCTTTAAATGTTCAACATTTCATTTGGAAATTTCTGCAACAATGCCTGCCTACAAGAGATAAAATTTATAGACATTCTTCGCATAAAGTTGATAAATGTCCCTTGTGTAATTCTCATATTGAAACAACTCAACATCTTTTCTTGGAATGTTCTGTGTTCATCTCTTTTTTGTCTGGTATTGATGCTAACTGTGTTCAATTGTTGCAAGGTAAAATTCTTCATCACTGGATTAAGCTGTGGTTTGATAATAATGTTCATATTAGACCTACTAATGTCACTCAATTTAGTAGCATTTGCTTCACCATGTGGCATGTTTGGAAATTGCGTTGCTCTGTTGTTTTTGACAATTTAAAGGTCAATATTGACACAGTCATTGATGGCATAAAGACTCATATGACAGATTGTCAAAGGATCCAGTGTACTCATAATGCTGTGAACAAAACCAATGTGATTATACCACAACAGAAGATTTGGAAGCCTCCTTTAAATAATGATTGCAAAATTAACTTTGATGCGGCATTCTGTAAACATAATGGTTTGACTGGGATTGGACTAATAAGTCGTGATGTTACAGGTGCAAGCAATGGAGCTCGGGGAATTTGCACATCAGCATTAGAACCTGAACAAGTGGAGGCATTGACAGCTTTTGAGGCAGTTGTTTGGGCAAAAGAAAAAGGAATCACTCATCTTCACCTGGAAGGAGACATCCAGAAGGTGGTGAATGCAATCAATGGAAAGCAGGGAGCGATCAAATGGACTAATGCCAGCATTATTCAAGATATAACTTATTTACTTAATAGTTTACCCACATGGAAATGTAGTTTTATCCATCGTGAAGGAAATAAGGTCGCAGATACAATTGCGAAAAAAGCTTTATCTTTTTCAAGTAAACAGGAATGGCAACAATGTGTGCCAAACTGGATCCAAACTATGTTAGATTCGGATACAATTTTACTTGCATCTAACTCCTGATTTTTATAAAATTGATTTCTTTCGTATTAAAAAAAAAATGTTCAAGGATATTTGTATTTGGAACCCATCAACTGGTGAATATATGGCAATGCAATTTCCGTTTAGAGATTCAACAATGGCACCACGCTCTATGTATACATATGGGTTTCGGTTTTGTTACGATCGCGTTACCAAAGATTACAAGTTGGTTAGGATCGACAATAAAGGTTTCGTTCAAGTTGATGTCTATAGTATGGGATCTCAGTCATGGAAAACATTCCAAAGCACACAACATCTCATCTTTTCTGTTAGTGAATTTAACACCGATAGTTTCTTATGGAGCTTTTCATTGGATAGGCTTTAACACCAAGAAAGAAGTGAATGCCACATTTATAGTCTCTTTCGATGTCAGTAGAGAGAGATTTGTTGATTTCTTATTCCCAGAAGAAGCACAACGCGAGATTTCTAAGGTTGTTGGGGTATTGGAAGACTGCCTTTCTTTTCTTAGCCATGATAGGCGTGTTAATCGCATTGATGTTTGGTTAATGCAAGATTATGGTGTGACAGAATCTTGGACTAAACGATTCAGTTGTAGCACCAAAACCATACCGGTCATCCTTAATTTGAAATTGCTATGGACTTTTACAAATGGAGGGCTTCTAATCGATACTGGCAGTGACAAACCGTTATATAATCCCAAGATTAATAAGTTCAAAGTCTTAAAAATCCAGGGTATAGATGATCCTGATATGCGACGCAGCGTATCCCTGAATTATGTAGAGAGCTTAGTTTCACCAAACTCGGTCGTTAAAGGTATCATAAAGGGAAAGTAGTCGCCTTGGAATTTCATAATCTTATTATGATGAGGTTTCCTGTTGTAAGTAAATCAGACTTTAATTACAACTAGAACTATATCCAGAACAAATTTCAGTTCCAGTAGGCCTCTATAATTCTACTCCATATATATAGAGATGAACTCATCCCTTGGTAATGCATATATCTCATAGTTTCTATGCTCTTCTTTAGTTGATTTTTTAGCGGTTCAAGATGGTTAGAACAGCTGCATTGCATGAAAGTGTTGGAATACTCGGTAACGTATTTAATCAATGTCTGTTTTTTTCTCCAATACCAATGTTTTACAATATTTATAAGAAAGGTTCAGTTGAGGATTTCTCTCCTAATCCTTACTTAGTTACCGTTCTCAATTGTGCGTTAAGGGTTTACCATGGTATTATACGCTCTGACAGTCTTGTTATCACCGACAATGGGATTTGTCTCATACTCGAATCCATCTATGTCGCTTTGTATCTCACCTATGCAAGCAAGAAGCAAAGGAAGTCCGCAGGCATAAAGAGTCTGATTGGGTTTGTTACCTTCATCGGGTTGGTGCTTTCATGCTCTTTGATCCCAGACTCTAAGTTACGGGATAGAGTTACGGCTATTGGAGTGGTATGCGACACCGTCGATATTCTCATGTATGCTATGCCATGTGACCAGATTTACAATGTTTACAAGACAAAGAGTCTCGAATACATGCCACTTCATCTCTCACTTTTCGGTTTTCTCACTAGTGCGTGCTGGTTTACATATGCGTTGCTCCGTTTGGATACCTACAATATTGCAAGTAACAGCGTGGGTTGTGTTCTCGGTTTAATTCAGCTGAGTGTTTATGCACACTACTATTTCAAGTACCCGCAATCAAAGAAAAAAAGATCCTCGACCAGAAGAAGGCAGATTGATGGAAGCACAGTAAAACTCTCTTGATCTGGTCTGAATCGGCATCGACAAATAAAATTATCTATTTTATTTATTTATTTAGAGTTAGGATTTATTTATTTACTAGGCCTTAACCCGTGCCGTTACGGCACGGGCCTTGACGTTGGTTAATTTCTATCATCGTACAATCATATTTTTGTTAAGCAATCGATTTGCAAGACCATATACTTGCCTTGCAAAGTCGCTCATACAATCACCGTCAACACATACCTATACCATATCATCCAACTTCATTGTGTCAGCGCAGCTAAACTGCACCATTGCTAAAAACATGATGGAATATCTCAAGAAACAACATGTATAACCATTGATCCCAAAAAATTAGAAATGAGGGCCTTTTTCACTGGCTTCTAATATTCTAGGAGCAATAATGGCCAAAGAATATATATATATATATATATATATATATATATATACTTCCCTAAGCTTTGTTGGCCATGTCAAATTAGCCAAGGCTTTCTGACCATGTACCAATGGGATCTTAAGCATTCCCTAAGCTTTGTTGGCCGTGTGAAATTAGCCGGGGCTTACAGCCCCGGCCGTGGGCTCTTAAGCATTCCCTAATGCTTTGTTGGTCGTGTCAAATTATCCGGGGCTTACAACCCCGGCTATGGCCTCCGTGACCTCTTAAGCATGCCCTAGTACTTTGTTAGCCGTGTCAAATTAACGGGGTTGTAAACCTTGGGCGTGGCCTCTCTTAAACATGTCATGGTGACTTGTTGGTCGTGTCAAATTAGCCTGGATTTACAATCCCAGTCGAGACCTTTTAAACATGCCATAATATTTTGTTGGTCGTGTCAAATTAACAAAGTAAATTATTAGAAACTATAGAAATGGCTTATTCAAAGAGAACATATATATCATAGCCGTACTTACCCGTCCGGACAGCAACATCCTTTTCCAGCTCCAAAATTCTACTTTAACATATTATTCTCCAGTATTCATGTCAAAGCACGTAGCATCAGCATGTCACCATACCCCAAGAACATTTGTATACCAATTACCAAGTAAACTTTTAGAAAAACTTTGACCCATGTTCCGGTGGTTCTATAAAGAGTTCTTTTGGTTTTTTTTTTTTTTTTTTTGTTATACGGTTCTATGTATAGAGTTATCGGACAGAGTGTGAGTATTTAAACGCGAACACTAATTGCTGTCAGCAAAATTTGGATGCACTGAACCCAATAATTATTGTCGATTATATATGGTCCATTATTGCATATGCAATTAGGAAAGCCAACGACCGGTCTTTTTCGGCGTTTGGAATTTTAAATTTTTTGGAAGCCTGGCGAGATCAGGAAACCCACTGGATCCGACGCACGAAAATATACCTCGCCCAACTCTCGATCCTCGCCGTCGGATGACGAAATCGATGGTCGGATTTGTCAGTCTACACAAACACCACTTCTTTTTATAATATAGATATATATACATGTTTTAATCAGAACGTTGTGTCTAATTTGGAGGGACCAAATGCAATGAATCGAACTTCATTATGGCAACGCACCTCACCTCGCCTTTCACGCTACGTAGATTTGCTCAAATTTCATCTTCTCGGTAAACAATTAAGGTTTTTATTCTCTTCAACCAATTCCAAAAAATATATATTACATATATGTATAATATTTTATTTTTTTTTGCGAATATTATAAATATAGTTTGTTGTGTTTTTGTAATCATATTGTCGTTGCTATTCTATTCCTGATCTTCAATCCCCGCGAAGATATTTCCAACCCATACTTCTGTATATGAACCCTTACATTTAGCATCGATAGTATCAAGTTAAAGTTGTTTGAAGAGACAGTTTGGACTTGATCTTAATCGATGATAATCGAAGATATCATGGTGATGCACGACTACACCAAATTGGTTTGATGTTTGTCACAATGTATGCCATTATCCGCTAGTGAAATATGACATCATCTCTAGTGAAATATGAACCTATTAACCAAAAATAGAAAGGAAACAAAAAACCCTGCTTGTATCATAAAAAATCCCAAGAATTATTTAAAGAAAGACCTTAGCGATATTTATTCGAATTTATTTATTTCTCGTGTAAGTTGTCTGCAAGAAAAAATACATATAACACTTTTGCCTCCTATGTCTGTGTTATGTATATAAACACTTACGTTAACGTTATCATCGATGGTATCAAGTCCAAACCTGTTTGAAGAGAAAGTTTGGACTTGATCCTAATTGACGATAATCGCAGATATCATAGTGATGCACAACCACACCAAATTGGTTTGATGATTGTAACAAAGTATTCCATCATTCGTCAGTGAAATATGAACCTAATAACTCAAAAAAAGAAAGAAACAATAAATCCTGCTTGTATCATCATAATTTCCCCAAAAAAAGAAAAACATTAGCCACATTGATTCAATAATATTTTTTTTTTTAACAAAAAGGGACAAACCTTAATATTATTTTCATTATAAGTTATTTAGATAATTTACAATAATATTATTTTCATTATAAGTTATTTAGATAATTCACAATACCTCATGCCTTGAGAACACTCTTTGTTATTCCCAGATTTGGTCCAAGAGATTTGATAGTCAATTCAGCTTAACATTCAAATATTTATATAGTTAGCAAATTGTAAAGCAGTTTTAATTGTCATTACGCTAGAATATCAGTTACACCTCCGTGATTATTGTCCCCATATCCGGTTTAATATACCTGCGACATATTTTTTATTATTAATACTGTAAATGTATTTATAGGTTTTATGAGTCTCCCAATATATTCCCTCCAAATGCAATAAATACTAACACAATCAAGGAATACGTATTTCCACGAAATTATGGGAAATATATTCTCGGTATTTTTCTACACATGAAAATATATTTTGTAAAAAATTTAGTATTGAAATATATTTTTAGTTATGGAAATATATTTCCCGATTCGCAAAAATTGGTAAGACCATTCTCCACCTTTCCAAGTCGCTCATATAACTGTTCATCTTTAAAATATTGTGTCCTCAAAACTCATGGCCACACAAGAAAATAAGTGTCCTTGGTCAGTTCCATAATCGTTACTTTCTTTGGTAGCCGTTTGGCATAACCATTGCATGACTTTTTATGGTCGAGCAGTATGGGGATCAACTGCTAAGATGTAACATGCGACCGTTCATAAACGATGCACCGGATGTGTTGTCTGTTCTTCTTCTTCTTCTTATCTGCAACAGCATAGAAGTTGCTCTACAACTCTCGATTCTCTCCCTAAAACTCTCGATATCATTCTAAGACATTCCCTGGCCTTTTTATACCTTACCAGCACCAAATCTTCCGCAATAACTTTGTATAATTTTCTCTTCAATTCTCTGCAATTGCGGGAATATTTCTTTCCTATTTTTCTTCTCTTCACGCCTCTGTAGTGGTTTCCACACTCCAAACTTGACAACAACACGTTCTGGATAGAGTCAAACATGTTGTTAGCTAGTGCAATTTCCAAAAATAACTCAGCTAACTCGTGGAAGAATAGTTTACAACCCGAGAAATCTTCACCCCTTTTTTTCTTCACGCGTCATTATAGTTGGCCTTCGATTTTTTAGTTGGATAGAATATAATCTTTTATTTTCTTACGTATCCTTCAATAATAAAACCCAAAGAATTCAAATAGAGTCCGAGTATCTCTCACTTTTCCTGTTTATCCAAACCGAGAGTATTTTTCCCTTTTTTACGTGGAACCATCAAATAGCTTTCCTGTTTTATTCAAACAAGCCCAAAAATATCCAAATCCATGGAAGAATCACCACAGAATCTCTTCAAATCTCTACCAAAAATCTCCGCAGAACTGGAATTTCAAACCAACTTTTTTCCCGCCAAAATCATTGAACATGTTTTCTTCAAATCTTGACGTTCCAGCCAATTCTAGGCGAAACCAAGACCTTTACCAGCTCTGTTAAGCTCAATAGAGAATACCCACAAAATTTCAGCAATTGAATCTCAGTATAGCACCTTCAAATCTTCAACCCTAATTCTGTTGCATTAAAAACCAGTTTTCCCGCCATTTTTCAAAATTCAAACGAAGAAGAAGGTCTCCCCTTATCTTGAGTACTGGAGTGTGAATAACAATAGCTGCTGATTAGTAAAGAAGGTGTCCCTTATCAAATAAGGTGCCCCTTAGTAATTGAGGTGCCCCTTAACCAACAGTGAGATTCCGAATAACACGTGTCCTTCGGGTGCAAATAACATTTTTCGAGCAACTTTCTCCATAAGAGCTTATTTCACAAAAACACCTACAAACAAGTTTATTAGTGATAAAATGAGTCTCATCTAATGTATTTATGGGTGAAAATGCGTCGCACTTTCGTGCTTATCATGTCAAAGATAGTTTTAATGCTTTTTGGGGAGTTCTGGAGGTAAGAACCAAAAATTTTCACACTATGTATTTATTTGTCATTTTCACATGGAAAATTTAGTAATCAATAATGTTATTATTTTCAGTATTGGTGGTATACATATTTCCGTGTTTCAGAACCTTCTCTTAAGAATCATACCAATGTATTTCCGATCAAATAGAAGTATGATTCCGAGAATTGGGCACCTACACAGATTGACGATGGTCAACATACTGATATTGTTCATAAGATTCTGCAGTTGTGTAGAACAAGCCTTAACCTTATCTCCCAGCCGTATGAAGCAATACCTGAGTTCGAAGAAGAACTAGCTCAGAGAATGTTACAACTAGATGAGTGATAGCCGTCAATCCTTATCCCAGTTCAGATGTTTCAGAAGAAGATTACTTCAAATTGATTAGGGATCATCATTGGCAAGAAGCTGATCAATTGATCTAGGAGCCAATGGACAGAAATGACTACCTATCTTGGTATAACACTATTTCAAGCCCAATATTGCTATGAAACCGCAAAGTTTGGGTCGGATGGATTTCCCAACTTTAGGTAGGATGCCACTTGCCGATGAATTTCTTCCTTCCCAACCTCCACTAGAGACGGGTGACGCATGTGCATATCCTTCTCAAAGTTCATCATCAAACATGCCACCATTTTCTTGGGAGGTAAAGACTATATCCATCCCATCTAGAGGTTGTTACTTATCCAATTATTTCTAGTGCACTTGATCGGACTTATTCATACTTGGGGATCAATGCTATAGAGTTTCACTATTATACCCGGTTGAACGATAGGAATTTTCTCCTTGATGAATTTCGGAAATTGCACTTGGATGAGTTACAAAAACTGAGAGAGAGCATGATGTTTGACATGAGTCAAGGATTTGATGGTTCAGGTGGTAATAGGGGAATGAGTCCCAGTATTAGAGGAATGAGTCCCAGTGGTAGATGAAGAGGAATGAGTCCAACTGGAAGTTAGCAAAGTCGTGGAAGTGGCGGAAGATTGAGACGTCGTTCTATGCAGGAGTTACCAGAAAGTTCTACTCCAAATATAGTGTTAGATATTCAAGTAGTACGTGGTGGTGAAGAAAACATTGGCTTGACTACAACTCATGCACGTATGTTTAGTCATATGCCAGCTGACATAATGACTCCAGGTGGTGGTGTGAACATGAAAGCAATTAGGCAATCGACTCTGTATACCCCAATTGCCTCAACCTCATCAGCGTTTCAACTATTCCAGCAACCATTGAAGCAAATAATATCAACCACACGTGTTTCAAGATTTGTATCGTGTTCCGTTGCGCCCTGAACCCATTGCTTACCAAGGTTATGGTGATTTTGATAAGATTCAAGCACCAAGTGAGTCTCAAACCAACTCGCTAACTGATATGTTGAACAACACTCTTGATCCAGAAAACGCAGGCAATTGGATCTTTGGTCAGGGAGGAAATGAACAAGGTAATGAGTAGTTTAAATGTAAGCAATTTAGTTGAAATGTAATCTTTTTTTTTAATTAATGGAAACTTTTTTTTAGATTAATATTTCATTACAAACTAGTTTTACATTTCATTAAAAATTAAGATTGCAAATACAAACTTAGATTCCCTACACATGAACATTGTAGAGTTCATAACATTCGTCGTGACTAAACCATCTTTCGTTGTCTTCAGCGAATTTGGTCCGAGCTCTAATTTTTAGTTCTTCATTTGACAACCAAGGATTATCCCCTTTTATCAACCACATAATTTGTTGATACTTTCTAACATTGTTATTGGATGAAACAATAACGATTTTAAAGACACTCATTTTTTCTTCTTGGATTTACATGACTTAACGTCGTGAACCTTTGAAACACAGTGTCCCATAAGTTAAAAGTCTCTAAATAGAAATCTCTATCGCTTGCAACTGAAAACCAACATCGAATTAGAGAAACATCTTCCCTTGGAGTAAAATCCACTTCGGTTATGCGAGCACTAGGCATGTTGAAATGAATTTGAAGTTAGGTTGGAAAGGGTAGAAGTTATGTATTTATAGAAGGTGGAAATGATAGCCGTTGGATGAAGATCTGATAAGCGTTGATTGGACCAGCGAGCGACAACTTGACTAAAGACCAGCGTGCGCTGACTTGACCATCGAGCGATGGACACTCTATCGCTCGATGGAAACTCTGTCGTGTATGCCTATATGTTATTCATGGCATATTGGCATATCAGTTTGGCATATCTATAATGGGTGCATATATGCCAAAAATCAGTGTTTGGCATGTGCATATGAATAGGCCATAGGCCGCACCACTCGTGCTAAAATGTAGGAAAAACACTAGCGTTATGCTGGTGTATAATCATAGAGATAGGTACGTTATACATCTTATTTTACACCATGCAACCATAGAATGAAAAAAACAAGCTGATTCTTGAGAAAAAAAACAAGCTGATTCATAAGAACTGCAAATCGTGTTTACAAAACCGTAAGTTGAGAATAACCAAAACAAGGATGTGGAGATAACGGAGAAAGCAACGGAACATTAAATATCCCATTCCCCTCACCACTACCAAGCTCAAATCCCATCCAGTTTGACGGTGTCAATGGTCCAAAATTAAAATTATTATTACTAACGCCCCCTTCCATTGTCTCTTCTTTCAACACTTTAACCCCTTGAACAACTTCCTCTTCATCCCTAGTCCTTTTTCCACATTCATTCACTTGGGTGGGAATATCAACTTTATGGGTCCCACATGACGTGTGCTGAATTGGATTCTGAGCTTCTAGTTTGCTAGACTGTAATTTTCCAGCTTCAAGTGGGAAATTGAGAATGGCTTTGGACCCTCTCAATTGAAAAGCAGCACAGTCATAAGCTCTAGCAGCTTCAATTGCAGTGTCGTATGTACCTAACCAAACTCTTGATCCTTTCTTGTTTGGGTCTCTGATTTCTGCTGCAAATTTACCCCATGGCCTTCTTCTTACTCCCCTGTAATGCTTCCATTCACCTAATTTCTCCTTCTTTTCTTTCAGATTTTGCTGAGGTTTTTGTAAATTGACATAGGGATTTGAGATGAGTTGTGATTTTGAAATCTGGGTTGGTGGTAATGAAATTTTCAGATTTTTTGTTGAATCCTTTTTCCTGGTTTGGAACAGAGTAGTATTGTTACCACTACTACTACTTGATGATGAGGATGATGATGAGGATGAAGATGAAGTGGGTTTGATTTCTTGAAACTGTGATTCAAGATTGATGAAATTTTGGGTGTTGGGGTATTGATTGATTGTGATTTGAGGTTCTGATTTGGGTGTTATGAGGGAATTCTGAGTTTGAAATGAGAAATCTTGATGATGATCAATAGGACTAATAAGACCATCAAAAACGCTGTTATCTAGAGATAGGAAATCATCAAAGAGATAATGTCTAATCTGATCAAGACTCGAAGCATCATTTTCCATATCCATTTCCATTTCAAGAGACTTGTAGGATTTTCTGAAAGATTTTGGTGATTAAAATTGATAGAGATGTGGAATAATGAGAGGATTTGGAGAAACTCTGAGAGTGGAAAGTGATGAGTAGAGAAACGATGGGAGAAAATGGTTTATATAGAGAGAGGACTTTTTTTCGCTGGTCAAAATTTGGACTTTTGACTTTGAAAAAGTAATTGTACACGTGGATTTGTTTTTGAAGCAAGGGAAAGGAACCTTCTGTTGCTTTGAGAACTTTGTTTGTTTCTGTTTTTGGGAAGGCATAAGGAAACGAGTATCATTTATCAGTCCAAGAACCATTTTCGAAGATCAATCTCGTGTAAGGTTTGAGCTTTTATAATCTAATAGTTTGATTACATTTTCTAATTTTGTTAGGATGTTTTCAGATAAAAAATATTCACAATAAAGTAAATTATTCTATAGAAAAACCTATAATTGTTTTGTTTTTTTATAGGTTACAGCAGTTGGTTAGAACGTAGATAATTTCTATTAAAACAATAATTTTACCATCATACTGCAATGATATTGGTATGTTATTCTTTTGTTTGCGATTCAAAACGTTCCATCATTATTTACCGCTTAGATTTTGGCTCATATCAAAATTTTGGTAAATATCATCACCCAGAAACATTGCAAGATGCCTCGTATCATTTTGGAATATGGCTACGTCAATTTTATTTTTTATTTTTGGGTTTCCTAGTTGGCTGAAGGTGGTCTGATAGTGCCATTTGATCTTATCTACCTAATGATGTATATGTGCTTCCAAAAGCTTTAATTTGTGAACTTTGGACTTAATCTTGTCCATAGTATGTACGCAAGTATTGAAATAGACCAACATGTGTTTTGACCATGCAAACATGATGGGATGATTAGGTTGTTCTTTTTGATACTTCATCTTCACGTGGGTGACTTCTGAGTTGCAGAATAGCTAATGGTGGGGTGAGGTGAGGCGAGGTGGGGGTGAAAGGACGAGAACATAATGTAACAATTATGTATGGGTGATGACAAAAGTAGCTCCAAACTAGAAGCACCCTCCTGGTTGTTACATCGAAAATGGACCAACATTTTTTTTTTTTTTTTTTTTTTGACCATGCATCCAAATCCTGATTTACTTGCTTTGGAGGGGATCCATATAGCATGAGCAGAGCCAAGATTATAGGCAGAAAGGGTGAAAACAGCATTACGTTGGAGAGCACTATGTAAGATCAAACGATGGAGAAGACAGATCCATTCAGAGATATATATGTTTAGAAAAGAAAAAAAAAACATGAACAAGTAGGAGCGGGTTGTCAAGTGCCAGCCGAGCTCAGCAACTGTCCCATGTGTACATACCCGGCTCTGTCTCAACTTCACTAGGTATATATCGTTTTCCCCCTAAAATGTTTGGCAATTATGTGTACCTATCTTAACTCCGAACGGTGAATCAAGAATGTGAGTCCATTTATATATCGGTGGGTTCTACCTGAATGCAATAAATTACTAATGATGATGAAAAATATAAAAAAGCCAGTGAATATTCAGCATTTTTGTCCCTGGTATGTGATGGCTTTCAGTGACCCCCAACCCGAAGAATGTTCGTTAATCCCACAAGAATGAATCGGCCGCGTAACTTTATAGCTACCTCCCAAAGAACGAGTCGGCCGCGTAACTTCATAGCTAGCTCAGCAAGAATGAGTCCGCCCATAATTTTACAACTAGTCCCGCAAGAACGAGTCGGCCCGCGTAGTAGTTTCATAGCTACTCCCAAAGTCCCCACAAGAAAGAACTTGCAACTGGAACGGGGGGGTCTTAATCCTTATCTTTTTTCTCTTATCTCATAAACATGTACGGGAGATATGTTGCTGGTAGGAGTTGAAATGTTGCTAGAAGTTAAAGCAGCAGTTGGCACGGCATTAAGGTGAAATTGATGGACTCACCGTCAATAAATGAATGAGTGAATGAATCGTACACCTATTAATTTCATTGATTGCAATGAATTGTCACCATATCGTAGTATTAAATGATTGATGACGAATCAGATATTATTGCAAACAAATTAAACTCTCTTACAATTACAGTAATGACAAAGTCGGGGACGTGTTTGTTTGTGAATTCCTTTGACTTTCAATTTTTTATGTTCTTCTGAATTTCTCTGCGACAGATGAAATATTTTCAACTGTTTATGAAAATTAATAGTAGTAAAATATTATTGGCAAGTAGGAAAAGATCACTTCTTGCACGGTCTAGTTATTAGACTTTTTCTCTTTTCACAATTAATCCAGTGGGTGGAGCTAGAATGCGGTTACAGCTGGTTTCAAAAGAATCCACTCTTAACCAAGATTGCTAATAGGGGGAGTGGTTTTGATCGGAGGTGTACCAAATGCTAATAAGACTAAACATCATTTGCCTTGGGGTTGGTACACCCCAAGCAAATTGGTACCCCATTAGCAACCTTGCTCTTAACCGGATGTAAATCTTTTCTTCAAAAATGGGCATAGAGGAGAAAAGTATGAGGTCAGCTGACATGGAGGCGAGGGCCCCAAAAATGAGCAAAGCACCAAAAATGTGTAAGGTTAAAACTAAAATACTAATTTCAATCAATAATCACCTTCCGATGAGTAATCATATCTCTAAAGGGTGCTGTACTAAACCCGTTTCCGGTTGAACCCAATGGAGATCTTGATCTCATTTACAAACACTGATTCAGTTCTCGGTCATTCTACCCCCTTTCCCCTAAGTTACCCGTATAATTGCGAAAATTGACAGAGGCCGGATCTTCCTACCTCTTTTCAGGCCTCTTTTGAATTTTCAGGCCTGTAATGGAGCCCCTAAATTACTTCCTTGAGCCCACCTAACACTAGATGACCGCTGCCACAGTGGGATGTACAAAGAGCTACTACACTTGATCTTATTCTTTTTATTTTGAAAAAAACTACTCGTCTATGTGGACATAAAGAAATTGGATTCATTCGTTAAATCAGCCTGAACTATGGATTGGTACACTGGTTTATCATTTCATTCTATCGTGTGATATGTCCAATACTCGTTTTAGTTGATATACGTAATTTAGTTTTGTGATTTCAAGTTAAGTCTCCGACAGCCCATTAGCCAAGCCCAGTATAAGTCAAAGTCCTTCTGTGGGTCAAACTGGGTCAAGTGAGTTAGACCGGATCAATGGGTTAACTCGCTTCAATAGTCGGTTCTGCAAAACTGGCACCAGCATAGCCACCATCTAAACACTAGGCATCACTGTACCGTTTCTTGCAAGTGCAAAACCACCATTTCTTTGGCAATTTAGCTCAATACCACAAAGCAGCAACTCCATTACCACCAACCAGTTCCATTGCACAACTAATCATTGCCTGCAAATCAACTAAACACAAATTTTCCCATGCAATCATATAAACTCAGCAACACACATTTCTTACAGCCTCCCTGTATTCAATCCTAACATACATCTATAGAAACCACACATTCGATCCTTCGTACATCTCTCTACCCCTTCATTCCATTATCAACAACTGCAATTCATGAAAATTCTCTCTGCGACTCAGCTCATACACATAATTCATCATCACCATTTCAGTTTCTCAGCTCCACAAACCACCAACATAAAACTGCTTGAGCCATTCTCAGCAAACTAACACATACACACTGCAAACAACCATTACCTTGTCAAACTGAAGCTATATCGTCTCAGCACCAGAACTGACAATTCAACACCAACATTCCCTATAACTTTAAACCAAATCTCATGCACTAAGCTCTTATCTCATAGACTAACTACAATCTCAGTACCATCTTCATTCGAGCCATCTTCTTCTAAGTAGCAGTCCATAAATTCCACCAGTACTCTAGAGCAATCACCTGTTCTTCCCAAAACAACATATTTGAACAACAACTCTATCTTCTCTTGTTTCCTCTGGCCATTTAAGTTGCTAAACGAAAACACCACCTACTCAACCAATCCATCCAACACACAGTAACCACTTCTCCTTCACAGCAGACTGCACAATTCTCTATTCCATGCAAATTGGTCTCATTCATCAATTCGTCACCAACTCATCTCTGTTAATGCATTCCTACCTTCATCTGCAATACCCATTAATGCTTATGATTACGCCACTTGTGAAGCTGACATGAGCTCGTTAATGCTTAGGATTAAATGGAAAAATGCCCCAAAATCGACCACAACCTTGTGAAAATGTCTCGGATGTTAGGAAATAAATCAAAATGCCCCTATCCATTAGATTTTCCGTTAGAGAGAGTTAAGTAGTCGAAATTGCCCTTCAAAGTACAAGGTTCATAATTTAGGGTTTAGTGTTTAAAATTCAGGGTTCGGGCTTAGGGTTCAGGGTTTAGGGTTCAGGGTTCAGGTGGTGGTGGTGGCGACAGTGGTGGTGGCGGTGTGGTAGTGGTGGTGTTGGTGGCGGTAATGGTGGTGGTGGTTGTTGGTGGCGGTAATGGTGGTGGTGGTTGTACTAGTGGTAGTGGTGGTGTTATTGGCGACGGTGGTTGTGGTGGTGGTTGTTGGTTTGGTGGCGGTGGACCGGCAGTGGCGGATTGGGGCATTTTGATTAAAAAGGATAAAAATGGAATTTCAAAACTCCATTGACCGGTTAAAAAGGCCCAATTTTGATCAAAATACCCCAAAAGTAACGGATTGTGGTATTTTGATCTTTTTCCTAACGTCCGGGTCATTTTTACGAGGTTGGAGTCGATTTTGGGGCATCTTGCCACTTAACCCTAATGCTTAATGGGCTGAGAGTTGGGAAAGGGTCTATCTATTTCCTACAGCCCAGGAAATCGGCCCATATAACCTCTAGACCATTTAGCTCTAGACTTTGACCCTAAATCCCAAATTATTGGTCTTTGAAGCTTAAAACTCAAGCCATTTAAAGAGATTCGTCAAATCTAATAATCAAACTGAGAAGTAATGAATTAATGACTAATTCACCACTAATACAAGTCCATGAACTTATCTTTCTAATTAGTTTTCATCATTTTTAAATTCAATGTATCTCTAAATACAACGATCTTTCATTGTCATTTTAGAATGTTGGAGATACTTTTAGGTTATTATTGTTCTACTCCTACGGGCCTATACAAGTGCCATGGTCCCCCATCTACTAGTTTTTATTCCGCTACGATAAGCTGTCGTATCGTAAACGTCTTCTTCCCATTTAATTAAATGGTGAACAGTATGGAGTTGTTTAGTATAATAATGGATATAAGCATTCGATTAAAAGCCTAATAATGAAGAAAAGAAGAACAGATTAGTTTTAGGGTGATATTTATCTAACACTAGCATCAGTGAATCATCATTACACAGTGCACTATTATGTTTTGGGCCAATTTTGGGTCTGAAATCATACTCAAACATCATACTCTGAACAGCAGCGAGATGCCGACATGCCCTAATATTAGTTTTGTGCACAGTGTTTTGCGTGATGAGTAGCCAAAAATATGCTTTTGGAATATTGTTGAGATTATTAGTCCCACTTGGTTGGGTTATTTAAGATCCTGCGGTTTATAATCTATTAGGACCTCTCCACTCATTGCCAATTGGTTTTGAGTTGGATGCCCGTAATTTAATATGGTATCAGAGCAGGCTATTTGTGTCGAGTCAGTTGACCGCACCTTTACTTCTGCGTCACCCGATTTAATTGTCCACGTGTTTGTAAGACCCGCTATGGCTACACATGGTTGGGTTATTTAAGATCCCGCGGTTTATAATCTATTAGGGCCTCTCCACTCATTGCCAATTGGTTTTGAGTTGAATGCCCGTAATTTAATAACTATTGTCTTTTCTTTTGAGATGCCAGATTGATATTATCTACATTTTTCGGCAGATTTTTATTTTGCTCGTTCGTTTCTCCGGCATTTTTGACGTTGCAGCATCACAACCGATTAGTAGGCATAGTAAGAGATGAATGTGATGATATTTGATAAAACACTAGATAGTTTTTCACAAACATCTATCCACTATTGGGGTCATACCTTGATTGAGACTGAAGAGGAAATTAAGTGCTGGGACAAATTAGAAACGTATCAAACAGCCCACACTGAAATGAGATTAAGTGCAGGGACAGATTAGAAACAATCATGGAAGAAAGCAACAGTGCATGAAGTTTGTCTTGACAATTTAGGTCAAGTTTGCTTCCTTTCGGTTTTAGGAATTAGCTAGGCAGGGAGGTTAGCCTAAATGAACCAATCTCAAAATAAAAGTGTACTATTTTTGTGCAGTACCATTCATTTATAGAGTTGAAAAGAATATTCGTTTGTGTTTGCTATGTCGACTGACAGGATATTTGAGTATCTAAAAGGGTATTTACAGAAATAATCCCACTTACTAATACCGGTTCACAAATAGGTCACACTATTAAAAGTATTTACAAAATAGTTAGTTGGTTGTTTGTTTCAGAGTCACTGACAACGGCTCCATAAATCAGAGTTAAATTAGTATCGAAATTACCTACTTATCCCTGAAACCCTAAGAAGAAGCAAAACCTAATTCGTTCTCTCATTTTTGCGTCGTTCTTCTCTCTCCCCTCTAACTTTGTGCAACTCTATCTAAAAAAAAATGCATCGATATATGTCGAATGAGATGAACATTATTGGATGTTTCCAATAACAGTTTGGTGTGCTGTTGATGTGATTGATCGCACCACAAAACAGAAGGGATCTTAGGACGCCTAAATAGCAGTCCCAATAGCCCAAAAGCCGTCCCAAATAATTAGTTAGGACGGAAGTTGTCTGTCACATGCGCCTCCGTAACAAATAGTATTCCTGACGGCTTTTTTCTTTAGAGACGGAATGAAATCCGTTCATATAACTTCTAGGTTGATTTTGAATTATTTTTTTTTGACGGCTTTAAAACCTCATTTGATTGGGGGCCAACCATTTTAATTAGGGGCCACAACTTTTTATTTGCACCCCAATTTTTTGAGGGGCGTAGTAATCCGATATTGAAAAGACTGCTTTTACCCTTACTTAAAACTAAACATTAAAAATCGCTTAACCTTAATTAGAAACCTTAATTAGGCTCTCTTCTTCATCTTCCTCTCCTCCCCTTCTCTTCTCCACCACCACCATTAACGACTATTTTGAAGAAATTTTTTTCTTCAACCGATTCATGGCGTAATCGTCGCCAAAAATCAAAACCCAAGAAAGTTATGGCTCCAATTAGAAGGTATATGAACTTAAACCTACCTCTTGTATTCGTTAGTATCGAAATTCAAAGGTAAGAGTCATTAGTATCGAATGAAAACCCTAACGACTTTTCATTTGCAGCAGATTCTATGAAAAAATCGTTAGTGTATTAGGATGAAGATGACGAATTCTAATTCTCGCTTCAACATTTTTTGCCCTAAAATAGAGTCGCGTACCGTATTAGGTTGAAAATGACGACCCTGTTTGACGACCCTTTTGTTATTGGTTAATTCACTTGTGAACATTATAAATGGTTGGTTAGGGTCACAATATATCGAATATCCCTATGACGACTCAAACACACAAAAAATGGCCTTTTTATAAAAGAATTTGGATTCAGAGTCGCCTGGGTATTAAACTAATCAACTAACGACTTTAGGTGAACAATATAAACAATGGTCATGGTTTAACACACCACCTTGACGATTTTTCATCACCATTAAAACTTGCGGTTAGAGTCGTCGCCATGTGTGTCAAATATGACGACTCTTTAGGGTCGTTAGCGTATACAACACCCGACTATAACGACCTCACTCCGAGTAGTTCCATAGTGACCATGAATCGACCACTTGGAGCACCATTCGACAATTTGAAGAGTATATGAAGTTTATCCGATTGTTTTGAGCTCCTGTTCTTCATTTTAAGGATTGGTTCCTTCATTTTGAGCAAGAGGATCTTCATTTCCACCATTATTCATGGCTTCCTCCATTAACATCTCTTCATCAAACATCCAATCCATAGGTTTATTAGAGAAAATCTCACCATCAACACAATCATGGTTATTGTTTGAACCTTCACCAACCTCATTCCCTTCACTTGAATCACTCATTTCTAAAAACCCTAGTTTTTCCTCTCAAAACTACTCTTCTTCTTCTCAAAAAAAAAAAAAACCCAAAACTAAAATTTCCCCAAATTTTAATCCCAAAACCCGATTTTTATCTAAACAAAATTATCACACTAATCAACTTAATTAAATCTTAATACTAATCACTTCGGGGCATTTTAGCCATTTAGAAAATATTTTTATAAGGGGTGACCCAAATTAGGATTGGGTGACCTTTTTTGTCCTCTAGTGCTTGGCCCCCAATTAAAATGTCCGGCCCCCAATCAAATGAGGCTTTAAAACCGCCCTTAAGTTCATACATGGTCCCCACATGGTCCCCACCAATGTGGTCCAACAACTAACTGAATTTGTAACAATATGGACGGTTTCACTAAACCGGAAAAGCTTTTTCCGATTTCTTAGATGGCATAATGTCATCCCCACTTTCCCATACCACACGTCCATAAATCTGAGAACAATACACGATAAGAGACAAAAATGATTATATATCCTGGCTTGATTGGGGTATACCCAATTTCAAGGGGACATGGTGTGTCATTATTAAAAAGGGTGATTTTACTTTAATACCCTTGAACTAATTAAATTTTAAAAATAAACCCATTTCTTAATTCCATTAACCCTAAAATTAAAAACTAAACAACTCTTAATCTTCTTTCTTCTTCATCTTCATCTTCCATCAACCAAAGCCATATAAAAATCTTCAACTTTGATTTTCCAAAAAATTGTTGACTCTACCAAAGAAAAGAAGACTATAAATGATGTTTAAACTCAAACCCATCATTGTGTTGTGTGATTTGATTGTTATATTAGGTTAGAAATCGAAATTTATGATTTCTCGTGTTTTTGGCCAAAGAAGGTCATAACATGCATATCTTGCCGACTTTTCATAATGACCCATGTGGCGGCGATCATAAATTTTTCAACAAATGATGTGGTATTTTTTTTGACCTTTACAAATACAAATTTTAATGGTATTTTTTGAATACCTTATTAGGCCAAAAACAATAGGAAGGGTATTTTTTGAATACCTTGCCCGCCAATAAAATTTTTATGTCATCTCCGTATGTCAAAAAACAAAAGTTGTAAGGTCGATTTGATGAAGATCATGCTTAGGCCACTTTTTAGCTTGGCTGAGAAATGACGATGAAGATCTTGTCAGGCCACTTTTGGCTTAAGCATGATCTTCATTAGTCGACCTTGCCTTTTCATACTTTCGAACTGAAAGCGTTGATTTATTCTTTGATTTTGAGATTTACAATCCCCTTTTTAGAAGTATTTCGGTTGTGTGCTTCATTTTCGTTGCAAGAGATTCTCAAAAAAAAAAAAAACATCAAAAATCATCCCACAAAAGTTCAATCAAAAACAAAATTGCATAACTTAAAATTCATAAGTTTTAATCTATTCAATCAATTTAAACTTAATTAATTAATCTAATCAAAATTTTAGTGTTAATTAAACGAGGGCAATTTTGCCATTTTGAAAATATTTGGTTAAGGGGTGACCTTTTTTACTTCAAAATGACCCTATTTTGTCTCATTGGGTATACCCCAATCAAGCCAGGTTATATATTCCTGAAACCAAGTTGTTTACAAAAGAGGCACTCATAAGCAGAAAAACAAGTTAAAAGCTGGAGGTTCCGAGACTCTTTACATTGTAACTTGAGACATTAGATGTTGTATGTATACGTATCAACAAAAAAAAAAGGTGTATATATATCTACTTTGCTGCAATTGGTGGTGATTCATTTGTGTGCTAATTTGCTTTCGGTTATAAATCATTTGATGCTTCCACGGCAGCCCTTTCTTGTCTCTGCATTAGCAACAGTGCATGAAGTTTGTCTTGACAATTTAGGTCAAGTCTGCTTCCTTTCGGTTTTAGGAATTAGCTAGACAGGTAGGTTAGCCTAAATGAACCAAACTCAAAATAAAAGTGTACCATTTTTGTTCAGTACCATTCATATCCTGTTTGAATATCCTTATTACCTGTTTAAGCTCTTCATATCTATTGGAAATTTCCGAGTCATTCCTGTAATCAATCCCGATCATGAATTGGAGAACTGCAAAGTCAGTAACGAATATCCTTGAGGCTTGCCTCGAGTCCCGACTCTGATTACGATGAATATCTTTGAGTCTAGCCTCTTTTTCGGAGAGAGGAAAAAAAAATAGCCAAATGCATTCAACTCCAACATCTAAGAAAAAGAAGTGAACAAAAGCAGTGAAAAGATTACATTAGATTAGAATCAATCACTTAGACTAACTTTAGAATGCAAACATGAATCTAATCAAAATCTTATTTCAACTTTGGGTGCAGTAAACAATCTTATCTTAACATTTCTATCTCAATAAATAATATTAAAAAAATATCCAGTTAGCCCCATATACAACTAAACGACTAATGTATCTTCTTCATTATGAGACTGGAATTCCATTCAAAGTTCAAACCCGCAACTTTTCGAAACAAAGAAAAACAGAAACAACCACTCTGTCCATTTCACCCACGTTTTCTAAGGGCAAATTCGTCATATTAAGCGCAAATTTTCTGCACTTTTCTTCCTGAAAGTTAATGTTGTTTCAGGACTGGGCATGACTGAAATTCGCTTTGTGATGATAGATAGTGTACACGTGAGGATTAGTTAAGGACTTTCTTTTTGGAGGAACTAAAAACAGTGCATTATTTTAAATAGCAGTCAAAACCAAAGTCAAAGTCCAAGATGACTAAAAGTTAGTCAATTTCAACATTTGAATGAAATTGAGTGGTTACCCACCGTTGGATGTAAGGAATCAAATATCTTGCGATCACTATTAGGGTACAAATTTGAATTTGCCGACACTTCTTGGTGATGTGGGGATACGTAATCTCTTGGGGGACAACAGTCCAAAGACGTTGTTATAATAATAATATATTTGGTGTGCACAAGTTGATGGTTTTTTTATTGTTTTTGGATAAAAGTTTTGAAATTATCTTAACTTAATAAATCAATCAAGTGGGCATTAATCTAGTTTACAAAGTGCTTAATTTCGAATAGGTAGCAAGGTTTGAGCTTGGTTGGGTGTCTTTATAATGTATCCTTTCGGTGAGCTTTTGGTTGGGTGCGCACATGCATGACCTTTTGCTAGCTAGCAAGCACCTTTTAAGCTGCAATTTGCCATCTCATCGGTTGTTTTAGCCAGTACAAGAGCCAGCCGGTCATATTACAGAGAAACAAAAAAGCACAGGCAATGAACAAGAGTTTTTTTTTTTTTTTTTTTTTTTGGCTTGCGGGAAGCACAAACACGGCACAAGAAAGAAAAAAAAACACAAAATTGATTAAAAAGACCAAAATCAATAATTTTTGGGTGAAAAAGACATTTAGATTTGATACTGTTTAATTGGACAAAAATATAAAACTAAATTAAAATGTAAATCCGCTTTCATCCTACCCATTTTCAATTTTTTTTTTCTTATTTTTAATTTACATCGTGATGTATCCGCCATCCTCGCTATTTTTTTTAAGTCGGGATGAATCCGGTTTCATCCTCGCTATTTTTTTGTTTAAGTCGATGAATCCAAATCATCCTTGCTATTGTTTTTTGTGTCAATTTCACCCATAATAATTTTTACTCATCTCAGCTGCCAAAGCAGCTATGATACACGAGGGAGGGGAGAGCAACCATTTTTCACTAACATGGTTAATTCTAGCATAGTTAGCTAGATTATGGGCAACCTTGTTCCCACTACTATTGATAAAAGTAATTATAATAGATCTGAAATCCTTCATCAGACTGTGAATTTCTGCAAGAGAGCATCTAATTCTCCAAGGAGGGGTCTGTGAGCTTGAATGAATGAGATTAACAATCACCTGTGCATCTCCTTCCACAATACAATTGTCGGCACCCTTTTCTTTTGCATACCGAATCGCATGAACAAAACCAATAGCATCTGCACACAGGGGCGATGTTTCCTGAAAGTAAACTGAGTGGCCTCCCATAAATCCGCCTCTTTCATTCCTAGCTATAATCCCCACAACAATTTCATTATCTTTGGTACTGGCAATGAACAAGAGCTTGGGCCACCTTAAATTAACCCGTAACGAAAACAAGTAGACGGTCCAAAACACCTACATATCCTCCTCATCATGAGAAAGAGTAACAGCCACTATACTAAACAGTGATACCCATTATATTTTTATATGATAGTCGTGTTGTGAAAATTGGCACCCCGAGCGCAGCGGAACACAGGATCACAAAGGGCAATTGGTGATTTAAACCAAACATGGGAGAATTATAAGAGAGAGACAGAAGATAAATAAGCACACAACCACAATACAGGATATACGTGGTTCACCTTTACAGGCTACATCCACGGCCAACACCACCAGAAAAACTTCCATTGAATCAAAGACCATTACATGCTCTTTCCGCAACCCAAGACAAGACCCAAAGAGTTAACAAGACATACCCGAGAACACCATTGAAGAAACCATAGAAATCAACTCTCTAACCATTCCTCAAACCAACCTCATGTCTTCTCTTTTACACCGTCTTCATAGCTGCTACTAACAGAGGAGAAACATGGAAACACTAGAAACTAGGTTTAGGGCAAAGCCCCAAACCCTAAACACTAGAACACCAAAATTCTCTCTCTACAAGTTTTTCTCTCACACCGATATTGACCTTCACGGTAGCACAGACCCTCCCTAACAAAGAGACCAAAATCCTAAGCGGATTTACCACTCTTCTAGGTTGGATATCTACAAACCTACAATTCTAGTCATATATATAGAGAACACAAGTCTCCAACTAGGAAACTAACTCTTTCCTAAACTCTATGAATCTAGAATAGGAAACCATCTCAATATGGAAGAGGACAAAAAATAGGAAATCACACCTAATTTCCTAACAATCTCCACCTCGGATTATGCTATCAAGCATGAGACGATCACAGAAATCACCTCCATCTTCCACCGAGTTTTCACCATCTCTATATACCCGTAGAATTTCCTTTGAAGCTCAAACCCGAACTTCCATCTTCATAGAACCATCTCTTCGATCAAAACACCATGACATTGATAAAAGTCTTCAAACCATCTCCTTTATGAAGAACACTTGTGAAATTGATCATGTTTCACAAACACCATGAAAATCTTTAATCACCATCAACGAATCTTTGCACAGACTCCACCATTGATCACCAAGAGAACCATCCGTAAGAATCAACAAGTAGCTCCACCTAACCAATAAGCTAATAACATATTGAACACTAACCCAAAGGAAGAATTAGCTTCAATATCATACTCCAAAGACATGTCATGATTACCGTATATCCAAACAAACCATCAAATATATCCATTGGATTAACAGCTTAATCCTTTAAGCGATTCTCAAAGCCATCACCAATCCGACATACTCTTTACCACCATCACACCCAACATACTCGCTAGAATATATACGTGAATGCCCATATTACGCGTGGTACATGCTTTCGAGATCGGGCACATTCTTGATATTACGTGCAAACCATCAAGAATACTTTAACATAGACTTAAGAACATAAATCTATAACATCTGGTCATAACTTCAAGCGTTCTGGACTTGCTTCTACATGAGACCTCACAGCCTCATCCTTTCTTCGAACTTTGCAACCCATTCTTTATAGTGTATGGTTACTAACACCCTTCAAGAAGTAAATATGTATTCCACCTCATTCCGCTTTATTCTGCATCCCATACTACATCATAAAACAAAACGAAGAACATACAATTCTACCAAGTTGAACCTCCGATTAGTAAATCACATCACAAATCCATCTTTGTGTAAACACAAAATGAAACATCATCTTCAAAACATATTTCTCCACCCGAACAATAAACCATCGTTCAATTCCGGGTTCAATCACACCAGCCCATCCTTGCTCTGATACCAATTGTTGGGAAAATTGGCACCCCGATCGCAGCGGAACACAGGATCACAAAGGGCAATTGGTGATTTAAACCAAACATGGGAGAAATTATAAGAGAGAGACAAGATAAATAAGCACACAACCACAACACAGGATATACGTGGTTCACCTTTACATGCTACATCCACGGCCAACACCACCAGAAAAACTTCCATTGAATCAAAGACCATTACATGCTCTTTCCGCAACCCAAGACAAGACCCAAAGAGTTAACAAGACATACCCGAGAACACCATTGAAGAAACCATAGAAATCAACTCTCTAACCATTCCTCAAACCAACCTCATGTCTTCTCTTTTACACCGTCTTCATAGCTTCTACTAACAGAGGAGAAACATGGAAACACTAGAAACTAGGTTTAGGGCAAAGCCCCAAACCCTAAACACTAGAACACCAAAATTCTCTCTCTACAAGTTTTTCTCTCACCGATATTGACCTTCACGGTAGCACAGACCCTCCCTAACAAAGAGACCAAAATCCTAAGCGGATTTACCACTCTTCTAGGTTGGATATCTACAAACCTACAATTCTAGTCATATATATAGAGAACACAAGTCTCCAACTAGGAAACTAACTCTTTCCTAAATTCTATGAATCTAGAATAGGAAACCATCTCAATATGGAAGAGGACAAAAAATAGGAAATCACACCTAATTTCCTAACAAGTCGTGTTCTTGCTATTAATCAGTGGCAATAAATTTAAGAAAAGGAGAAAAGATCAGGGAAATCAATAGGTGATTTCCTTAAAAAAAGAAATCAAGTTGTCACGGTTGTCCATCGACAAAAAGGGAATCTGGATGTTGAATTCATAGTGTCGTTTCTTAATCTCACTGTGCTGAGTGGAAATGAGTGGTTGTGAGATATGAGCATTCGTAGTTGTAGGCATTTAGATTTCACTACAGACGGAGAGCGTGGATTTAATATCAGAGTATGTTTGATTTTTGCTGACTCAGACATCTGAATCAGATTCGGCCACTGAGTACGATCATTTGTTTCTTATTTCGAGTCAGGTCTGATTCGCAGTATGAGTCAGGTGTAATCTCAGATTCGGTTCCGTTTGAGTCATAGTAAAATATCCCTGATTCATCCTTTTGAGTCAGATGGGTCAGATCTGACTCAAAATACATATACATTGAGTCAGATCCAGATGAATCAGGTGACTTCAGTCAGATCCGGACGAGTCAGCTGAGTTAGGAGAAAATAAACAAGCACTACAAGAAAATCTAGCTATTGCTACACTATATATTGCCACACCTTTAATATAGGTGTTGCAAAAGCAAATTTCTAGTCACAGTACTTTTCAGCTGCAGCTAAAAGCTATAATTTACTGCTACAAAATGAAACTTTTGCCACACAACTGTAGCAACAATATGAAAAGAGCGCGACAAAAAAATATAATCTCTTGCTGCAGCAATAAAGATTAAGTGCAGCAATAAACTTCTTACTACATAGGTTATCACGACACTAGTAGGGGTTTATGCCATAACCATTGGGTGCTGCAATATTAAGTTTCTTGTAGTGAAGGTGTAAATAGATTTCGACACCGATCTCCAAAATTTGATTTATACAAGACAAAGTCACACAGATATAGGTTAAGAAAATAGTGCTTGTATGAATGTGTGTAGTACACGATTACAAAATTATTCTATTAAAAATCAATTATTTAGGCCATGTGAAATGATTAGTATCGAAATTTTAGATGAAAATAACTTGTATTCTCTCGTTTTGATTCTAAACTATTCTGTTTGATACAATTGCTGTTGTTACCTGTTTGTATTCTACACTTACACATCCCCAAAAGCAGTAGTGAGGAAAAATCGGCAACCGAAGGACTTTGCGAGATTAAATCAATCAATCAATCTATTGTGCAATGGTATGTGCACTGCGGTTGCATTCAATTAGTCCAAAATTGCTCCTCGAACACACTCAAGATAAAAACAAGCAACGCAGAAGAACAACAATCGGGAGGCTCTTAACTTGAGTATATGTAGAAAGAAAATACGTAATGGGCTTTTCACTGTATATAAAAGTCCTCACTTCGAATGGTATTGCTGCGATGAGGAGGATACTTTGAAAATATTGATTGATAAGCACCCGTTTGCCCCTCCACACCGACATACCTTCTAGTCCCGGTGTGGTAAATGATGTTGTTTCTTCAAATGAGATCATTCTTGGTAGGATAATGAGCTTCCCCAAAGGCACATCTTGTGGGAGAGATGGTTTGAGGGTTCAACATCTACTCGATGCCCTGAATGGACCTGCCGCTGTGGTGGCTGAGGATTTACTTACCTCCATAAAAGGTGTAGTCAACATATGGTTCGATGGCAGGTGTCCTTCGTCTTTGGGAGAATTCGTGGCGAGCGCACCTCTTACACCCTTGCTCAAACCGGATGGGGGAATTAAAGTCCGATAGTCACGGGACAGTGTGGAGGAGATTAGTATCCAAGGTAGCCGCCCAAGCTGTAGGAAAGGATATGTGCACTTACCTCAAAGACTTCCAGTTTGGTGTAGGAGTACCATGTGGAGGGGAAGCCATCTTACACTCGGTCAACAGGATTCTACAACAGAAAGGTAATTCTTCCACTATGACTATGCTACTAGTTGATTTCAGCAACGCCTTCAACATGGTCAGTAGGTCTATTATGCTACAAGAAGTGAGAACGCACTGTCCCTCAATCTCTAAGTGGGTGGAGTTTTGTTACTCCAAGTCGCCTAAACTGTACTACAATGATTCCACATTGTCTTACGCCCAAGGGTTCAACAAGGTGACCCTCTTGGTCCCCTTCTTTTTCTCTCACTCTACACCCTTTGGTCAAGAGGATTGAAACAGAATGCAATTTGGATTTACATGCTTGGTACTTGGATGATGGCACGATAATTGGAGACACTTTAATGGTTTCTAAAGCTCGAACATCATCAAAAATGAGGGTAGCAAGTGGGTCTTAATCTTAACATCGCCAAGACGAGAGATCTTCGGCCTACGATGGATATACGATGTCTTGACAAATGGACGTCTTTTCGCCCAAATTTGCGAGACCAACTAGGGGGTAAAGCTTTTAGGAGGGCCCGTAAGTTTAGAACATGAGTTCTGCAGCAGCATGATCAAGAGTAGAGTGGTCAAAACTAAGAATTTAATGGACGCCGTTAGGAAGCTAGATGATCCCCAAAGTGAATTGTTATTGTTGCGTAGTTGTGCTGGAGTCTCTCGTCTGTATTTCTCTATGAGAACCACCAGGCCGGATTTTGTCATAGATGCTCAAGTTATTTTTGATGCTCACCTGTCGTTACATCTGCGGCACATTGTTACTAATGACGGGCCCGGTATGGGGTTGCCGCAGATGTCGTATGTCTTCTCTACCACTCGCTTTGGGTGGTTTAGGTATCTACTTCATGGCTGATGCAATAAACTATTGCTACTTGGCATCTTGTATACGTACTCGGCCACTTGGATCAGAGATCCTTCGTAACGCTAAACCGGCAGGCCCTAATCACAACATGCGGCGCGCCACGCAGCTTTTCTCCAAGATATGTGGTCCTGACGTCAACATCGAGCTTATCGCCCCCATCCCATGAAGACCTTGGCGGTGATTTACTTTGATGTTGTCATGAAGGATTTGCTTAGGTTAAATTTTCCATGTCCTCCCGAGATTGTGCTATTTGGGAGTGCAATAAAGATATCCACGCACAAGACTACCTTAAGGCTATTCCTATCGAGGGGCTTAATCAGAGGGTTGGGGCTCAGGAATTTGGAGAAGTTTTACGGTATAGGCTTGGCATACCTCTTTTCGTGGAAGGTAGCCTTTGTGCTTTTGCGGGGAGGGATATGGACTCGTTATGGGGATCATGCCTTACACTCGCGCACATGAGGTAGGCATC
Organism: Papaver armeniacum; assembly: GCA_023531295.1. NCBI lineage: Eukaryota > Viridiplantae > Streptophyta > Magnoliopsida > Ranunculales > Papaveraceae > Papaver > Papaver armeniacum. Next base: position 200,328 of record JAJJWW010005349.1, on the reverse strand, counting down.
AAATTTCGTCACGATCTCGTGCGTGACATATTTGCGGATATGTGTTTCCAAGTGGGGTGCTTGCTAGAAAAGAAGTAGATCTTGGGTTGTTGGCGGATGATGGGGGTTCTCTCCACTGGTGATATTTTAGTCCTTAATTGGGAAAATGGGTGTGACAAGTGTTTGGATGTAACCGGTGTTTCACCATTCACCGGGAGGAGGGTGCACGCATATCGTCAAGGGTTAGCACTGAATAGGGCAGTTAAACGCAAGCATAAGAAATACTTGGAAAAATGCTTAGCCCATGGTTACAACTTCGGCACTTTAGCATTTACTACTTTTGGTGAACTTTGCTTCGAAACAATGGATTTCTTGAAAAGGCTTAATAATCAATTATCTAGATTTGATGTTAGTGCCAAGAAATGCAAATCGTTTCTTTCATAGATTAGGAATAGCAATACAAAAGGGGTTGGAGCCCCGACTTGTCGCTAGGCTGACAACTAGTTACTTGTAAAAAAAAAAAAAAAAAAAAAAAAAAAAAAATTCTGTTTGATTAAACTATTGTGAATATTCTTTCGTTGCCTCAAAATGACACCGTTAACCACATAATTAGCTAATCCTTTTGGTATCAATTATCAGACCTGACTTCAGCTCAGACGTTATCAATTTTGATGTTCTTGGTCTTGTGTACTATAAAGTGCAGTTGGCAAAAATGAAAAAACATTATGTATTAAGTAGTTGAGAATACTCACATCAAAATATCACTTGAACACATAGCAATGATCTAACAGTTCCTTTATGCCAATATTTTCATTATGATAGACTCGTGTTCTTCCTATTGATCAGTGGCAATAAATTTAAGAAAAGGAGAAAAGACCCGGGAAATCAACAGGGGACTTCCTTGAAAAAGAAATCAAGTTGTCCATCGACAAAGAGGGAATCTGGATTCATAGTGTCGTTTCTTAATCTCACTGTGCTGCTAGTGGTCCTGAGTGGTTGTGACATATGAGCACTCGTAGTTGTAGGCATCTAGATTTCACTATATATAGAGTCCATATGATGTCGGAGAGTGTTTGGTTTTCGCTGATTCCTCGTCTGAATTGGTACTGACAAGGTACGAGTCAGATGTCAGATCATTTGTTTTATTTATTTTGAATCAAGTCTGATTCGCGATCTGAGTCGGACCTAATGTTTGCCGTTTGAGTCAGGTAGTAAAATACCCTGATTCGTGATCTGAGTTGGATTTAATCTTTGATTCGGTCCCGTTTGAATTAGGTGGTAAAATACTCCCGACTCATACGTTTGAGTCAGATGAGTCGGATCTGATGCATATTTTGAGTCAAATCCAGATAATCAGGTGATTTCAATCATATACGAACGACTCAAATTCAGCCAAATCAGGTGAGTCAGGAGAAATAAACAAGGTGTAAATGGATTACGAAACCGATTTCCAAGACTTGATTTACCCAAGACAAAGTCAGAAACGTCGAAATTTTTAGATCATGTTTCCTCCATATTATTCGTATTTTATGGGAACTAGATGTTCTTCCATGAAAATAACTTGTATTCTGTCGTTTTGATTATAAACTATTCTTTTTGATTAAACTATTGTGAAAATTCTTTCGTGGCTTCAAAATGACACCATTAACCACATAATTAGCTAGTAATTCTTTTTAGTATCAATTAGCAGACCTTACCTCAGCACAGACGTTATCAATTTTGATGTTCTTGGTCGTGTGTCTTGTCTTAATAATGTATAAACCATAAAGTGCAGTTGGCAAAGATGAAAAAACATTATTATGTATAAAGTAGTTGGGAATAATCAGATCACATGAACACATTGCAATGATCCAACAGTTCCTTTGTGCCAATATCTTCATTTTTTTTGTATGCACTTTACAAAAAGATAGAATTAAAATCCAAAAAATTGCATGATTCAAAAATTGCATAGATTCTAATACCTTTGATAAAAATGATATTGTAAATCTTTTGTATTGCTAGCTTTAATATATGATTTTTTTCATCAAAAAATAAAAAAAGGAGACATCAATTATGGTGTTTTATTTTGTTTTTTGCACTATAGATCATGGTTGTCATTTGTCATGTACCCTTGTGGATTGTGGAGTAAACGAGAATATTACATACTGGTGCTGGCTAGGTTTTTAAAATAAGCCTGCAAGTTGCAGAACACATATACATATTTAGGGAAGGTGGTTACTGGTTGGATGCGAATCATGTTTGCCTATCTTGACGGCCATAAGAGTCCCAACCAATGGCAGAGATATCAAGGGGACAAGAAATTTAAATATGTGAATCACAATACCTGCTCCCCACAAGATTTAAGGCTGGGGTCGACTTGGAGGGCACTTGGAGGGGTCGACTCTCAAATTCTTCTATCTCATCTATGGATATAAGGCTGAGGTTGCGCTTTGTTGTTGCAAGTGGTGGCTGAATATTCTTCATCATTACTCCCTCCGTCCCCATTAGATGAGATATTTGGTTTTTAGTTTTGTCACAAATAGATGAACTATTTCACTAACCAAGGGATATTTCTAAAACTACCCTTTTAATTGATTATTTTTTCTATAAAAAATATACATAATTTGATAGTCATGTTTATATTCGTTGCGTAAGTGTTTTAAAATGCTTTTCAACGGTATAAAGTTTATAAAAACCGTGGTATAGTTTAAAAGATAAATCGTTTCTAAATTTTACTAATTATTGCCCATAAGGATATAATTGTAAAAAATACTTAAATATACTCCACTTTCCCTCCTTGCCTTAAAATTTGTGCAAACTACAAGTAGCTCATTTAATTAGGGACGGAGGGAGTATGAAATACATGTTCATAAGTTGATTATACATTCATGAATGTGACAATACTGGTTATGAAGATATTATCCTTCATTTTAACCCAAACAGGATATTCTTCATCCTAAATAATTCCATGAAGAAGCAAAACCCAAAAGCAAATCCTATCTAAAGACAAAAATGTTGACATAGGACCAATGACGTAATGGTGATCGTATTATTCAACCCAAATTGTTTTCAAGCACGTGGTTAAATGTAACCACCACTACACACCACCACTTGCCCCCAAAGAAAACGAAGTTTCAAAGGAAACAGCTCATCCTAAAATATTATTTTCACTTTTTTTCCCTAAAATCCACCCAAATTCATGAACCTTTCCAACCTATATAACCCCTAACTCCCTCCTTTACCCCTTAAAAATCCATTTCTCATCATCTCAGCAAAACAGAAAAAAATCCACTGTAAAAAATCAAATCCAAATCCAAAAACCCTAAAAAAAATTCTTCAATCAAATCCAAAAACCCTACAAAATTTCTTCGATGGATCATATGTATGGATTTGAACCATCAACAAATATAGATCTATTTGAATCAATCAAGAATCATCAGTTCCTCTATCAACAACCATCACCATCATCACAATCATCAGAACCAGAACAACCAGAGCCATTAATGTCATTACCAGTAAGAAACCACTCAGGTGATTTCCCAATTTACTGCAGGAGTACAAGCTTTTCATCTCTGTTTCCATGTTTAAGTGAGAATTGGGGTGATTTGCCACTAAAAGTTGATGATTCTGAAGATATGGTTCTCTTTGGTGTTCTTCGTGATGCTGTTAATCTTGGTTGGCTTCCATCTGAATCATCACCATCACCGTCATCACAATCACAATCTCCACAGATTTCTTCATCTTCTTCGTTTTCTTCTCCATTTCTGGATTTTCCGTCAGTTGCTACCGTTAAGTCTGAACCGGAAGAGATTGTAACGGCTGTTAAGAAAGAGGGAGTGAAACCGAAGAAACAAGCGGTCGTGAGACCTAAAATTGAGAAAGGGAAACATTACAGGGGTGTGAGACAAAGACCATGGGGTAAATTTGCAGCAGAGATTAGGGATCCAGCTAAAAATGGAGCTAGAGTTTGGCTTGGGACATTTGAGACAGCTGAAGATGCGGCGTTGGCTTATGATCGAGCTGCTTATCGGATGCGTGGCTCAAGAGCGCTTCTGAATTTTCCGTTACGAGTTAACTCAGGTTCTGAATCGGTTGAGGTTGTGCCCATTGTGAAAGCTTCTAAGCGATCTACTTCTGCTGGTGAAACCAGTGAGTCCGCTAAGAGGAGGAAACAAGGAGTTAACCCACCCGATTCAGCATAGTAGTGTCCATCTGATGTGGCAATGTCCATTGGAGGAGCTAGTTGTAGTGAAGATAGATGATGAGGATTGTAATGTTTGGACGAAATTTTTGGGTGTAGAAGGAAATGGTGGGATGAAGTTAGGGGGTATCTTGTTAAGAAAAGATATATAGTGGTGTGTGAGAAAAAAAGAGTGTTTTAATTTTGTACGGGGAGTATTTGTAAATATCAGATATATATAAAGGATTAAAATGTTAATTATGAAGGAAGGATGAAAATTTTCTTGAATGTGCCTTAGATTATGAAGCCTAGCCTGATATGTCCTCTGATTTTCTTTTTGATACATAGCATCAGCCAAGACTGCCCTAAACCACTGAGAATACTGCACAATGCAAGGTCTCAAATTCATTCAGATATGTGCCTAATAATTAGGTATAAACTAGGGCTGTCAACGGGTCCGGGTCCTCCCGGGTAGTACATGGCCCAGAACCGGACCCGGCATATCAACATCGGTTCCGGGTCCTCACGGTTCCTCCGTCCGGTTCCATAATGTGTTGGCCCGAAACCGGACCCGTTTAAAGTCCCAAATACCCGTCGGGTCCGGAATTGCCGTTGGGTATTAAAAAAACTATTAAAATCTTAATTTCTTTCTCTTTTTAACTTGAATATAAATTATTTTTATAAAAATTTATTATTATTTCTTTATTAATGTACTAAATAAAGATTAAATGTAAGAAAAAAATCAAAAATCAAAAAAAATCAAAGCCAAAAACTAACAAAATACCTATAATTTTGCTAAAAAAATGATCAAAAGGTTAAATAAACGGGTACCCATTACCCGCGGACTGCAGGGTAGGACCGGTTATAAACGGGTCTATTCGGGTAATTACCCGCCGGTCTTAAGTGGCTAATGGGTCCAACTTTAGGACCCGAACCCACCCAATTAGGCCTGGTCCGGTTACGGTAACGGTACCCATTGACAAACCCTAGTATAAACTCGGATACCTCTCGGTCATCCAACTCGACTCGGCCCTATATATGTGAAGAGAAAATTTGCACTTGGTACTTTCATCTTTGGTAGACCAGCCGTGGAGGACTTTATACGACCACTTTTTTTGTAAATCTAAGTGATCAATTACCACAAAAAGATTGAGAATGGTCCATGCTTTAGCCAAAAATATCCCTCTCTTTTAGTCCAATTGCTATAACTCCTTATATTTCCTATTTTTTTAGGGGTATAATTGGAAAGCAAACTTTAATATAACATATCTAAAAATCCGTGCCATGGAATTTTACAAATTTTATCTTGTTGGAAAGCTAATAAAAAAATCTATCCAACGAGCACAAACAACAATATCAAATTTAGAGTTTTTACGAAAAATTCTAGGTATTTATCATTTTAGGCACAATTTTAGAAAATTAAATGTATATTCATTATGCAAACCACCACAAAAGATACATAATACTTTATGTAGCAAAATTTTGTTTATGCATCAACTAATTTTCCTGTTCCAACTAATAAAACGATGTACTCCCTCCGTTTTAAGAAAAATGATACTTTAATTTTAGGCACAATTCTCGAAAATTGAATGCATAGCCATTATGCAAACCACCACAAAGGATGCATAACACATCATGCAACCATATTTTGGTTTATGGATCGACTAATTTTTCGTTTTGGAAAAAGTGATACTTTCACAACCCGTTTAAGAAAGTGAAACTTTCGCTCCGTTTCGGAAAAGTGATATTTTCGCTCTAGTTTTGGAAAAAAGTGATATTTTCGCCTAAGTTTCAAGAAAAAGTATCACTTTTTCCGAAACGGGGGGAAAGTATCACTTTTTCGAAACGAGGCGAAAGTATCACTTTTTCAGAAACGGCGAAAGTAATCGCAGACGAACCCCATGTTCAGATTCTTTTTCGGTCGGCCCTCCCACCGTGGCAACGGTCGTACTAGTAAACTTATCAACAATACGTGACAAATTATATTCTGTTTCCTCTGTTTTTGCTTAACTTAAAGAGCGTGTGATTCTACTAGCATTACATGAGAGGAGACATATCCTAAGAACAATGCTACAATCAAAATTCTCTTACAACAAACGGATAAATGGAACCATCCAGTAACTGCTAATACAATCCACATTCCTTGATTTGGAATGAGCAAGATTTGATTTGGTGGTTTTGTCTTCTCACTTTATTCCTTCCCACCTATGTTGTAAAAGGCAAGCGCCTGCACTAAGTATAGGGCCAGCACCCGGGAAAAAAAGCGCCAAACCATGACCAATATTTTTTTTTTCTGGGCACCTTTGGCGCCTTTAGCGCCCAGGGAGCGCTAGGCGAGGCATGGGCTTGGCGGCTCTCCTTGCCCAGCGCTTTTTACTCGTTGGATCCTTCGATCATTAAAGTCTTTAGGATCACGCTATTGCATAAAACCGACAGCGCTTCACTAGAATGTGCTCCAAATAAAGAAATTTAAAATTATGGACCTTTGGCTTCTGATCGAGTTGCTTATCGTATGTGTGGATCAAGAGCTCTTCTGAGTTTTCCGTTACAATTTAACTAAACTCAAGTTCTGAATTGGCTGAGGTTAGGAGCGTTGGTTTGATGTGGCAAACCGGTGGCTTAATGACCCAACGTTCCACCGATACCGTTCCCATTTAGCCATTATTCTCATCTGGCAGTGTGTGGTGTTTAGTGGAAACAAGGAGTTACCTCACCCGATTCAGCTTAGGAGTGTCAGTCCTGATGTGGCATTGTCCATCGGAGGACTTAGTTGTAGTGAGATACATGATGAGGACTGGATTGAAATATTTTGGCCTAATTTTTTGGGTGTAGAAGGAAATGCTGGGATCCAGTTAGGGGGTATCTTGGTAAGAAAATATATTTAGTGGTGTGTGAGAAAAAAAAAGAGTGTTTTACTTTTGTACGGGGAGTATTCTGTAAATATCAAATATATATAGGATCAAAATGTTAATTATGAAGAAAGAATGAAAATTTTCTTGAATGCGTGCCTTTTAGCTAATGAAACATTACCGGCCTTAAATTATGAAGCCTATCCTGATATGTCATCTGACTTTCATTTTGATACACAGCATCATGACCACCCTAAAGCTAGAGCCTGCTTGCACAATGCAAGATCCAATACTCATATTCGAATTCATTCACGTATGTGCCCAATAAATCAGGTATAAAATAGCATCAGACTCAAATACCTTCGAGTCAGATATATGAAAGATAAAAATACACGTAGTTTGAAATTTGACTCTGTGGGCCTTATATATTAGAGAGAAAATTGGCACATGATGTTGGAAAAATTGGGTTAAACAAGAGGATGGAAACAAAAACAGAAGATTGGTGTATCCCTAACTTTAAGGCTCTTTCAATTTTTTTAGACAATAATTTGACCTTTCCCAATTAACTTGACGAGTACAACAGGTCTCTCGAATTATGTCTTCAGGATTCAATGAAGCCCTAACACCGTAATCGAATTCCAGGATTGTACTTCCTTGACCTGACCAAGAAACACACTGTATAAGGTTCTGATGATGCTATTAGAGAAGAAGAAAATAATTTGCTTTTGATGTGTAAGAATGGGAGAAAACCTTCACTATTTATAGGGAAATTCATGCCTGTTAGTAATGCCTTTTCATCACCAACAGACGCTTCCAAAAACCATCAATGGTGGCTTATGGGAAGAGACGCATCTGTTCAAGTTTGAATAGAAATTTATGGGAGGAGACGCGTTTGTTCAAGGTCGAACACATCCGGGAGGGGCGTAGGCAAACAATATTGAAAATATCCAACTACTAGGCAAACAATATTGAAAATATCCAACACATGGTAGTTTCATCTTAAGATATTCGGTCCCCTGTTTTTACCCAACTTTAAGAGCAGGGACGAACCCAAAAATTTTCTTTGTATGAGGCTAGTTTACTATTGTCACCAAAGCGGCCAAAGGGCATAGCATAATAATTTTTTGAACTGAGTCACATATCCGAATACCCCTTAATTCTCTTAGCATTAAGATGAATCATCGGAAACCCTCAAAAACTAAAAGTTATTCTCTCATGTATTAGTTAAGTTCCCAAAACTCCTAAATTTTTATCAAGATTCAAGACTTCTACCAGACTTGGATGGTTCTTGATGACCATTTAATATTACCTAAATCATAAGCACCACCCGATTGGTTTCAATTGGCTGTATTATATATGTTTAAGAAGCTGAAAAAGAGTCGTTAGCGGGCATGATTGTGGGATGCGCACTGGGTTACAAATGAAATTCCAGCTATTGCACATACTAAAAGAAAGCCGATTTTGGGCATATCAAAAAATTACCGGGCATACATTTTGTCTAAGTTCGGCTTAAAAGTTATCAGCCGAACCTTGCGAACCTAGGCAAAAAAAAAGTTGTGAGCCGAACCTTGAGTATGCCCGGTAATTTTTTGGTATGCCCAAAAACATGCCTCTACTAAAAGATCAGTTTTTGAAGACCATGCGTCTTTTTTGGGGACCATAATTTTAGGAAAACTTCCATATACTTGTAAGGGGTGTCCTAAAGGCAGGAAAATACACATTTACCCTTTACTCTAATTTAAATTAAAAGTAACCTAGTTATTATATAAACCTAATCTAAATGAATCATTAACCATAATAAAAAAAACAAAAACAGAGATAACACTATACCAAATTCAGGGATCACCAACTGGAAGTCCCAACAACTTAGCCCTGTTGCGAATTTTCAGTTGCGAATTTCAGTTGCAAAATTTTTGCGATAGTTCACCTAAGTTCCGAAAATCACAACTATTGAAATCTGTTATGATTTGCAACTGAACTGGGTAGTACGCGTGCGACTCTTGAGTGTGGCTGGGCACAATTTATACTGACTCAATATTCAGCCCATTCAACTTGAAAACTGACTCGGCTATCTCTCATCTTATCGACCAGAGTCACCAGAGTCACCAGACCTCTCATTCTCTGTCTTATTCTCCTTTCTATCTACAGTAGAAACTCTTTTAATTAATACTCGATTATTTAATAAACTCTCTTAAATAATATTTTTGGCCGGTCCCGAGTCGGGGACAACGTGCCAAATTAATAATTCGCTAAAATTATAAGATAATATTTTTTTAATTACCTATATAGGTCCCATATGAAATATAAATTAATAATGCATTATATATATAATACATTAACGATTTGCAAAGACTATTTGAAAAATGATTTAATTGTCTTCTATTTTTTGCTAAAATCATTATTGCGTTGAGTTTCACCTCTAATTTTTCTTATTATTGTAAGAATTTATGGTGTGGTTTTCTCATAGCTTAACAAGAAATTACTCAACGTGATTGCCGCTTTAATAGCCTCGTTTCGTGAAGGGGGCTCTATTGTAGAACTTTCATCATCTTCTTCCACATCTTTATCAGTTCCCATAACATTCTCAATTATTTCTTCATCAGTCAACAACTGTGTAACTTCATGTTCTTCCGGATAATTTAGGACATCTTTGACATTCATTGAATTGCGATAGCCCAACTTCTCGATCAAATTTTGCAAGTCTTGAGTGATTTCATTGTATGTATGTTCATCCAAATTGTCTAAACTTCTGTTATCTATTGATCGAAGTTTACAATGGCCAAAAGCAGGTTGCAAGTGTACTTGTACGAACATCGACAGGTCCATGCTTTGAAATTGCAAGATTCATTGCACCTAACATATTTATTTTTTCTGGATTTGACGCCCCTAATTCATAGCCTTCCAAAAGACCTCTATAAAGTCGATGACAATAATGTATTTAAAAAGCTCGTATAATCCCTGCGTCAAAAGGATGAATTTGTGAAGTTGTGTTTGGAGGCAAAAATAAATAATTCAACATTTTGCAGTCCTTCAATATGATATAGTATTTTGTTTGTAGAGAAACTAATTATTTGATATGAAATTTATCTATAAGTTAATAATGTATTAATTAATATATTAATTAATATATAAATTAATAATTATTAATTTATCGGTTAATTAATATCTCGCTTAATTAATAAATTTTGATGATCCCGACAGCATTAATTTATAGAGTTTCTACTGTATCTCAGTTTCAAAGGAGTTTGTTGACGAATCATTCAAATGAAAACTACAGAAATTGAATGTTAGGGTTCGAGGTGATGTTGTGAGATGAATCGCGGTTTTGCTGCGAGAATCAAAAGTTGTCGTGTGTACAAGTTGAAATTTAGGGTTTGAGATTGAAAGTTATGGTTGAAAAGATAGAAATTGTAAGTTATGGTTTGAAGTGATATTCTGAGATGAATCGGGGTTTTGCTGCAAGAATCGAGATTGAATGAGTTTGCAGAGAATGATGTGGCTGGTTGGATTTGTGTAGTTTGAATGTTGGGGTTTGAGATTTGAAAGTTAGGTTTGGATTTGAGATTGCAAGTTATGGTTTAAGATTTGTGCAGATGGCTGGCATTTTTAGAGCAATTGTTTGCACGGATTGTGTTGTAAGACAGTTGAGTGTTGGAAATGGTTGGCTCATAGACAGCTTGGAAATGGGTGTTGAGTTACCCATGATGAGAAAACATCGGAAACAATTGGTAACTATAAAAATTAGTATTAATCCCACACTTGTGTTTGTGCAGATTGGAAAATTAATCAAGGAAAGGGCAACGACCTCCAAGCTTTAACTAGATTTTACACACAAGTTGACTCTGAATCCAATGGTATTTAGTTGTCCGAGTATATATCATGAATCCATATGTTTATTACAGGTTTTTGTGAAGTTTGTTTAATCGAGAAAAGTGGGATTTGCTTGCATCAGTTAGTGTTTTTATCACCTTGCTTGGTGCTGACTTCACGAGAATGGAATATTTCGGCAAAGTTGAAGAGATTGCGGGGACTCTAGTAAGCAGTAGTGATTTTTTTCTTTAAATGAAATTTTCCTTGCTCGTTTGATATTGGTCTTGTAGCGACCCTCAAACTCGTCAATGTTATTTGACTGGTCTAATAATGATCAAGAGACGATTAAGCCGCTAATGACTCGATCAATTAGAGACGAACGTTAATTAATAGAAATTAATCTAGATACGAAATTAGTACCATCGAATAGATAACGAATAGTTACGCGAAATAGACTACTCGAACGTATAATTCGGATAACAGACAAAGAAGATTTTATCAGATTAGTATGAACGACAAAATTGTAATTCTTAAACCGACTTGGGCTGCCCTTATCTTTTTTCGGGGCGCCTTAATAATTTACTTCTTCCTTATCTCCTACGCGTGTCAAAGAGAAAATCATTTCTCTTTTCTTCTTCTCTTTCCTTTCTTCTTTCTTCTTATCTTCTGTTCTTCTTCTTTTCTTCTCTGTCGAACTCAGTTCATAGGAATTGAGCGTTTTCGTGTGAGATATTCATAGAATCTTGTCAGTAAGTTGAATCGAAAGTGGAGTTATTGATTCTGTGGTTGTTTTATATCGGGATGAGAAGAAGAAAATGATGTGGATGTTGAATTGAGGTTAGGGTTTGTGTAATAGGATTCGTGTAGAACCGATGATGTTATAGTGCTGTTAATGGATGAAGGATTGAGGGTTTATCACCGAGATGATGAAGTGAAGCTGTTCTGATGATGAATCAAATAGAAAAGGTAAATCAGATTTTTAATTAGGGTTTGTGTTTTAATTGTTTCTCTATATGAAATCGTTTTGATTTGATGAATTATAAGTGGGTTCGTCTTGATGTGAAGTTTACATGTATGTATTAGGTTTAATTTTAGTTTCCTAAACTAAATCAGAAATTAGGGATTTGTCTAATTAGGGTTGCCTGATATGGAATTGCATTCAGGTGAAGGGTTTGTGTGAATTAGTATTTGTAATTAAAGTTCCCGAGTTTGAGTGGTAGATGAAGAAGATGAGTTAGTATTGGGGATTTAAAGAAGAATTGGTGTTGTTACAAGCTAGGGTAAGTGATTGAGTTTGGACTATGAAGAATGTAAAAGAACAAAGTAATCAAGAAAACGGCTGCTATTGAAGTCATGTGGCTGGTGAAGTTGTTAGTTGGTGGGTTTGAATTACAAGACTGCTGGCTTGAGAAGGATATAAATGAAGCTGAGACCCTGGTAGTAATATGGTGTATGAATTGTGTAGATTGGTAGTATTGGTTCTGTAAGTTACAAATGTGGAGGTAATGATGTTTGAATTGAGAGTCTGTGAAGGGGTTATGTTTTGATTCGGCTGTATTGGGAGTGCTGGCAGTGTTGAAGATGGAAGATGCATTATGGATATTGTTGGTAAATTGTAGTGATGCTGCTACTTTGTGTGTGGGTGGTGATTCTAACCTGGAGATAGTTTTAGTGAGAAGACAGAGGTTATGAATGAAAGCGGAGCTGGCTATGTTGCAGTGATGAGGTTGTGTTTGATTGGAAGTACAATGAAGAATGTGAGCTGAACTTGGTAGTGGCGTTGTATTGATAATGATATAAAACTATAGGGTAGAGATCTGAGTTGTTTTTGGGAATGAATTGATGTTGCAAGGGATTGTGGTTGTTGAGTTGAAATGGTGAAATAGTTCATAGTTAGTTGCAGCTGTTGGAAATGGGATGTACAAATGGATTTTAGTTTTGTAATTGAAAGGTTTTAGAATTGCAGTTGGGTTTAGAGTTAGAAATGCATTTTTGATCTTTGACATGTTTGTGTTGTATCTTAGTTATACTTTTGAAGTTTGGCATGTGCAAAGGCATTGGCCTTGAGCCTTTTTGTTCAGTCAGATTATCTGACTGATCCTGTGTTTAGCTGACTCAGTTTCTGACTGAGTTGAATCGGTGTTGACTCACCGTGTTACCAGTTGACCTGACCTCGACCCGTTGACCGTTGAATTGACATTTGACCGGACTTTGACTTAGATTTAGTTGTTGACTGTTAAGACTGTTAGTTTGATCTTTAAAGACCGTTAGTTGACTCTGTTGGACTGGACCTTGTGTAATGGGCCGAACTAGTGGGCTGTGCCGGATTAAACCCATGGGCTTGGGCTTAGGGCCAGAAACCTTATTTTGTATCTTTGGACCACTTTTGGTCTGAATTGACTCTTGGTTCCTTCTACAAAGTGATAGGTCTTTGTAAGATTTATCTAATAGATTATAGAACCAACCTAATTGAATTACTAAATCTTAAATATGCTAAAGATAGATAATGAAAAGGTATAGAACCATAAATGGGCTTAGAACCATTAGGTAGTTCATTTAACTTATAACTAGAGAATTATATGAGATTGTGTTATGAGCCTTGTATGAGCCTTTTGGCTAATCTTTAGAGTGCTTGTGTGATTAACAGTTAGTCGTTATTAACAACGATCGATCTAAAGAACGAACCAGTGGATTATGGATCTCAAGGTATGCGAGGCTTGTCATCAAAAGAGGTGGGAATTGATAACGAACTCTCTTGTTTTCATTATTGTTTTACAAATCTATAATTTATGAAATGCATGCATATCTTTGCTACTATATGATATGTGTATGCATGTATTATTTGTGTGTAATACAAACTAGTTTTCTTTTACATTTTGGGATGTGGTTGGATCTTTAGACACAACTAATATCTGTGTTTTGGGAGTATTTACTTATATTTCAAAATGTGATTCTTTCCATTGACTGGAAAGCAGTTACAAACTTTATTTGTTGTTAGCATGTAAGGAAATCTTTTCCTTTTGATTGGTGTGGGATGTGTACCCCCAAATGTTATACCTATTTTATGCAAACCTAGATAGACCTCATTGGGTTGAATGTTATATAGGTCTGGTTTTAATTTGGCCATTATATTTTCCATATTTCTGTACGGGGGAAACGCGTGTATCATACATACATGTTTATTATTCTTTTAAATTACGTTCAAAAGCTATTATATTATGTTTTGGTGTTTAGAGAGAATGATGTTGAGAATCTTATGTCTGATTGTTGGATTTGACATGCGAGAGGTATAGGGTTCTTCATGTTAAAGTTCTTCCGTCGGCTATAACGTTAACACCATTAGATCTCTTTAGATACTTGCTATGTAGAGTGTGCGTATAATAAGGTACTGGTAAGGTACAAATCTTATATGACTACGGGGTCGTTAAACCTCAGGGCACTTTAATGATCATTGAAAATCCGCAAGAGTCACGCCTTACTACTCCGAAGGACTGCGTCGCTTAACTATTATTTCTGTTGTGAATTTGTGCGCAAGATTGGTGGGTAGAACTTTATATTTCAACACAAACTTATTATTTTAATATGCTTTATCTGTTTTTTTCCGTATTTTATCGGTTTTCAGTAAAACCTGCATTGTTTTTAATAATTCTAGTGATTACTTGAAAGTTAGTTATTATTTCTACTGGGCACCCCTTTTAGGGATGATGTGCTCAACCATTCCCACTTTCAGTTTTAGAGACAGATTTAAGATGTGCACGTGGCGATAAAGGCTTCGAGGAGTTGGTTACGTTAGTTGATTAGCTTCCGCTATGTTTATTTTGTGTTTATATTCTATTTGTAAATCAACTCACTATTAAATATGTATCACTTGAGAGGAGTTCTTGTATTTATTTCAGAGAGGGTTTAGATTCGGGTTAAACTTTGTTTAGAACTTTTAAATTAATTCTTAAATAGATATTTTAAATCGTTAGTGCCTCAATTTATGGTTAACCTCTTGGATTAGTCACTACTAGCTTAGGGGCGCTACGGTGTCATTGCTATTCTTATTTTAAAAGTCGAAATCTGTTTGATGAATAGGTTAGTTGACTAGATAGAAGTTGGCTAAGTCCTCCAGGTGCAGCCGCGAAACTTATCGCTTGTAAGATTCTCAAACGGTATTCATCCACACTACAAGAAAGTAGGGCATCAACGACCAAATTCCAAGCGACATATGATATTTCGTCGTTGTATATAATAAACAACGATGAAGGAAATTCACGTCGCAAAATAACATTTTCAAATGACAAGTTGAAAATTTAGCTAAGATGGTCGCTAAATCATATGTACATCGACCAAATTTGATGATGTAGCTAAATCATATGATCAGCGACCTAAATTTTATTATCGCCAAAATTACATTTTACCGACAATATTAATGGTCGTTAAATGGCAATTTTAGGGACATATTTCATTTAGGTCGTCGTATGGTCGTACTTTCAGCGATGAGTTAGTTTTGTGCTAATGCAAATAATCGTACATATCACTATGGGAACATTATCTATATACCCCTACTATGAGATCCCTTGCAAAAATACCCTTATGAACTTTACAAATACCCCTAAGCCTAATACATTACTAAAATACCCTCCTTTCTATAGTATATATACAAAACCACTAACCACTATTTAAAAAAAGAAAAAAGACTACATCTACCGTCCACCGCCAACCACCACCACCACCGTCCACCGCCAACCACCACCGCCGCCAACCACCACCACCGCCGACCACCACCGCCCACCACCACCGCCGATGACCACCACCGCCAACCACCACCACCGCCGCCGCCAACCACCACCACAGCCGCCGCCAACCACCACCGCCGACCACCACCGCCAACCACCACCGCCGCCGCCAACCACCACCACCGCCAACTACCACTACCATGTGGAGTCAATTTGCTGAAGTTGTGTCCATATAGGAGGCAACTAGCTCAAGTTGTCTCCAATAAATAATGTCCATATCGGAGAAAACTAGTTCAAGTTGTCTCCAAAAGTGGAGGCAACTAGCTTAAGTTGTCTCCAATAAATAGTGTACAGGAATAAGTTGCAAAAAAAAAATGGAGGAAACTAGCTCAAGTTGTCTCCGAATCTAAGGCAACTAGATCAAGTTGTCTTCAAATGTGGAGGCAACGAGCTCAAGTTTTCTCCGAATCTGAGGAAACTAGCTCAAGTTGCCTTCAAATGTGAAGGCAACTAGCTCAAGTTGTCTTCAAATGTGGAGGCAACTAGCTCAAAGTCTCCTTCAAAAGTGAAAGCAACTAGCCTAGTTCTGTCCAAATCTAAAAGCAACTTGTTCGAGTTGTATCCAAATATGGAGGCAACTAGCACAAGTTGTCTCAAAAAATAATAATAATTATACACAACTGAATGAACCTGGCGTGAATCGAACACACATCTACTGGCATATAGTCGGTTGTGCTACCATTGCACTACAGATTCGTCAATATAAAATATCAATATAAAATAACATACCAAAATCACATCATAAGCTTTGATGCACAAACCATTATTGTGATTCATTCCTGCACTTCAGCTGGCATTCATCTTTTGCACAAAGAATCAACATCTGCCACCAACTGCACTTCATAAGCTAGTGACTCCTGGATCAGTTTCCACCACAATGACTAGAGGGGAACATCAATGCAGCTATATACACCTGTCAAGACAAAAGAAATGTTGCAGTATTGAGTATTTTGCATGCGTAATAAACGAAATTGTTATTACAGATACATATACCAGTTCTGTAATATTTTTACGTGCATAAAACAAGAAATATTCATTACAGATACCAGTTCTACAACTATGTCAGCATTTCTAGTTCCTGGCATTTGTGAATGTGTAAGAGTGTCTAAAGTTAGTATGGTCACACATATACACAGAGTCATAATTTCCTTCACAGAGGAAAATGTAAACATCATTTTATTCTTACATCATGGGATAGTGCACCAAATGATACTAAATTATGCTACCTGCAATTAATTTTTATGGTAAAGAAGTTAACATAAACACTCAAAAAAACTCTTAAGTGTTGCTATTAAAATTACACAGTACTCTAATACAAAATGTGCACCAAAGTAAAAAATCAATACATCATTAGCTATATGAAATATGAACTCATCGACATGTACGTTTGCACGCCACAAATTAACCCAGGGGAACAACCACCAACATACACTATTATTACGAATTAACCATCTAAACCATTTTGCATTCACCGATAAATCAAGAAAATTCATTTCAGCAATTCATATCTTGTTTTGACCACCTTTAACCACCTCTAGGAAACAAAGAAATGAGTTCCTAAGCACACATGGTGGTGAGAATCATCTTGTCATCTTGTGCTTACCCAGCACTAGTAAGACTTCATGAAAAAATTCATAAAATAAATTCAATTTCTATATTACATATCCAACAGAAGTGCTTTCATAAATCACTTCTTACCTAGATCAAGGAACCACAAAAATGTCAACATCCACGGAATATCTAGATCATGCTTAATTTTGAATCCCGATTAATTTCTTACTATTAGTCCACAAATCAAGTCACTTATCATATGAGCAGGCAATTTAAGGTTTCTAAAGTTAACATATACATGAGTACAATATTAAATTCAATCAAGCATCTTTTTTTTTCAAAGTAATTAAAAACCCCTAATCTGAAATCTGAAAACAAAAACAGAAATACCTCCTCCACCGTCGCCGCCACCACCACCACCACCACCACCACATCATCATCGATATTTCCACATAGTTTCAAATAATCCTTCTCCACCATCACCACTGCCACCACCTCCTTCAGTATCAATGTCTTCAAATCTAAAAACACCATAATAATATTAGTCGCTTAAAAATGGATCGAGCAATCAAATTGACAAGACTTGTATGTTCAAAGTATCCAACAAAAATCAAAATCGCAACTAGTTACCACACCACCACCAGTAGCTCGAACCCCTAACCCTATCTTTATCAATTCAACCACCGTCACCACCAAAAATTAAATCAGAGATAGAATGCATAATTAAAAACCTTAATCTCTCTCAAACTCCAAAATCTTAATCAAATATTCATCATAATCAAAGAAGAGAAACTTTTCCGTCGGAGAAGAAGATGATGGTAGTGACAAAGTTTTATTGGATCTGAAACATAACAAAATACGATCATATCGGAGAAGATGGTGCTGGTTTTGGTGGTAGTGGTGGCGATGGCGGCGGTAGATATGGTGGTGGTAGATAGATATGGTGGTGGTAGTAGCAGTAGTGGTTGAAAGAGGAGGAGAGGAGAAGAAAACTGAAATGAAATAAACAATCTCAGATCCATTTCATAATTTGGGGAGGGTGAATTTGGAATTAATAATTCCTTTGAGGAGGGGAGGGGTATTATTATAAGTGCTAAGGGTATTTGTGAAGTCTTCTTAAAAGTAGGGGTATATATAACATTCCCACTATCACTATTGCTTTTTTTTCTTTAACAACCTTTGAAGCGCATTACAGCTTGCTATAGTTACTGGGGTTCATGGACAAATTTTGGTCGAATTTTGGATTATCTAGCTCCTACTACAAGGATTCGGGGACGATTTTTGGAATTTGAACTATGCGGGTCTAGTCGGGATACAATGACTTGTGTCCTGTGGGTACCTGGACTTTTTGTTAAGGCTCGTTTTTCCTTCCAAATCACAAGGCTTTGTAGTTATTGTTGTTTGTACCCTAAGTAAAAATGATACATAATGGGCCAAATTTGTACTTGAATCATCTTCTGTCCCTCATCCAAGCTCGCTAACCAGTCAACCGAAGTAGCCCACCAGCCTGCCCAGCATTACATAAATTCAATAACCGGTGAATGGTCAAAGTCAAAGTCCGGTCAATGGTCAAAGTCAATGCCGGATCAACGGTCATGGTCAATGGTAAAAGTCAACGCCCTGTCAATAGTTAAAGTCAACTGTCAGTCAAATGTGAAGCCATGCAGTTTCCATCCATATGGCCGATAGTGCTTCCATGCAGTTTCCAGCCAAATTGTTAGCGGTGCTGCCAACCAGTGGTCAGTTAAGTATTATGCCACACTTTGCCACCCGTCTTACCCATGTTGTCACCGTGTCTTTCCAACCAACATCCATACATAGTGCCAGCCATTATGATTGTCAGCCAGTCAATCCATCATGAAAATCAGTTTCATGCAGAATTGATTCCAGCAGCCATGAATGAGCAGTTTCATGCAGAATTTAACATGGAGGTATGAATGAGCAGTTTCATGCAGAATTAAATTGGTAGGCATGAATGAGCAGTTTCATGCAGAATTTAATAGGGAGGCATGAATGAGAAGTTTCATGCAGAATTAAATAGGGAGGCATGAATGAGCAGTTATGGTCATTTAAGTTTATATTGAAATTATGTATTCACTGTATAAATAGGGAGGTCAGCCAATACAAGAAAGAGGGACTAGCTCATACAGAAAAAAAAAAGATACAATGTAATTCTATTATCAATAAAATCACTCCCCAAGGGGATTCTCCCGTGGACGTAGGCAAACCATGCCGAACCACGTTAAACCCGTGTGTCTATCATTTCTGATTCTTTCTAGCTATTAGCCCTGTTTTCATCAACTACACCAAAATCATCGTGTTTAGTGCTTCGAAATATTTCTGGGTGCAAACATTGGCGCCGAAGGGATATACGAGAAAAGGAATCGTATTTTCCCATTGAGAAAAGTTGTACAAAGTGCTTTAAAATCGAGTCCGTTAAAAAGCTGTTTGAACGCCGTCAAAAATCACTGCTGTAGTACAGTTGATCGTAACTGTTGCATCCCATTTTGATCGTAATAGTTGCAGTCCAGCTGATCACAGCTGCTGCTGACCAGTTAATCTCAATTACTGCAGTCCAGTTGATCGCAACTGTTGCAGTCCAGATTCACAGTTCGAGCTTTTTTGGAAACTACTACCTATGGAAAGCACCTAATATATTCCACTACAAGGGTTGTTTAAACTATTGTCAGGACGTTCGGTCCACGATAAAAGATGGAGTAAAAACACTACAAGAAAATGGGTCTGTTGCAACATGTCGTTCATATGGTAAGAACTCATGTTTTGTGTGGCAAGAGCCTTTTGCAACATAATTTTATTTTGCCACACTATATGGCAACAAACCGTGTGACAAAAGTTATTGGCACACCTTAAGGGTACTGAAGCAATAGATAGGTTTTATGCCACACCAATAGGTGAGGCAATAACATGAGGCAAAAGGCATTTTTCTAATTTAATAATTATTTGATTTTTGTTATAAACTATTGTTTATTTACTAAGATGCCCTTCGTGTCTATGTTTAGGGTTTACATATCTTGGACACCAAGTCTTCTATCTATATAAATAGAGGCCTAATCTCTTGTATTCTACACACTAATGAATAAGAATTTCTCTCTCTCTTTCCTTCTACTTTGTGTCTTCTTCTCCTCTTATTCTATATCACAAGACGTTATCAGCGACGTAGCTCTCACCGAGCAATCACATCGGAACATATAAATTTTTAAAATATCCGTTGAAGCAAAACCAAAACCAAGATGGAGATCATAAAAATACTTTTCCATGGCTTTAACCTTCCTTTTACTTTTTAAACCGTCGGTTAATTTAAAGTTATTATATATACAAGTCAAGCTAACTTTAGTTTTGTTTTCTTTTGTATTTTCATGTACCGGCTCATCTCACTTGGATACATAGGGTTCTTTTCATTAACACTCTACGACTGCAAGTGTAAACGGTGTCCCAAGCACTTATGGAGTAATTAATTGGCTATGCAATAATAGTCATATATTAACAGGCTCATATATTATCATATATTAGTCGTGATTATCTAAAGGTGCCAAATCGGTAAGCTATAATAACTGATCTATATTTCTCTGTCTTGATTTTTATTTTTGTTACATATATATACAGTTTCTCTTTTTATGTATATTTATTTAGGGATAAGTTTAATATCCTTTTATTTTTTCTTTTATTCTAATTCTTTTCATATAGAGAAAGGAAAAGAAAATCCATCAAAAGATGGTTTACAGTTTCTATTCCTTTAATGAAACTGTAATCATCAAAATTGGTGTTACCAAAATCTAATTACTTTTGTGGTAACGAATCACGTGCATGGTTGAAAAACCTCCAGCCAATTCATATTGGTATCGTTGTCCATTGAACAATGATCATGTGATTCGTATTTGGTTTCTATTCTTTTCCGAAACCACTCTTTTACCACACAATGGATTTTCCATAGTAAATGACTTTTTTTTTTCCAGTCGCCGATCTGATTTTGGTATATCGTTTTACCAATCGGTATTAGATTTCTCCATAAATTCTCTATAATGAGAAGTAAAATTGACATTATAAGTATTTTTGGCCAATTTCTTTTTTATTTATATTCCTCTAGAGAAATCTTCATCAACAAAAAGTTGGGTTTGCTCTACAAAAATTAATTAACGATTATGATTTCTTTATTTTCTTAAAAAGAATCATATAAGCCAATTGAAATTGGTTTTCTCTATCGACTTTAGAATGAGATATCGTTATTATGGTATTCGAATTGCAAACACCGATGAAATTAAGAATTGTTGCATTCCTAGGGATATTGAACAATCTTTATTTTATTTTTTCATCTTAATATTCTCCAAAATTTGAAATAGTTCCACTTGTAGTTGGAATTGGACACTAAAGATCAAAGGGTGCGCACCCGGCTTGTTAGCTATATCATTAGTCCTTGTTGTGACTATATCGATCTTGATATAATTTTCTTTTGATAAAGAAGTGTCCATAATTTCATTCTAGTTCATTATCTCGTTGATCCTTGAGGTCATGAAATTATTTTGGAGTTTTATTTGTATATTTTTCCTGTAACTAATAAAATACATTGTTGATGTTCAATTTTTATCTCAAGTAGATTACAATTTTGGGATAATTTTTTTTTATGGCTCTTGGAATCGGATCTACTATCCCACTGGTATTGTTAACATCCGTAAATTATAAGTATATGTCCTCGAATTAATTGGATAATACTTTACGAAATTTGTTTTCGTTTTTATAAGATGAAAATATTTCCGCCATAATCAGGGGGAGACTATACACTACCAGCAAAAGTTGGTGTTAATTAACTTGAATGTTATATCGGGCTACGGCTCATCATGATCAAATTGAAAAAAGGCCGCCATTGACTAGGCGTGAAATATCATATTTGCTTTTGCATAAGCGTTTACCTCTTTAAGAGGAAAATCCAGTCACATCTAGTAAAATAAGTAGCATTCCATAATAGGCTACTGGTAGTGCTCCAATTGAGTGTACCAAAAACACGATTCACATTCTAAAAGTAATTATCTCCTTTTTTTGAAGATGAGGAGATTATAATGCCCGTGGGCGCTGGTACCAGCAATTCTTATTTTTTTTCAAGATATACATACACTTGAGAATTATGTGGGATCGTAATTAGTTAATATATTGTCGAATATTCCTTTAAAGTAACTACTGAAATAAATGATGGTGGTTTTGAACCCCTCTGCAGAGAAAATCTATGTGATTGGTTGGCATATAATCCAAGTTAGGTTGGATTAATTTCTCGATTGATGCAATTTTGGATCCAAACTTAACACCTTAAACATGCCAAGCCTATTAATTACAGGTTGGTGTAGTCATATTGCGTCTTTATACGAGAAATTTCTTCGTTGAAAAAACGATTTGAGGGTTATATTTTTTCTCAGACCCTAGGATTGATTCAATAAATTTTTGTTCTCCATGCATGATGCTTTTGGCGTGGTAGTCCTTGAAGGACTCGTATTGCATTTACACAAGAAATGTGGTTGGGAACATATTCAAATTTGTTATCCTTTTAGGATTCAAATTATATTATGGCAGCCACTTGACTCGATTATGTCAGGTTTAACAATCCTTTATGTGTTTTTAGAAATTTGGTACAAAACCAACAATCCGGATTAATTATTTGATGATGATAGCTTTATAGGTCTCTTGAGGAGTCCTTAAAAACACTAAAATCCACGCTTTGGAAGTAAAAATTCTATTTATTTTTTTATTTTCTTAAATCTGCCGGTTAGAATTATGCTAGCTTAAACTCTTCTTTAAGATAGATTAGAGTAATTATTTTGATGCTTATTTTTTGAAAAACTCATGTAGTTGAGCTAGCATCGATAAATATGTCAAAAGTTGTACTCTTTTCCCTTGGCTTCAGGTTTTGTCCCATGTGGTTTTCCTGACAAGGTTTTAACGAGGCAACATCTCATTGACGTTTTTCTCCAAAATGTTGATATTTTAATGCTCTTTTTCCTTTGTCCAAATTTTTTCCCATTGGGTTTTACTGGCAAGGTTTTTAGTGAGGCAATTTAATTCAACATGGTGGTCATCCAAGGGGGAGTTGTATAATTTTTGTTATTTGGTGGATTCCCACCATTAACTAGGTCATTTTGTTAGGCCAAATCAAGAAAACAATCCCTTAGTAATTTGGATGTCATTCCAATCCACATAAGGTATGACCACAAATTCAGTTTTGTTCACTTATGGTAATTTATCTACATCTTGGCTTTATGTTGAAGAAATTACATCAACAACTTCTGCAAATCATCTCGGGAAGCTAGCAATCCATGAAACAAGTTCTCAATGTGTTGAAGAAGAATGTAAACTCCACAAAAGTGTAATCGAAGGCATTACTGATTGTGCAACACAAATGAAGACTTCATCAACTATCCGACATCTTCATGAAAGCACAGTCCTCTTCCGTATTCAAGAAATTCGTTCTTCAAAATTGGAAAGTCTCGACTCAAAGATTTGCACGCCAATTGACTGAAGTATTTATCGTGGGAGCGCCATCATCAAATTAAGGTGCATTCACTGGACTTTTATCGCGTTGTACTCTTTTTCCTTCGTCAAGGTTTTGTCCCACCGGGTTTTCCTTGTCAAGGTTTTAATGAGGCAAAATCTGCGTGTCCAACACTGTTTTGAGTTTTTACATGCTTATGCAATTTCGAGTTTTTTCTTTGAGTTTTCCCGGTATGCTTGTAATGACTTAGCCACGGTGGTCATCGGGGAGTGTTATAAACTATTGTTTATTTACTAAGATGCCCTTCGTGTCTATGTTTAGGGTTTACATATCTTGGACACCAAGTCTTCTATCTATATAAATAGAGGCCTAATCTCTTGTATTCTACACACTAATGAATAAGAGTTTCTCGCTCTCTTTCCTTCTACTTTGTGTCTTCTTCTCCTCTTATTCTATATCACAAGAATTTTCAAAGCTTTATTTTATTCAAAAAATATGTTGCCACACAACTGGTGATGCAATAATGTGCGGCTAAAAAAAGTTTTTTTCTAACTTTCTTTAAAAAATTTATTTAAAAAGTATTTTTGCCACACCAAAAGGAACTTTCTTGCTTCAACGTGAGTGCAAAGAACAAAATATCTATTGCAACATCTTTATGTGCGACAACGAAAGATTATTGCATTAAAACCAACAAATATCTTTTACAAAGTGTGGTGATTCCAACTTTGACATACGAAAGATTTACAGAATCCTCAAGTAAACAAACTTCAAAGAAACTTCTAACTTCAAGCTAACTTTAAACTTAAAACTAGAACTATTCTATGCTAAATCCCATCCCAACCGTCCACTGCTAGCCTCGCGCTCCTGGTAAACAGATCAAAAAAAAACCAACAGGGGAAAAGAACACCACGGAATGGCAGAGAATCATTGTGCCTGAAAAGATTGGGTTATAAGAGAAATATTAAATATTACCCAACATGTTAAGAGTAAATATCATACTACCATACCAACAATTATGACCACTTAAAAGTTATTTCACATGTTTGTTTGAGATAGTTAGAATTCTATAAACTGAAAATCAAGGAAACAGATACTTAAAATCATTTTGAGATCTGTACAGTTGCTCCTAAAGTCTGTTAGACTGCTCCGCAGATCTAACAAGTTGCTCCTCATGTCTGTAAGGCTGATTCACAGGTCTAACAAGATGTTCCTCATGTCTATAAGGCTGCTCCCCAGATCTGTTAATTGAATCGAAAGGTCTGTAAGGCTGCTCCCAAGGTGAAAATAGTGGCTGCGCAGGTCTGAAGTGGTAATCTGAAGGTTATGAAAACTGCCCAAGATTCAAAACATGCTCAAGCCTGCAGCACAATCTAACATACTCCAACATTTTGTTCTCACGCATGTTAGCCTCCTAATCACGTGCTTTTAGCTGTGCCTCCCATTCTGCATCTCGTTACCTGATTCGCCTATCAAAATCTTCCTCCCGCTCTTTCATTCGTATCTCAAAATCTTCATTTCTCTCATAACTAGAGCATGTCGGATATCTTTCAGCTCTTACACATTTCTGTCTTGTTGTAGGTACTATGTTTCCATAGACTTCATCACTAATTGGTTGTTGGTTACCATCCTCATCAAACCCATTCTCATCCAACCATGATCTGTTAATTGGGCTAAATTTCTTGGCGATGTTTGGTTCTAAGATGATGGCTACAAGCCTACAAACATAGAGTATGGTATAAATAAATTTTGTATAGTAGCAGTACGTGCTGCAAAATTTAGAACAGAACACTATGCTAAGATTATCATTATCATGTATTATAACGTTTAAACAGTCTGCACATTTACCAACTCTTTTTTCAATCACATCGGACACTAACATATGCGGAAAAAAATAAACAAACATGGTATTAACTTCTGCTAAGTATGTTCACCTGAAGTTCGCCCCCACATCCAGTCCTTCGCCATCAGTATCCTGCTTTATCCCGGTGCTTGGTCCAAATTGAACCTCCGAGATTGTTTTAGCAATACCCCAATGGCGTCAGAATATCGCACTTGATTGGCTCCATTAGGTTTTCCATCCCAATCAACTTTTTTATTTTCTTCCTACTTTGCCATAAAAGATACAAGAGTGGTATCACGTCGGACTTTTCGCTCTTCAGGGACAGCAGCTTCTTAGAGAGAAAAGTTAGCAGTCTATGGTATTACGAAAATACATTTAGACACATCAGTATGAAAGAAAACAATTTAGTATTGTACCAGTAGCTAAGGTGTTAATTGCTCACCATGCTCACCATTTTGTTGATTTTACATTCTGTGTAGAACCATACAAACCAACAAAAAAAAACCAAAAAGAAATCAAAACATAAGAAAACCCAACATAAGCAAATGCACCAGAACATTGGAAAGAACATACAGTGAGACACTTTACAATGAGAACCAAACCCAAATCCCGTACAACACTAGAATAATTCAAGACTAGAATTCTCTAGGTATTGTACAGCCGACCAACCATGTCAGGCGATTATAGATATTTCTAAATTTAATTAATGAAGCAAACATATGAAACAAAAAAAAAAATTCTTTTGAGATAATCAACTGCGAAAATCATAGTTTTGCATTTTCATAACAATTCTACAAATTTCAAGGTAACCCATGCATTGTACATAGTATGAAGTATATGGGTCTATCGTCACAAACATATAGTTTTTCCAATAGCTCTTTCAATTAGTAAAATAAAATCAACATCTTGAAAACCAATCACAGCAGGCACACAACACAGCAAGTAAGTCTCGAATAAAAAGATGCAATGCTATAACCTGAACTAGTACAAAGGGAACAACACAATCCACTTCCAAATACAAAAAAATAATCCATGCCAATGGCGGTGTAATAAACTTGTATTGGAGCAGGCTCCCTCTGTTTTCAGAAAAGAGATACTTTCACTTTTTCAATTTGGCCTAAAAATATGCCAAATTGAAAAAGTGGAAGTATCTCTTTTCCAGAAATGGAGGGAGTATGATTGAACTCTCCTAAACAAAAACACCATTCAGAATTTGGATGTCAAACCTTTTAATGAATTTTGAGAAAACTATCAAAAGCCACACAAATTTCAATAACAAACCTTAATTCAATACAAAAATTTAGCAAACTTGTTCACTTCAGTTATCACTGTGAGATAAATTGGTCCTGAACCGATAATATTTTGTCCACCTCTTTCACATGATTTAAATTTAATGAACGCAGATTTATGCTTACACTAAACAAAGAAATGATTAAGAGAAGACATCCGATGGTATCCGTCTTTATAATCTTAATATTAATAGTAAATCTCTAAAACTATCAAAAGAACAACACTCAAATTGAAAAAATCTCGATTAAAGAAAACATTAATAGACCAAGTCCTAAGAGCAAACCCTATGGGTAGTGTCACTACCAATTTGAGCAGATTAGAGGTTCCTATGGGTAGTCTTTACCCCATTTTTCCCCAAACACGTTCATGCACTCGTTCATCTGAACGAGTGGTTGGTAGTGAAACACTAGACGGGGGACGGTCCCCCGTCAAAAAAATTTGGAACTTTTTGAACCAAACGGGGGACAGTCCCCCGTCAAAGTAGTTTTTTAAGGTTTTTTTTTTATTTTGACGGGAGAAAGTCTCCCGTCTAAGTAGGATTTTTAGTTTTTTTTTTTTTTTTTTTTACGGGATAAAGTCTCCCGTCTAAGTAGGATTTCTAGTTTTTTTTTTTTTTTTAACGGGGAAGGTCCCCATCTAAGTAGTTTTTTGGTTTTTTTTTTTTACGGGGGAAAATTCCCCGTTTAGTGTTCCCTTTTATTTTTTCCCACAGTGGCTTCACTCGTTCATATGAACGAGTCCTTTTTCATATGAAAGAGTTAGTCTTGATTTGGAGACTACCCATAAGATATGCTCTAAGACACTATCAGACTTTGTAGTTTGAGTTTACTTAAAATTCCAACAAAAAAAAAGGGATTAATTGAAAAATTACCCTTCTTCAGATCGAATGAAAAATAAAAACCTACAAAATAAAAATTAAAAACATTAAAACCCAAATTAAGGAAAGCCCGAATTGAAACTTTCACTACACCATTTTTAGGAATTCGCAATGGCGCCTGACCATTGCTGACCGGGCTCGCAACGGCAAAGTGACGTTTCAAAACACGGTGTTGCATTTTTTCACAACGGCATAGGCTCCGTTGCGACTCTTGGTCAACAACGGAGATTCGCAACCAAGATGTGCCACTGCTAACCTGTTTCTAATTACATGAATACCCCTACCCAGAACTAAAATATTATTGGTTTTGGTTCCAATTTACCGGTTCTGGTTCTAACTGAGCAACCGATTAAAGACGTTGCTAATATTTTGCAACATAAAAAAAAAAAGGTCAAGTCATCATTGAACTGGTCAAAATACATTTCCCCCCACATTTCCCCCCCCGCAATTACCAAGTTCCCCACATTCAACATTTCCACAGTTATACATTCACTCATTCAACATACATTCATTCATTTCAACATACAAAACTGATTCAAATTAGGAAAATGGATTCTTCAATTGATTTTAACAAAAAGAATGAGTATTCGATACAAATTTGTTCCAAGTATCACAACAAACTAGTGTACACATTATAAACATATTTGGTTCCTAAGTTCAGTTCATGTAAGTTTACGAAATTCCTAAGTTCTTCTAACTTAAATCACTATAAGCTACATAAACTTACAAATCTTGCAGCTGCTAAGGGACCTAATGGATGATGCTTTGTTCTCCAACCTTTCTGATCTCATGAGCATCATTCAATTAACATGCGAACAAAGCATCACAAATTCTTCTAATCAGAAGCTAATACAAAGATGCAACACATATAAACAAATTAATTAACTACAATACAACAAAAAATTTATAGATGCATGTGAAGTACAAACTGAATATGCTACTAAGCTAAAGCATGAGATGGAGATAAACAACTAAGTTATAACAACAACAAGAAAATAAAAGACTAAACGCATATATACAATACTTGAGCTGAAATCAGTAAGATGTGACCAAAGAAACAATTACACCGCTAGCGATTCCTACAATTGTATTAAACTGCAAGTGCACAGTGTCATTATGCAATACAGGGCAAGCATAGGTCGATCCACAGGGACTTGTTGGGTGTAGAGTTGAAGCTATCTTACTACAATTGACTTATAACAAAGAGTAACCACAAGTGGGTTTTGTTTTCCGGTACGGCTAGAAGATTAATTAATAGGGTTTTTAAACATACACAAATGCAGAAGCAAAGAGTACTCTAATTAGGTAGATAACTAGGGTGTTAGGGTAATCAAATCCACCACTTAATCTATACTAGATGACTTCAATTTCAATATTATTCTTTTCCCTTATAACATACAACTGTGAAAAACCAAGTCTGCCGCATATCCAAGGAAATCTGAGGATAGATAATTCTATAACAACTAAGATATTAATCCATAGAATTAGTTGTCTTGCTACGATATAACTAATCACAGATTAAATTATTCAGTTTCATAAGAGTTAATGCAACAAATCACAATTCTTCTAACAACCTAGGATGCAAGACATACAACAAGCTTAATGTCCTACCTGGTGGCGAGTTCAATTTTGTTGAATTGAATTTTCCATGGTATATTCAAGAGATGTCGCTTGATCGTTCAACTTTAGCAAGGCGCATTTCAATTTTAGTTGACATGACTTCATATCTGCACATTTCAGGCTTAATCTGCATGCCAAGAAGTAAAATCAAATTCAAATAAAACTCCAAACCTAACTTCATTATTTATGCAAGTACGAAATTGAAGACGTTTTTCTTTATCAAATAAGACTGCAAAACTAGCAGCAATATACCTTCCCAGATAAGCGTGTGGTTGGAAACCAAATTCATCTTGCCCTGGGGATGCTAATGGTAACACTTAGTTGCATATGAAAACATAAGAAAGATTCATTAAATCCATAGAGCTATATTTACCAATTAACAATCAATGCACATTCACAAGAGCGATGCATGATCCTTCCAATACAAAACACGTCATTTACACATGCATCATATGTTATATAATCCATTCCTAGATCTTGGATCATCTTTTTCACTTAAGGTACTTAGATGGCAGTGTATTCTCTTCGGGAAGCAACTCCTTCATCAAATCTAAGATTGCGATCATACTATTATCAGAAAACCCATAATGTTTCTTTATGTGATTCAACTTGATAGAAGCATACAATGCTGTCACTCGTTTAGGACACGACGAATACAACCGTTCTTTTGCACGCTCATAGACAGATTCATTTTTCTTATTTTTCCTAGTTCCAGCATCATTATGAACCCCACTATCTATTCTAATATTGTCATCTACTACAGCAGCACCATCATCCCCAACAACATCTCCTAAATTTTCACCCTCACCTATAGCAGGATCAACAGCTACATCTCCTATATTAACATTTTCTACATTCTCAGCTACATTCTCAGCTACTTCTAACTTTTCCCCATGAAAACGCCATGTCGTGTATGTAGAAAGAATACCATACTTAAGCAAATGCAATGAAATTTCACCAAGTGTCCCCAATCATTTACTATTCTTACATCTACTACAAGGGCATGAGAATAAGGTATTTCCGCCACCATTTCTATTAACAAACTCTATAAATGGCCTAACACCTTCTATGTACTGAGAAGACTTACAAGGACATTTCATCCATCCCTTATCAACCGTAGATGACATACCCTAAAGACAGCATCTATGTTAAAATTCAGAGAGTATATGTACAATATATCAATACATATCAGCAGCATTTTTTGATATGATATCTACTACAACTCTAACATGTACCTATGAGAATTTGATATGTACACAACATAAGATTAATCAAAAAAAAATACTATCATTTAAAACTATACTAAATCCATTCCATAGGAAATTGAGTCCCAGTGGTAGGGTTGCCGAAGCCCTTAGGTCAACGACAGAAACATCCCCTCAACAAAGAGAGAATGAGCTACAATGAGCTTTTGAGATTCACCACTAAGACCATTTTTATCATGCTCAATGCGATTCTATCAAAATCGAAATCAGACTTAAAAAAATTATTAAGTTCAGTCCATACAAACTTATAAAAATATACAGAATTTCAAAGTTCAGGCTATACAACTTATAAAAACTTCTAAGTTAAGAGATTATACAAAATTTCTGTAAGTACACCAATTCAATTCTAACATGTAGCTGCAACTGAATCCTAGAGGTAGGGTTTCCGAAGCCCTTAGGTTAATGACAGAAATATCCTATCAACAAAGAGAGAATGAGCTACAAGTAGCTTTTGCGATTCACCATTAGGACCATTTTTATCATGCTCAATGAGATTCTATCAAACTTCAGCTAAACAATATAAAAGGAACCAAAATGATCAAAACAGTTGGATATACCTTCTTAGTTTTCCTAAACCAATTCTCACCAGTTCTTCTTCAAACTCTAATGAACTGATCTTCAGTTCTTCAATCTTGACAAACCTAGACATGTAAAAAAAAAAGAAAAAGCACTAGATTCAGATAAACAACAAACCATAAAATGAAAATAAAATATAAAATAACCACAACAATTTCATAGTTGGATATACCTTCTTAGTTCTTCCTTAACCAACTCTGACCAGTTCTTCAATCTTGACAAACCCTAACATGGAAAAAAACAAAGGGGGTATTAGATTCAGATACACAACAAACCATAAAATGGAAAGAAAAAAAATAAATGAAAAACTGAAACTGAAAGAATCAAATTCACAAGTGAAATCGAAAAACTGAAATCAAGCATTAAATCCTAAAAACGAAAAACTTAAATGGAACCCTAGGATTCGATAAACTTAAATCAAAATCTCTAAATCCTAAGAATCAAATCTCTGAAACCCTAGAAATCACAGAAACCTTAGAAATCGAAATCTATAAACCCTAAAACTATGTCAAAAATTGTACATGTATACAAATCTACACGATGATAGAGATGAGATGAGAGCTGAGTCTCTCTGGTTTATCGAGATGAAGATGGAGGAGAGGAGGGAAGGAGAGATGAGTCTCTCTGGTTTTGGCGAAGAAAAAATGAGGATAAAAATCGACTAAGGGTGGGATATACCCTAGTTGGATTAAGGGTGGAGAAAAAAACGTAGTCTTGACCGAAGTTTGACTGAGGCATGTTTATCAGCTCTAGTGTTCCGACCAAGCCAGTGGTTCGCACGCTTGAACTGAGCGTGGTTGCAATTCGCAACCTACCGTGTGAGGTTGCAACATTCGAAACAGCACCAACCCGTTGCGAAAAATTAGCAACTAAGATTCACAACTGAAATTTCGCAACCGAGCTAGTGCCGTTGCGAATTCCTAAAAATGGTGTAGTGTTGACCTGCAATGAGATTGGAGAGTGACGAAAACAAAACCCCCAAATTAGTCAAGAGTGTTGTATAGATATCAAGACAAAAGATGGAATTGACCTGCTATGAGATATGAAAAATTGACCTGCTATGTGCATATTCGAGAGAACGAGTTTTTCTTTAATTTCGAGCAGAAGATGGTTTTTTTTCAGGATTTGGAGAGATTTTATTTTTTCTTCCATTTTGGAGAGAAAAACTGAATCTGTTTTTGAGAAGATGCGAAAACTTTGTGGGATTTTAGTGGGAATTTGATTTTCACTAAAATTTTAGAGGGAAGTTTTGGCTCTAGATTTTGTAAACAAAGTTAGGGTTAAGTTGCAGAGCTAGGAGAAGAATAAAAGTACTGGAATTTAGGGTTTGGGTGCGGAGAAGATAAGTTGAAGTTTCTTGGTTTTGTTAACCATAAGAAAACACGTGGAACACCCCCATTTTTTTATGAAAAGAAAAAAAGACACGTGGAACACCACCCCTTCGTATCACGTTGAATTTTTGTTTCTGACTTTGGTTTATTTTGTGGCTTGTTTTACATGGCACATTTTTAAGAAGCAAGTTTTTTTATTTTTTTTTAAAGTAAGAAGCACATTTATGTTTCCGAGAGACTCCTAAGAACTCAAGCTTCATTCTTTTTTTTGGTTTTTTTTCGACGAAGTAATGTGGGTTTTATTCATGGGCGCGTGTGAGTCGCATGAAGTATCGCGATCATTTATTTTTCTTTCCTTTTTTATTATTAATTTTAGAAACTCATTATATTAATTTATTAATTTTTTATAAATAGCTATAACAGCACAGGTGCGGCAAAATGGGAACCAAAATTTTATTAATTATTTTATTTGTGTATATTGCCACACCGACGTGGCATAAAATAAACTTGCTGCAACAGTTAAAAGTTATAGAGACAAAAGGGTATTTTTTTGCCTCGACTACTCATAGGTGTGGCAAAAAGTCTTAGTTAATGCCACACCTTTTGTGTGGTGAGGTAAAAACCTACTTATTGCCTCAGTCTTCGTTGATGTGTGGCGAAATGATGTAGCAATAGACTCATTTTCTTGTAGTGAAACATCATCAAAATCGTTGCTGGATATTCGATCCGGAATATGGATTAGTCCAGTTTTTGATTTCGATCACTGTAGTCCAGCTGATCGAAGCTGCTGAAGTCCTGTTAATCACCGTTACTGCAGTCCAGTTGATCGCATATGCTGCAGTCCAGCTTCAAAGTCAGAAACCACCAAGACTGAATCATTGGAAAGATCGTTAAGATTGTTTCCAGGATGTTCGATCCGCAGCATATTCAAGTCCAAAGTTGGAAAAATTTTCTTCCCAAATAACGTAGTGTCTACATGTTCGAGTTCCTAGTTTGTCGAAATCACCACTGCCATGTACGAGTTCCAAGTCCATAGATACCTACATCAACTGCATATACAATAGATATGGGAGGGGAAAAACCATAAGGAAGATCCTCAGAAAAACATCTCAAAAAGATTTGGAAAGGGCCACAAAAGTATAGAAACAACGGTGGCAGAGAAGTCCATGAAAAACAACAATAGTCCTCGAAAACCCGTTGCTAAAACTCCAAAGAAAAAGAAGAAAAACAGGTAACCGTTGCAGAAAGTATAAGCCGTTGCAAGACAAAAAAACACAACGGTTCAACAGAACCATGACAAAAGCTTTCAAAAAAATAAAAAAAAAATTGCAACAGCAGAAGCCGGCGGCTAAGCCTAGAAAAATTTGATGCTTCTGGTTATATACATCATACTTCGATGCGCAGCTAATATCAACCGTTGATGCTCTTTGGTACATCAAACTTCGATGCTCTTTGGTACATCAAACTTCGATGCTCTGCGATACATCATTTCAATGCTTTGGAAAATTTCGATGCTTTCTGTTACATCAAAATTCGATGCGCTACGAATATAGACCTTGATGCTCGGGGTACATCAAACTTGATGTTCTCAGATACATCAAATTTCCGCACTTGCCACATTAACTACTGGGCACATGCCACGTCATCAGCTCGGTCCAGTCAGCGAGCCACATCAACACACGGTCCAACCAGAATGTGCTACGTCATCGTATGGCCACATCAGCATGCCACGTCATCATGACATGTCAGCAAGATAACTCAGTTAGGATTAGCCACGTCAGCATCGTCTGCAGCATTAGCTTGCCATGTCAGCGTGCCACATCACCGTCGTTTGCGTCAGCTGGTGACGTCACGATGGCGTCAGGTCATCTTCTCAGGCGACGTTTGCCGGCGGCCAATGAGCCCAACTTCACTGTATCTCATAGCATAATAATCTCGTGGTCCAGATTCTGTGTTTCCCGACGCAACTTAATATCGTACATCTGATTCGGTGTAGCACGACGCAACTTAATATCGTACATCTGATTCGGTGTAGCACGACGCAACTTAATATCGTACATCTGATTTGGTATAGCACGATCCAACTTAATATCGTAAATCCGATTCAACGCACCACAGTACAGTTTAATTCCATGGCCCTTGGATAATTCCGCCCCGTACTGTTAGCCTTGAGGAGAATTATGCCCCACTGTGGGCTTGAGAACATTTTTCTTCATTTTTGAATCCTTGATATCATGGTTTTTAAAATTGAGTTGAATCGTGCGATTCGCTTCATTTTTCTTAAAATCGAGTCAAATCACACAGGAGAATCGTTTTACTTGTGAATCGTGTTAGTCAACCTTGTTGACTGCGATTCTTGACTATATTCTGAAGTATATAGATTTTCAAAAATGATAGCATGTGGGTTTCGAATGCATGACCTCCTGTTTTGTAGGATTATACTGTTAACCAACGTTCCACCTTGGCAATTGTTGATGTTAAACGAAATTTAATAGTATATACACAGATCAAATTCCAAAACTTGACTAGAAAATATGATCCTTGTTTATTACTCCGTATGATTCAATACCATTTATAGAAAAACATACGATTCAAAATTGATAAAACGATTCGCGTTCCGATTCACGATTTCATAACCTTCCTTGATATCTTCTTCATTCCACGTCCGAATTAGGTGATTTTCGGATCGCTACAATCGCATTTCGTTATTCTACATCATGAAGGTAAAATTCTTACAGTTGGAGAAGAATATTTTTGGTACAAGGCGCTCACCGACCAATTTTGTTTCTTCGATAACTTATTCTTCGTGCATCTAAACCGAGTGATTTTCGTCCCATTGAGATCGTATCTCAATTTCCAACACCATGAAGGTGGAATTTCAATTTTTGAAGAAAATTAAATTTTTAGAAATTCAAAATGGTGACCGGAAAGCAGCAGCATCGAAAACGGTCGCATTCAATCACCAATGGAATGCTACGATTCGATTGATCGAATCACAGAATCCGGTTCCTCGGAAATCTTGCAGTCCATTTGATCGAACTGCTGCATTCCTTTTCCGCATAATTACTAAAGTCCAATTGATCGAGCTACTGTAGTCCAGTTTCATAGAAAATACTGCAGTCCAGTTGGTCGAACTGCTGAAGTCCCTTTTTCATATACTTACTACAGTCCGGTTGATCGGACTACTATAGTTCGGTTTACCTTAAAACCGTTTCAATACATCTTTTCCCAGCAACTGCTTCATTCCAGTTTTACTTATAACTGTTTAAGTTCAGCTGATCGCAGCTACTGAAATACAGTTCCTTGGAAACTGTCTTCAATCCAGTTTTGAGTCAACTGGTGCATTCCAGTCCTGCAGACAAATCAAGGTACGTATATAATTTACATATTTTTCCATCATTTCATATAATCATACATGCTTTTGTTCACTGGGACACCTGCATTGTGGCGAGCGTTTTCATGTGCCAAGGCATGTGAAGATGCACAAATTTCAATTCTGTGCCAATCTGGAATAGTGGGATTGGCCCACTGCGCGAATTCCAGATAGCATAAAATCTTCAACATCATTCCATGCGCGAGCAGGATGCAGCAAGGCTGTGCACCTTGTGCGAGCATTGAGCAGCATGACAATCATTATCTTCTGGAGGCGAGTTGCATATCACTTCAACGTGACTGATCATCACTTGGGGGCGACATATGTAACACCTCATGGTCTAAAATAACTCTCTTGTGGAGATCTACGTAACACTCCATACACTTGGGGGCGAGTTAAGTGGCACCTGAATACGATGCGGAATTCAGCTTCAGAAAATCGAAACTTCAGGTAACCCAAACTTCTTAATCCTCCAACGAGTTACAAGATTAAGAGGGGGCGAGCATACACCCTAATATTTTGACGCAATTATTGCAATCAGTAATGTTAACCTTGTACAGCTAAGTTTATTGAACTGTTGTAATCCAGTTCTTAAGCATGGAATGTATCAGTTGGACGCAACTGATACAATCCAGTTTTACTCATCCATTTTGTACTCAGTTGGATGCAACTAATGCAATCTGGTTTTATTTATAACTTTTACACTCAGGTATATCAAACTATTTAAATCCAATCCCTCAAGAAATTCCGCAGATCTAGTGACATAGTGTTTGCCCATGCTTGATCTTGCACTGCTTTGTTGCATTCCAATGATCGAAAGCCGAATGCTGCATCCAACTATGTTCGCGATTCTTGCAGTCCAGCTTCTCATCTTCAATTACCAACC
This sequence comes from Papaver armeniacum, assembly GCA_023531295.1. Classification (NCBI taxonomy): domain Eukaryota; kingdom Viridiplantae; phylum Streptophyta; class Magnoliopsida; order Ranunculales; family Papaveraceae; genus Papaver; species Papaver armeniacum. The sequence goes on along the minus strand of JAJJWW010005349.1, from coordinate 163,648 downwards.
AAAATCAATCCAAATTCAAATCTGAGTTTAACCCATCTGTAATTCATCTGCAACTTGTCTTTTAAAATCTGAATCAACTTCCAAATCTTCATCTCCATGAAACCTTAGATATCAATAGAAACAACTCATGTTCTTGCCTGACTTCTCTTCCATTTGAACTGAACATCAACAAATCCATCTTCTCGATTTCTCCATCGACCCATTATTCACCTCCTCCAACAAATTCATGGCTTGATTTCTTATTTAAACTCAAAACCCTGTAATATTTCTTCTAAGACCTTCAACAACTGCACCTCCTAGCTTCTTCAGAAACAAATTCCACCACAAACCCTATCATTAGTCAATCGTCATAGGAACATTCCCTCTCTGATCTTCTTAATTCCTTCTATTCTATGAATTTGAGGTGAGTGGTAATGAAAGACAACATAGTTGTCTGAGAAACACTTGACCTCATTAGGTCTGTCTGTACGGACTGGATATTTGCATCCAGTGACTTGGACAAAGGCTGCCAAATGAACTTTTTCTTCCCCTCTTGAATCCTTCACCAACAGAAGCCATTTCTTATTTCTCAGATTGACTTCTTCTCTTCAATTTATCTTCATCACTAAAGTTGTCATGCTTTTCAGACAATAATTTGCATCACTAAAGATGACATGCTTTTCAGACAGAGATGAAGAAATAAAAGAAAATAATGAGAAATAATTTCGCCTCCAACAACATTTGCACCTTTTTTGCATTTTGAGCCATGTTTCTTCTTCTTTTGTTCCAAATGACTCCAAAGTACTTAAACACTCAAAAGTAAACATAACATACATAATTTACAAGCTTTGCAAAGAAAGCATAAACAATAGATAAGTATCAAGAAGTTTTAGACACCTATCAGTGTATCATCAGCAAATTGAAGATGAGTAATAATCAAACCATTTTCAACAACTTGAAACCCAGAAAGCTGACCTCTCTCCAAAACATCATTTATCAATTTAGAAAGGACCTCTACCACCAAAATAAAGAGATACGGGGATAAAGAGTCTCCTTGTCGTAATTCCTTACTTGGTTTAAACTTCCCCGTAGAGCTACCATTAACTAACACTGACAAATGAGAAGAAGTAACACACCATCTAATCCATTGGATCCATTTAGCACCAAAATCATGCTTTTGCAAAATAGAAAATAAAGATTTCCAATTTACGTTGTCATAAGCTTTCTCCATATCAATCTTACAAAGAATACCGGGCTTCTTATCCTTCAACCTGTTGTCCACACATTCATCAACAATGAGAACTCCTAGAATTTGTACATCATGAATAAAATCTCCTTAAAAATCAGAAATAAGATCCGACATAACTTTATTCAATCTTATCGCAAGTAGTTTTGAGAGAATCTTGTAAACACTACCAATAAGACTCAAAGGCCTGTAATCTTTGGGAGTACATGAATCCTCCTTCTTCGAGATCAGTGTAATAAAAGAACAATCGAGTCTCCAATCAACCATACATGTGGAAGTCTCTAAAGAGCTTCATTAGAGAATATCCATACCTCATCTGCAGATACTAACTTACCCGTACAATTGAAATATCCAAACAAAAATATCTCACTGTAATGAATGATAATAATTTGGACGACAAAATTAACCAATTCAACTTTTTGAAATGTTTTCAAATTAGACAAACATGCATAATAAAGTGAGATTCGTCTCGTCATATAATTCGGTAATGCCGGTTCGTATGCACCGGGTGAGAAGCTCCTTATAAAATAAAGAGGAAGGATCCCTAAAATAAATAAGTTATCGTACAAAGCAGTAAACGGAAGGGAAATCCCTCGGGTCCTAAGATAAAACACACCAACTCTCCACTATCTCCTCCGCTCATTTAACATTTTAATAGCCCACGAAACATTCTTAAGTTTTACTATCTTTCTAAAAGTTAACATTGATCTGGTGGTTTTATCTTCCCACTCTACCACCATTTCTCGGATCCTTCGATCATTAAAGTGTTTTGGATCACGCTATTTGCATCAAACGGTAGCTTCTTCAATTCTGAACAGTTCTTCACTAGAATGTGCTCCAAAGAAACGAATTTAACATTAGGGTTACATATCCTCTTTAGTTTTGGCATGTCTTCCAAAACCAAACTATTGAGTCTTGAAAATGTATTTATTAATTTTTCTTTGGCTGCAAACCCATCAGAAATTACTTCTTCTAATTCATCCAAATCTCTCAGTCTAAGTGTCTCAAGGTTTTGAGCATAGATCAGCCATGTTATATCCTTCAATCTAGGACAACTCTTGATACTTACATCTTTAAGGTTCACAAAGCAGAACGTTGACCGTTGATGCACATAGCACACAATCTTTAAGTTTTCCGCGTACTTTATGTAGAATTTCTCCAGAGTAGTGAATAAAGTGACTTTATGGTTCATACCAACCGAACTCTCAATTCTCAACTCTTTCAAGTTCCGGCAACTTTTGAGATGGAGTGTTTGCAAACTAACCATATTTTCCAGACTAACCAAAGATGATGATGTTGTTGGTGATGATACAGACGGCGGTGATAAAACGAGGGATGTCATACTATGACAATCTTTAAGCTTTAAACGTTTTGTGCACAACTGAAATTTGGGACTGTTTACTAATCTTTGAAGAGCAAGACCAGTGTCTAAGTTGATTCCGAGATATTTTAAATCTTTTAAGCTTTCCAATTCCCTCAGACTTGGTCCATCTTCTGCTTCCCAGTTGTATAACCCTGAACCAAAGAAATCCAGCATCTTTAACTTTGTAAGGCAAACGAAAGTACCTGGGTTTAGGTTCTTCACATTAAGGACACATGATAAGTCAAGAAATTGTAATTCCGTCAGTGAAAAAAGGCTTGCTGGGAGTTTATTGATGCTCAGATCAGACATGGTCAAAACCTTAAGCATGGGCATAGATTGAAAAAACTCGTCAGATGTAGTCTTCCCACGACTGTAATGAAGCAACAGAGTTGAAAGATTCAGACAATTTGGTGCTCCATTAAGTTCTTGAATTCCTCTATTACCTACTAGAGAGATCTTTTCTGCCTTCTCCCATTCATGAAGCTTCAGCTTGTCTGTTGCTTGAACGGTTAAATACTTACCTTTTTTTCTGCCAAGATCCGAGACTATCCAGATTGCCAAATCACGAACTACATCATGCATTTTGATCTCATTTCCCCTTTTACTATCACCACTTTCTAGCAAACACGCTCTTTTGAGACTTTCAATAACATCATGACCTTCATTATAAGCATCATCCATATCATCAACTTCATATAAGAATCCTTCTCCTATCCAAAGTTTAATAATTTCTTCTTTGTTAATAGAATAGTCTTCTGGGTATAGCGAGCAATATAAGAAACAAGACTTCAGTTTTTCATTTTGCAAGTGGTCATAGCTAAACTTCAAAATAGGTAACACTTCATCCATACCTGAGAACACATAAAGTAGAAGAATTAAATTTGATGCGAGTAGATTTTACTTGAAAAACTTATCATACCATCAACAACGCACAGAAATAGAAAACTTCAATACATGAACTAGATTTGCTTTAGCTAGATTGCATTGAATACAATATGTGGGCACCGAAAGAAAACAAACTAAAATGTGCATAATCCCTGAAAGAGCAAACAAACACAAAAATTATGTAGATTAGAGATTAAAGAAGGTTATAAAGATGTCTCATATGATGTAGTGTGCACCCACAGTATCGTATCCAAGCAACATCAGTTAATTTAGACAAGTTTTTGATTCAGAAAGTGTCATATGTAAAATGTAGAAATGGCTGGTTGTAATGCTGCTAAATCAAAAATACTGTGGAAAAATTTATCCAAATTAAAGACTTGGAGAATTTTTTAAAATAAGATGGTCAAAGTCTAAATTCATTGTAACGGAGAGGATAGACCAATATACCTGAAAACTCTGATGCTGATTTTCGCAGAACAGTGAGTGCGTATTTCCACTCTTGGAGTGTCTTTCTGCTAGCCATGGTTTGACCAATAGTGATCAGTGCTAGAGGAAGACCAAGACATTCTTTTGCGACATTTATAGCAACCTCGAATACATCTGGATGACAACTTATAGCCCTTTGGCCGACGTTTTGTTGAAAAAGATGCCAGGAATCATCCCAATCTAAACATTTTACTCTGATGGTTTCATCAGCTTGCATAGACCCACACACAGACTCGGATCTGGTAGTGAATATAACTCTAGACTTGGTTTGTTCTTGAGTTGTAAGTTTGACATTTGGAATCCCAATATCTTGTAAATCAACTGTTCTCCAAATATCATCTAACAACAACACAAAACTTTTATCTTTTAAGACATGCATTATGTCTTTGGATCTATCATATGTATTTTTTCCTTCTGACCATGACAAGCCGAGTGACCTGCCGATTTGTTTTTGAATATCTTCGGTGTTGAGAACTTGAGAAACCACAACCCAAATGACAAAATCATAATGATGGGTTCTTCTGAGAAACTCATTGTTTACATTCTTCAGAAGAGTTGTCTTTCCAACTCCCCCCATTCCATATAAGCCTATGATTCTCACAAGACTTCTCTCATCCGCCACTAACTTCCATATTGTCTCTAGATTTGAATCCATTCCCACAGCTTCATTTGTGGGTATCTCTCGAACAACATCGGGTTGACATTTATCAACCAACACCGGGAAGACACCTTCGTTCCAGAACTTGTCGGCATCATTCCGCTTTTCCACCACTATCTTGCCCAGTTTGTAACCACTACAACAATTTTTTCGACCCCAGCAACAAAAATAGCTTCCTCCTTCGTTCTTGACACCTTCGTGTAATAGGTTTTCTATTTCTTGTTCTAAGGTTTCTACTCTTTGAAGCCAACCACTAACTTCATTAGTACGTTTTGCTGGTTCCATCGGGTTTGATTCTGCAGCATGAACCCTTTCCTTCACATCATCTCTTCGATCTTTCAGTTTCATGAAGGAACTCTCTAAAGAATTCAGGTTTTGTTTTAGCTCACAGAGATAATTTCTTTCGGAAGCTGAACAATTCCATAGACGAGAGATTATGTCTATAATGGGAGTAACAAAATCCATTGGTGAATACAATTAAGCAAAGGCTGAAAGAGGACTGTGTGTATGTAATCAAGAGGAAGAAAAAGATGTGTATATTGGGTACTGGTAGGCTACAAGTTGATATTGATCAAAGAAATTGTTATATCAACTGGCTCAACCTATCACAAATTTTAATCATGAATTGAAATAGAAATGAAATCAAAGTAAAATTAAGCTCACACGATACAAGGATTACAGTGGTTCGATCCACATGATATACATCCACTTTGAAGATGACGAAATTAATTTCACTATGATTAAAACAAGGTTACAGGAATATGATTCAAAACCCCTTCTCAAGATCCAGCCTCTACTGCCTCCTTTCACTCTCTTGGTTACAGTAGTATCTCTTACCAAAAAACATAAGGATAAGAATACTTATCTCCTCATGCCTTTTAATGCACAAAAGATAAACGGGCAAATAGGTCAGGCAAATGGGTAAACCCAACTGAATACAAAACCATATTCAAGGCACATATACGATATACTACAGAAATGTTGAAGCCAAATTTATATTCCACAAGTCCATGATTACTTGCAAAACAGATAAAGAAAAAAAGAAGTGCTCGCTCAAAAAAGATAAATGAAACAGAATAAATTCAGAACTTTCATCATTACCGCTATATCTGAGTCATAATTCGGTTAAAATTAAATAAATAAATATGAGTCACAATTAGAAGGATACTATTTCCGATTATTTTGTTTTTTTTTTATTTTTGCATTTCAGTGGATGTGTTACATGTGTAGGACAAGCACTATCGAAAAAGAAGAATTCCACTTCTGGCATTCCAAAGTGATGCCTCGGCTTTACTTTGTTTTCTCTTTGTCGATATATGTGTTTCTATGCACAACTGTAGAATGATCTTTTGTGGGATCTATGCAATGCAACACTTTGTATGTCGTATACAAAAAATAATGGGCAAGATTCAAAGCCTCTGTTCTCATAGTGGCATATTTTATTTTGGCCAAGTGCGCCTACACGCCCCATGTATCCTCCGTCCTTTTATGAAACCCAAAAAAATAAGGAAAACATTAAAAAATTCAAAATTAAAATCAATGAACTTTGTACGTAAACCTGATTAATTGAACAAAGGAAAAGTTAAAATCAATTTTCAAAATACTGCATAGCTTGGGTACATTATAATAGTACTAGTAGAATCAGAGTTGGGGTTTTTGCTATAAATTTTTGTTTGATTTGTAATTCATAAAATCAAATTTCAGAACCCTAACTCGTAACAATCATTATAGTCGATAAAGAGATAAAGGAAAAACAAACAAACAATAATACCACAACTCTGCTCATAAATTCAATCAAATTTTCTCTAAGATGTGAGTGGAATGATATATTTTTTATACATCATACAATAACCCATGATATATTTTTTTTATCCCTAATCGTAGTTGCCTAATTGGAATTGGGACTCCCAAGTTAGGAATCTCATGATGCCGTTTTATCATTTGCATTGATTTGTCCGGAAATAGTACTGGGTGAACACAAAGTTTGCAAGATTCCTGTTTATTTCATAACTCATTTCTTCCATTGTTTGGTACTTCAAGAGCAAAATTAGATGTATCCTATAAGCTTGGAATGATCTTCTCCCATAGAATCACAGCAGTTTTATCCATAAGTGATTCGTCTTTTGCTTTCTCTTGGCCAATACAAAGTTTGGATTCCGGAACATTATCTTTTGCCAAGTGAACGCAGTCGCGTTTCCCAAGTGACAATGATGTCTTATCTATTGCTTCTTTTTTTTTTGGAAAGAAATTATTGCTTTCTCTTGGACAATACATGTTCTCCTATGCTTCCAAAGTTGAAAGTTTGGAACATTATCTTTTGCCACAGAGGAAATGGACAATAATGTCTTCATCTATTGCTTTTTTGATTTTTTTTTTGGAAATAAATGATTGCTTGGCCGAAACAAGTTGCTTGAAGTTGAAGATAACAAAATTAGAGTATTATTGGATTTTAACTTCATATATTTTGTATCACCTTCATATATTAAACTGTTTACATTACAGTAAAAATTCCATATACTAATAATCTTGGGACTTCACAAAATTATTAATATATGGAGCTTATTAATATATGGAGGTATACCAAAAACAAATTCTTGACAAGAAGCTTTAAACATGCTCGACAAGTTGGAAATATTTTGGATTCAACAAGAAGGTGCACATAGTAACGAGGTCATACGTATACGCAAATCAAAAGATGTGATAACAATCCAAAAAATTACATCATTTTCTCAAATAATTATAGATAAAAAAAATTTCATTTTGATGTAAGAAGATCTATAATTTTCCGATTATGTGTATTATATTAATATATGGAGGTAAATTCATTATAGTGGGACTAGAAAAATCTATTAATATTAAAATGTGGAGTTTATTACTATTTACTACTGACCCAAGTTGGGACCATGATTTTTTACCAGTATATAGAGTTTATTAATATACGAAGTATCAATATATGGAGTGTTTACTGTATATAGAAGATCAAAACCTGAATCCACAACCTATATCAGTAGGACACTAGGACATGATTTATCTAGTAACGTATTTAGCATCGACAAAGAACAAATATATGTCTTCTGATCACTGCCTATTCCTCTAAAGACATTTATTTGACTATGCAAACGCGACCGATCACTTTCCAGTTCACCAATCTGCGTCCTCATGGCGAGACATTCATCCTTGACATCATTAGCGGCATGTTCGAAATCATACCGTTCAAGTATACGCTTTTGGTTTAAATATTGAGTGCAAAAAGCCTAGGATCAAGAAAGGGAGGTACAAAATAAAGCACATCCACGAGAAACGAAGATTTGGGATCTCACCTCTAAGCTCCACGGTCTTCGCACAAAGCTTCGCAATTTCTTTGGCCTCAGCAGATAGATTAGAATCTTGCTCCCTCAAATCATCAATCACTTGATCATACTTACAATACTCTTCAATCTGAACCATACGACGACGAAATTCCTAAAAGACGACAGACATAAAAACTCAAAACATGAATGAATGAAGAAAAAATAGCACGGGTAGACTAAAAGCATACCTCGGATTCTCGGGCGATCAACTAAGCACGCATAGAAAGCTGAGACGAAGAGTCAACTTAAGCACGCATACTTGGAATGAACTTTGACCACCTTCTTGTCTTATTTTCCTCCAAGGAAGAATTAATGGAGAAAAGAGATGAACCCTAAAAAGTTCACGTACGCGGACTGTCGAGGGGAAGAAGAAGGTCCGCGTACCTCTTCTTAATAGGATCATTTATGTGCATGGACCCGTTTATGAACCGTGGACCACAAAAGGAATCTGGGATTTCTTTTAATGTGCAATCCGTGACAACACAAAATTTTGAGAGGAACCGGATGCCATAGAAAGCCTAATCTAAACTTAACCCAACTGTACACAAATCAAACCCGTTCTTGCCCCATGTCAAGAAATATACAAATGGGGTAATGCCGATATGTTACCAAATGGCATGATGTGCAGAGATATGCTCATGCAGCATTTCTGGTTGATATTTGTGAGCAGTTCCAGTGATGTAACCAAAATAATGATGATAATCAGTGATGTAAGCAAAATAATGATGATAATCAGCATTTCTAGTCCTCTTTGGATGACTAGAAAGAAGATTCTTTCAATTTTTAGTCCATACATTATTGTTTGAAAGTTTTACATGTACAAGACTTTTATCGAGCTTATTCTTAGACTTAACAGAATTAAGTTTTTCTTAGAATTTAAAAACACTTTCGAAAGCTCTGAATAAATCTTTGTCAATTGATCCATTATGATAGTATTCCTCAAAGAGATTAAGAATTAATCTAGTGAGAGTCCATATCTTTGAGCGTGACGAATGTTTCCTCAATCTCCCATTCTTTTTATTTTTTCTTTAGATTGAATCTCATCATCTAAATTTTCCTTTTTAGATGAATAGATTATCATGAGAAACTGAAGGTTTTATCCATGATAATCTTCAAAGAATTCTGGCGTGCGATACAGATGCTAAGAGCAAGTTTTCCAAAGAAATTTCCCATGGAAAATTTTTATGGACCGAACAAACACAAACTTATCAAGACAGGCTTCTTTCACACAAGTTGTCAAAACCCCATGAGAAGATTGGGAGGGGGCAGGAGCATATATGGAAAGAGGTCGCGCGAAAATACTAGCGGTCACCTCGTCTTTCTCCTGGACTACATGTGCGACATTGGACGATACCATGACCGAGACGGGACTTATACATGAGACGACATCCTTGGGGCGTGAAACTCTCTTCTTAGGAGGAACATCATCGATCTTAGACGATTGATCCTGGGAAGATTTCCATTTAACAGAATCACTCTTTTCTTTAGTAACTTTATTCCGACCACCAACAAAGTTAACCGGAACATCCAACTGAGGACGCTAAGGCAAAGAGATACTTAGTGGAACAAGTAGGGCAATACTAAAAACATCAAGAACAACAACAACAGAAATAAAGAAGAAAAACCCAGACACCTACCCAAATATCAAAAACTTAAACAAAATTTTCCAGATTTGAGATTAAACTTACCGGGGAGATAACTCAATAGAAGAAGGAACGACATATTGGCTCGACATGATGATAAAATTCCTCAAAAAGTAAATCTCTTAAAAAATAAAAACAAGTCCTGCCAAAACGGAAAAAAAAAAGAAGAAATATGAAAGTAAAAGAAATGAATTTCTTCTTCAGAATATATTTATTGAAGCAGGTGAACCGGACATAACAGTAGTCGGTCAAAGGAAAAAGTATTGATGTGTCAACCAGAATAGGACGAGTCACAACGCGTGGAAATAACCATACAAAAAATACGAAGAAGTGTCAGATAAATAAAATGACAAGATAAGATTAGCGTGAAGACCGATTAGGATTCTCGCATCATTCTACTTGCAGAAGAACAATGCGAGAAGATGAAATATGTGGGGGAGAAATATCGCACAAGGTAAACACATAACTTCGCCCCAGATAACACAACTCCAAATAAGAAGACATTACGATAAACAAAAATCAAGGCGAAGAATAATAACGCGAAAATAAAGAAAGAGTGAGAAAAAACGATTATGCGGTAAAGGAAACACGAATACCAGCTTTAAAGGAGCATTGTGAAAGACACTACCGGAGCGCGAAGGATAGTGACATCTTCTCAAAGCCTGGCGAATACAACAAACTGGAACAAAAACCGTCAATTGAGCTCTTGCACGTGAACCATGGTTGTCTTCTATTGATGTATTTGCCTATATAAGGGCTAAAAAATGATAGATAAATAGATAGAGAGAGAGGGAGAGTTCAGTTAAGATAGATAAGCTAAGGAAGTTATCAGAAAGAAATGAAATAAATCCATAGAACTTAGCTTCTACCTTGTATTTTTCCATTGTTGTGTACAATCTCAATTTGAATATAATGTAAGAACAATATATTCTCGATATAAGGTGTTTTAGAAGATCATACTTGTGTCAAAGTGGTGAATAATTGATGTGTTGTCAAAGTTGTTGGAGAGAGAAAAAGATGTTTTTAATGTCAAAAATTTACACACAAACCTGCTTATCTTTTAGAGACGAAAGGAGTAATAATTTACGGCTACTTGAAGCATTCAACAACCATGACGAGGTTGCTTGGTGTAATTTATTATAGCCAGGATGGCCTAATTACTCCTTGCTTGGGACATTTAGACATCAATCACGTAGGATACTAGGATCTATGTTAAGCACGTGTCAAAGGCGACTACCGTATTTTTCTTTTTTTTTTTTTTAGTTGCGCCAACTACGAAGTAGGAACTGTAAATATATATGGAAGAATGGCGTTGGACAAAACAAGGCGACGACTGTTTGAATATGGAAAAGATATTCTAAAGAGAGCACACAAAAAGAGTAAAAAACAGAGATTTTTTCTTTTTTTTCTTTTGAAAAAGTGGCTAAAATATACAAAGGTGCATGCTGAGGAGGCATAAAATGACAAAAGTTCTTGAACTCCTTCTACTTAGCCACTAGCTAGGTCCTCAAACAATAACCCCTTAAAAGATCCGACCCGCTTACAGCCAGGTCAACAGTCCTTGTCCAGATCTGGGACACGAGGTGGCAAGATCTTAATGGTGTTCAGAGGGAAAGGATTCTAGCATCGGGATTAGTAGCGGGGTGGATGTGGGAGATCAAGGGTCTAGATTTAATGTCCCATATCTGGACAATAATAGTTGTCCTGGTTCTAGAGTTTTCCTGAAAGATCTTACATGGCAGACCAGTGGTAGTTGAACGTTTTTTTTTTTTCATAAAAGAGGCAAGCCTCAACATTTCATTAATAAATCTGATATAAAATCGGGACTGATACAAGAGTCATTACAGATTACATCGTTTAAAATAGCATCACAGATCGATACACCAATGTCAAGTTTACTCCACAAATACTGATTATATGATTCTACATTTACCACTAATTCTACCATTCCATAGCTCGAACAAGGTAACGGGACTAAGTTAAATGGTCTTATCTCGTTTTGTTTGAAACAATAACAAACTACACATAGTTGCAGTTACGAGAGGTGTAGGGATCATCAAATGATCCAACCATTTCTCGGTTTTTTTTTTAACAAATTGTGATTAACTAAACTAACTAAGCTAAAGTGACAGGAATTCTTGGATCGGTTGGAGTCGGTGAGTAAAAGTCCGAATCGGTGTGAATCTATCACGAGTTGGATTCTTGGTGTCTGATTTTGTTGTTGGTGTCTTGATGTTTGCTGTTGCTGTTGTCTTAGTGTCTGCTACTGCTTCTATTGTTGCCATTGTCTGAGTTGTTGCCATAAGTCTTGCTTTTGATACTTAGTTGAATACCACTAAAGATGTAGATCGTTTACTGTGAACCGATTCAACTCTTGAGATTCAAAATAATTTTTCAAAACCTGCAGCAAAAACCCAAAAGAAAATCTAAAACAATAGAGATGAACTCTTGAATACAACCGATATAAGCCAAGAAAAAAAAAAAAAAAAAAAAAATCAAATCTAAAAACTAGAACTAATCCACAGAGGAGCAGATCTAATATTAGGAGAACAGTAAAAGCTAAAACATGAAATAAAATAGATTAACATGGAATATATAGAGACCAGATAGAAATGAGAATCAATAGGAGAATATTTGGAGAAGATGCTGCTCCGATCTGCCCTCGAGAGAGCCGATCGGAGCAGCAGCTCTTTTAGGGTTTTTGGGTCTCTCTTATTTTATGAAAGAAAGTATTGGGGAAAGATAAAGAGCGGCTCGGTCTTATTTTATGAAAGAGAGAAACTGGAATAGATCATTCCCGGTTATGGCCTCCCTTTACACCTTTCTCGGCCTATATAATCTTTGTTTCGGGTACACTAGTGCATGCTTGACTAGTGTTATTGTCGATCATGACATGGTATTGTAGGAGTGAAATATCGCACGTTCAGTATTTATGCGAAGTACAAACCACTTAATATGAGCGAAGACCATAGCGCATAAGAAAATGACATATGTAATGATGTCAGCATAGTGACGAGTAAAGTGTGATGATCTGTGCGAAGTGTAAATTGTGCGAAGATTGAGTGAATTTATGTGAGCAAATGTAACGCACAGTGATTCCGAAATTAGGGGATCCATTAGCTGTTATCCACTATGTACACACCTATATAAAGAGAAAGGCAGGAGAGAGAAAGAAGGTGTTTATGGGTAAAAATCGTTTCTGCCGATTTCGGTAAATTCGGTAGGTGAGTGAGAAACTGGTTCAAACCCTAAACAAATGTGCTGCACGTGAGTACTTTATAGGTTCGAGAGATCAATACGTACAAGTCCGGCCTAAACCAAGAAATGGCCGTTCCAGACTTGCTTCGGTCACAAAGTGGAGGAGAAGGGTTGATTTGGGGAGGGAAGCAAAGAAAGGTGTTGAGGAGAGTAGTATCTCTACTTTTATCAGAAAGTGAAAGCTTAGGAAGCTTGCAAGAGATGAAAGCTTTTTGGGAGAGCTTGCAAAGTTGCCTTTCTGAGAGTGTAGTATTTTCTCTGACCGAGACTTGTTGTCTCAGTGGAAATAGGTAAGACCTATTTATACAAGTCGAGATTGAAACGTACCCTGGCCTCATGAAGGAAGAGAGTAAAGGGTGAAATAATGGGAGGAGGTGGTAACCGCATGGTTTAATGGGTGAAAACGTTTTCACCATTATTTCCTCTTTTATTTGATCGCTTTATTCCTTTTCACGCTTTCTTAATGTGAGCGTAGTGTACGCTGCATCTTTGTGACCGCCAAACCAAAACCCTAAAGAAGCATCCCCCAGTTTGTGTTGATATCTCGAGTGTTGGTTGCATCTTGAGTGCAAGTGGCGCTGCTAGTGGCGCGTGTGGCATGTGCCAATGGCATGTGCGGAATGCCTTGGTGGTAGGTTGCACGGTTTGCAAGTTAGGCTACCAGCGTGTGTGTTTGGCATGTGCCAATGGCATGTGCGGAATGCCTTGGTGGTAGGTTGCACGTTTTGCAAGTTAGGTTACCAGCGTGTGTGTTTGGCATGTGCCAATGGCATGCGCGGAATGCCTTGGTGGTAGGTTGCACGGTTTGCAAGTTAGGTTACCAGCGTGCATGTTTGGCATGTGCCAATGGCATGTGCGGCCATGTTGACCTAGTTGCAAGTCTTGCGAGCCTAGGGCGCTATATTTGGCGTGGGCCAATGGCATAGCGGCTTGGAAATAGGGCTTGCGATACGTGTTGGCATGTGCCAATGGCACGTGCGGCCATGTTGACCTAGTTGCAAGTCTTGCAAGCCTAGGGCGCTATATTTGGCGTGGGCCAAAGGCATAGTGGCTTGGAAATATGGCTTGGACACGTGTTGGCATGTGCCAATGGCACGTGCTCCCATGTTGACCTAGTTGCAAGTCTTGCAAGCCTAGGGCGCTATACTTGGCGTGGGCCAAAGGCATAGTGGCTTGGAAATATGGCTTGCGACACGTGTTGGCATGTGCCAATGGCACGCGCGGCCATGTTGACCTAGTTGCAAGTCTTGCAAGCCTAGGGCGCTATACTTGGCGTGGGCCAAAGGCATAGCGGCTTGGAAATATGGCTTGCGACACGTGTTGGCATGTGCCAATGGCACGTGCGGCCATGTTGACCTAGTTGCAAGTCTTGCAAGCCTAGGGCGCCGTACTTGGCGTGGGCCAAAGGCATAGCGGCTTGGAAATATGGCTTGCGACACGTGTTGGCATGTGCCAATGGCACGTGCGGCCATGTTGACCTAGTTGCAAGTCTTGCAAGCCTAGGGCGCTATATTTGGCGTGGGCCAAAGGCATAGCGGCTTGGAAATATTGCTTGCGACACGTGTTGGCATGTGCCAATGGCACGTGCGGCCATGTTGACCTAGTTGCAAGTCTTGCAAGCCTATGACGCTATATTTGGCGTGGGCCAAAGGCATAGCGGCTTGGAAATATGGCTTGCGACACGTGTTGGCATGTGCCAATGGCACGTGCGGCCATGTTGACCTAGTTGCAAGTCTTGCAAGCCTAGGGCGCTATATTTGGCGTGGGCCAAAGGCATAGTGGCTTGGTAATATGGCTTGCGACACGTGTTGGCATGTGCCAATGGCACGTGCGGCCATGTTGACCTAGTTGCAAGTCTTGCAAGCCTAGGGGCGCTATATTTGGCGTGGGCCAAAGGCATAGCGGCTTGGAAATATGGCTTGCGACACGTGTTGGCATGTGCCAATGGCACGTGCGGCCATGTTGACCTAGTTGCAAGTCTTGCAAGCCTAGGGCGCTATATTTGGCGTGGGCCAAAGGCATAGCGGCTTGGTATTGCTGCCATGGTGCGCAGGGTGCGACTTGGTTTGGCATTGTTGCCATGATGCGCACTATGCGGCTTGGTTTGGCATTGTTGCCATGGTGCGCAGTATGCGGCTTGGTTTGGCATTGTTGCCATGATGCGCAGTATGCGGCTTGGTTTGGCATTGTTGCCATGGTGCGCAGGGTGCGGCTTGGTTTGACATTGTTGCCATGGTGCGCAGGGTGCGGCTTGGTTTGGGATTGTTGCCATGGTGCGCAGTATGCGGCTTGGTTTGGCATTGTTGCCATGGTGCGCAGTATGCGGCTTGGTTTGGCATTGTTGCCATGATGCGCAGTATGCATCTTGGTTTGGCATTGTTGCTATGGTGCGCAGGGTGCGGCTTGGTTTGGCATTGTTGCCATGGTGCGCGAGGTGCGGCTTGGTTTGGCATTCTTTGCCATGATGCGCGAGGTGCGGCTTGGTTTTGGAATTAGGGTTACGTATTGAAAACCCTAATCTAACTGTATTTTGAAAAAATACCCCTATTAATTATTTACACCTGAGTTAAATGCTCTTAGTTAATGTGTTGCGGGTAACACTAGGTGATGGGGTTTTTACGATTTTACCCCTTGTCTAAAAACCACCATCAACAGGAGGATACACACTTTAGAGTAGAGACACGTTTTGTAGAGAGAGAATTTACTTCTTTATCATCTTCTTCCCCAAAAACTAGATATAGAGTGCTCCAAATATTTATTAATGGATACTCAATGTAATCCAAATGTAATTACAAATAATTATAGTAAACCCTAACCCCATGGATGTAGATCGCATTGATCGAACCACGTAAATCTTGTGTCTCTCTTTATAATTTAACACTTTAATCTTTATTTTGATTGTGAAATAGATTTAGATCTAGAATATATGATAAGGGGTGTTAGTTGTGGGATTTCCTGCAACTACATTTTTTGCGCTAGAAAAACTACCTACTACTTGTTGGTATGAAGGATAATCAAAGAAATTAGCTACTGTTAATGATGAATTCAATTAGATCTGTTATAAACTTCAAGGGCAAAAAAAAAAAAGAAGGTTTGAACGAAAGATATTTATCTCCAGCAACAAACTAAGTTTTCGATCTAACGGTTGAGAAATATTAGCTTGAATCTAAATCAGGTTTTCATCTAACGGTGAATATGGATTGCTTTGTAACTAAGGAAAAACCCTGATTTGAAGCCTATATAAAGGAGACATCTATCATTGTGCAAAACTAATCCCCAAACGTCTGTGTGATACTAGTGCGCTCGCTAGAGTCGATTATCCTTTAACCTTTGGTTTTCTTCTCTAAAATCGGGTTAACGACTTAAAGACTTCATTGGGATTGTGAAGCCAGACCGATACTACCTTTATCGTAGTTGTGTGATCTGATCTTGCATCTTCTATCATACGAGTACAATCGATTGTTTGTCTTGAGATCGTGAGAGTTGTCCAATAGGAAAGATAAAGAAGTCACAAACATCTTCGTCTCACTTTTTGTGATTCCTCGACAAACCGCTTGTGTAGTCAAGAAGGATTGTTGAGAGGTGATTGATTAATCTAGGATGTTCTTCGGGAATATAAGACCGGATTATCAACTAGTTCCTGTTACCTTGATTTTATATCTAAAGACAGAACAAAACGTAGGGTTTTTCTGTGGGAGACAGATTTATCCTTTTGATAGACTTTTCTGTGTGAGATAGATTTTTTTATTATTAAGTCTGTGATTTTGGGTTGCAACAACTCTTAGTTTTGGGTGAGATCAGCTAAGGGAATCAAGTACGCAGTGTCCTGCTGGGATCAGAGGCGTATGAGTACAACTGTACCTTGGATCGGTGGGAGACTAATTGGGGTTCAACTATAGTCCAGTCCGAAGTTAGCTTGTAGTAGGCTAGTGTCTGTAGCAGCTTAATAAAATGTGTATTCAATCTGGACTAGGTCCCGGGATTTTTCTGCATTTGCGGTTTTCGTTAACAAAATTACGGTGTAATACGTGTTGTTTCTTCGCATTATATTTTTATATAATTAAAATAATACAGGTTGTGCGTTAAGATCATCAATTGGTTATCCAACCTTTGGTTGTTGATTTATATTTATTGATCCTTGGATATTGGTCTTTGGTACCGTCCAAGTTATTACTTGTGTTTGATTAAAGACTCGCTATTGTTTTAGCTTGAGTAAATCAAAAACAAGTGAGAGATATAACTCCTTGAGATATTTTTTTATCTAGATTGAGTCTGAATGTCTAGTTGATTCTCTAGCAAAGTATTTTGGAGTTAGTCCATACAGATTGCTAATCGAATTATTGGGTGGTGTTGTTAGACCCCCGTTTTTTCAAGAATAACATAGGGCTGAAGCAAAAAATACACCAAATTCATGCGAAGGTGAAGATAAAAATAAGTTGCTCGATACACAGATTTTGAAGTAGGTGATACCCCAAAAGAAAGAAAGAAAGAAAGAAGATATCAAGTGGGACGAAAATTGAACAAGAGGATTAAGAAAAAAGGTAGGGAACCGATGAGTGTGACAAGTTCGCACAAGAGAGTTCGAATTCAACACAACACGGTTGCATGAACTGTCCAGAGAGAATGAATTGGCAAGAAGGGACCAAGGAAAGAATGAGGTGGTGGAATACTATTTTTATCTTTTATGCGGTATTAGTTTGCAGTTTCTCGGCACGAAGGAAATACAAAGAGAAGAGAGTATGCGAAAATAACTTTCACAATAGACCACACATCTAAATCCAGCGCGATAAGAACACAGCCAATTCATTTTCTACAAAGAATGGAGAAACAAATAAAACGAAAGATACAACACGAAGATACGATCCATAATAAGCAGCTGCTAGAGAACCATTGTTGGAATATCACAAGTTATGCGGAAGACTTAGTCGGCTAGTCTTGTATTCTAGATGGATAGGCCTAGTAAAATATCTATAGTTTGTTGCTTATCTTTATGTTTTCAGATTATAGTTTATATATATATATATATATATATATAGGAATCATTGTAAGTGTAAAATTTATCCCACTATCATATAATCTGGAGATCAATATATTTCACCTTTCGGGTTCTGTCAGTGGATGTAGGCGTTAGTGCCGAACCACTTAAATCTTTGTCTTCTCTATTTGTGTTTCATTATTCATGTTCAATCGATGATCCGTCTCTATGATACCCATAATTTATTATGGTATCAGAGCGGGGAGATCCGCTCGAATCGCTTCCGCTACAAAATTAAGATCTTTATTTTTTTGCATCCTTTTTATTTTGAGTTTGATGTTTACATGGTGCTCGATATTTTCTCTACTACCCGGATATCTTAGGGTTAGTATCTTAAGTCACAAGGATTTACAAAATTGATTTTCCCTGTTATCGAATTGGGTATCAAACTTTGGAAGAGGATCTGTGTCTTTCTTTCATTATTTTTTTTTCCGTTTGTTTACATCTAAACAAATCAATGCTCTTTCTGTTCTTAAATCATCAAACAGTAAAGAGATGTTATTGTGTTAACGATTTTGCATATAAGGTTTGTGGGTTCTATTTCTTTTGATGTTGTCTTATTCACATTACTGTATGTATGTATGTATGTATGCTTTCAAGTCTATATGATGTACACATAAAGATATAGCTTTCGAGTCTTTGCCGTACACATAGACATAGTTTTTTGGTTCATCTTTGCCAAGAAGATTTCCATATTTCAAGCCAATCCCGAATATCTCCATTCTTCGGGATTTTTGCCAAATTCTGGTAATCGATTTTATTAGAAAATATTTTCCATATTTTCTATCTATTTCCTAAATAAATAATCATCTTTTCTTTCCGAAAATTTTCAGATTGAATGTTCTCTCCTTTAATAGCATGAAACTCACCAATGGTTGAAATCTATAGCCATTCCAGTGGTTATTATTGTCCAATGGAAGGATGGTTTTCATCGATGAAGAAAGTCTTTATCTAACTCATTAAGGCATATCATTCTTCGGGTTTTACAGCTACTGTGTCACAGGTTAGATAAACCATGGTACGCCTCTCAATATCTCATTACATCATTAGTTAACCTAGTTTTCTATGGTTTTGTGTTTTTATGCAATCATTTGCATTCATATCCTTTTCCTTAACAAGGTTAGTTTATCTATGATAATGTACCATTTCGATGCGGTTCTATAATCATCTATATTTTTGTATTTTGCTTATAACAAAATATAATTTCTCCTGCCATTTTCGCCACTTCGATTTGATCAATCACATTTATTTTATTAGTTTGAAAACAAATGAATGTGTTCTTAAGGATATTTGTCAGAACATCAAAGATTATTATAATCACTTTTGTTATCGTTTGATGTTGTTAATCAAACTTTCAATCCTAACTTAAGGATTTTTATGTCTAAATCCAGTACCAATGGGTCTCAATTGAGATCTTTCTACATGTTTATTAAATCAAAATATTGATTTTAATGGACTCATACTATTCAATTTTATCCTGGATATGATTTTTATCCTGGATATCACTGGTCACCCAGTTTCTAATGTATACTTCCACTACACCATATTCAGCGATTAGTAACTAAAATTCGTAACCAACATGTAGCCGTCACGAATTAGTGACTAAAAATTTCAGTTCTGAAAATTTAGTGACACCACATGTTCCGTTACGAAATTTTACCGGTTTAGTGACGGCCCGGCCCGTGTCACGATTAGTAACTTCTTGGAAAATAATCGTGCGAAAGAACCGTGTGCGAGTAACACTCGGTAACACCATCCCGAGCGCGTGCGAAAGAACCGTGTACATTCTATCAAGTTTACCCTATCGTGTGAATAAACCGCACAAATCTTATCCCCTTCTTCTCTCTTCGATCTTCTACTTGCTCTACCTTTCAAACATCACCTACATTCCCTTCTTCTCTCTTCAGGATCGATTTATCCATCCTAAACATAGAAGTTTTTGCGACTTTCATATCCCTTTCCTTCTATGACTCGCTATCTGTTTTGTGTGAAGACAGACTCACACTAGAAGTCTAGAAGAAGAAGATTTGTCATCTGTTATTAGGTTAGGTTCTCACCGTCAATCAAAAAACACCTCTTTTTTCTTCGTGTTTTTCAATCTTCATCTTCTCTTTATCTTTTCGAAATTTAAAACCCTAATTTAATCTATTTATATTCAATTAAGATTTAGGGTTATTTAGTGATGAGTTTGACGCAAATCGAGAAGAAGCTAGGGTTGGTTGTTTAGGGTTGAAATCGATTAAGATGAGATATGGAGGAGATTGCGAATGGGTTTTGTTTGAATTAGGTATTAAGATTCGAAAGATGGTGGTACCGAGATTTCAAGGTTGCCTCGTAGCTGTTGATTTGATGAATCAATTACGAGATGGATAGGTGGTTTTTTTTATTATGAGTTTAGTAGAGAGAGATGGCTTCAATTTGAGCTGGTAATGATCAAGGTTTAAGAGAAGGTCTGAGATGGGTCTGTTCAAGAAATTGGACAAGAAGATACTGGCTGTCAAGCTCAACGAGATCAAGCCCGGATCGGGCCTTGGCCACCCATGAAACAATAACACAAGTATTATCCCTTTTCATGCCCTTGTTTTATTTATTGGGTTTAATTTTTAGGTCAGTTTGTTATAACTGAGATTTGGGTTTCCAATTTTCTCGATTTTGACTTGTTTTCAGTGAGTGTCAAAGTTCAATTGTTTTCTATGCTAGATGTATAATCTAAAGATAAGTCAGGTGATCTATAAAGTTCAATTGTTTTCTATGCTAATAACTCATCAGTTGAAATCAAATGTGAAGTTCTTGGATGATGTTACGCCAAACCCATTGCTATTTTTTAACTTGTTTTAACGCTCTCTTGGTCATGCTTGCATTGGTCTGAGAATTTCTTTAATGGGTTCTTATTAAATTTTCTTAAAAAATCAGTAATTTATGAATTGTTTAGGTATTGTAGGTGTTTGATGAAATTCCTAACTTTATATATGTTGCTTAGGTGATATATGCATGGATGAGGCAAAGGTTTTGAGTTTGTGACCATGTTCAAATGATTAAGTCAAAGATGCAGTAGAGCAGTCGAATGGTTATGTAATATTTTCACGCGTGAAGTCATTAGATTTGGAGACCTCTGCAAAGACCCCCAGTGGCACCAGCATACTTCTGTAAGTATATTTCCTTTTGTACTTACCATACACAAACTCTCGCAAACCCTAATTTCACAAACTCTCGCATACCATACACAAAGACGAGGCAGAAAAGACAATGAAAGCTCTTATGACCTTAGCTCAAAGATACTTACGTAAGTATATTTCTAATGTTCATTTCACAACTTTGTGCTGGTTTTGTACATGTCTACTTATATGTGCAGATCAAGGAATGGGCTAAGTTACGTGATATCAACAACCCCAAGGATGGAACCTTGAATTCATACTCCCTTTGTTTGCTGGTTATTTTCCATTTTCAGGTAATTTTCCATATCTTATGAAGTCTATGTTAATTAGATAGATATACTATCTTTCGTGCCTTGATGTACACTTGTCGTATTGCAGAGATATGTCTTTGGAGGATAGTCAAATTTTGTGCAACTTTTTGCCTCTTCTAAGAGAGTATCTTCGGAGGTTGCCTCGGAGATTCAATCGATATGTACTCATACATTAACAACGGTGAAGGTGCTCCCCATATGATTCACTCTTCTTGTCCCGCCACTCCTCATTTTATGTGCTTGATGTTTGGATATCTATGTGGCGTATCTCGACTAATCCCTTCATTCATTGAACATGAATATGTTATAAATAATGATCCTTGTCCAACTCATGAATTATGTGTTGTGTCCTCGTATGTGCGGCTATGATGGATGATTATGTTTATGACTTGTGTTGCTGTGAAGGACGAGTTGTCCAGCTATTGAAAAGGTGTGTGACTTATTTTTCTCCAACTCATACTTTCCTCTTTTCTGTTTATTGAATTTGTTGAATTGTTACGCACGGGGGTTGCCATTAGATCGGGCCGCTCTTTTGTATCTCTTACAATTTTGGTGCCATAGTGAGTTGTCCAAATATTTCAAGTATGGATGTTCTTATGGAGATCATGTAAGCACAATTCTATGACATTTAAAGTATTATTATTGCGCTTTATTTCAAGTACGATAGCGTTATGCATTTATTCCCTAACATTGACTGAATTTCTTTATGCATATTAGACAAATTGATAATCATGAACGTATGATTTATATTCTAGCTAACCTGTATCAATTCTTTGATGGTCATGATATAAGGAAGACCGCTTTATTTTCTCGCCACCCGTAGACTAAATTTTGCATAAATTTAACTTAAACTGCGGCAGATCCAAAATTGAGCATACTGTTATACACCAATGAGTCGAGAGTCAATGTTAAAATGTATTCATACATGGAGCATCATTCTTCCCCATATAACGTGTTTTAGTAAATCTTTTTCATGTGTAGGCATGTGCTTTGATCCACTTGCAGTGAAGTGGTGGTACCGATACACATCATCATGCTACTTGTTGAGGGCCGGTTCGGCGTTACGGCAATGATTTGAGAGATGGAACAAAGAAACAAGTATTCATTTTCAACCTCTTCTCTCCAAAGTGGTTGAGGTCGATTCATAAAGTGATGCTGGTACACCACTCATAACTTCTCCAGAACGAACATATGGAGCTTCTATGGATGAGTCGCCGTTTAAAATCTAGTAGACTATCTACATTTGTCAAGGGTTGTTGTATGAGTTTCATGACGTATGGATTGGTGAAGCATTAGTGAAGGTAAGTCACTCTTGGACCACCATCTATTAGTGCTTGTATTTGAGTAGCGATGAGTTAATATGAAACTTTGTTTGGGTGATGAAACCTTAGAATTGTATTGATATTCGACATTTATAACTCGGGCAATGTTGACACCATAAAAAGAAATCCAACCGTTATAATTAAGTGAATTTTGGATATGTTAGGCATATATATGTCGTGCAGACTCGTTAAAATTGCGGGATGATCGGACACGGTAAAGTGGCGAAACCGATGCATTACGAGAAACCGATGTAGCTTGATCCTACTAATTTTATGACTTGGTTGATTGTGCGGGGTTTACTCGCATTGGGTCTTTGAAACGTGATCTCCAATGAAAATAAACTACAAGAGAACAAGCAATTAAGGATTTGGAGGTAATTTATCATACGAATAGAAGTTTGAGATGAATGTTCAAATTCTAGAATTCTAGTTAATTGAGGTCCCTTT
This sequence comes from Papaver armeniacum, assembly GCA_023531295.1. Lineage (NCBI taxonomy): Eukaryota > Viridiplantae > Streptophyta > Magnoliopsida > Ranunculales > Papaveraceae > Papaver > Papaver armeniacum. The sequence continues at coordinate 140,510 of JAJJWW010005349.1, read as the reverse complement.
TTCAAGCTGGACAGTGTTCGGCATCATTTTTCATTAGTTTTAAGGCCTTCCCAAATTGGATGTTAAAATGAGACTATGAAAATGTTTCGTTACTTGAAAATGTTTCGTTTAAGATTGTGCACATATATAACTATGATGTTTTGATCTGTTTTTTAATAGTAGTATGGGGACTATGTTTCTTTGTATTGACATGCAATCACCGAATATTTTGATCATCTTCTACCTTCTTGCTGACTTTCCTTTTTAGGGCGAGTTGTTTTATAAGCATCGAATGTTCTTCTCTTATTCCTACTCATCGTAATCATTATGTTATATATGTGCAGGTCCTTGGCTCAATGCTAGGAAGACAAAATAAGTACTAGCACAAGGATTTTGCTAGTCAATGTACGTTTCTATCTCCTTGTCATCTCCACATCCTAATTCCTTATACGATACTCGACTTGATATGCATTCATACTCTTTGTTTAAACCTTGTTCAAATCAACATGTTATAGTCCGCGGCCTCTTTTGCCCCCATCTATTGAAGCTTGATAACTTATTTCACGTTTGTTTACTTTAACGGGGTTCGGAGCACCGAATGTGCATTGAGTTCTCAAAGGAATGATGCCTATGCAATGGCGGCCAGGAGATCCTTGATTAGTAAAAAAAAGAAGAAAAAAGTCTTGTTGGCTTAATAATAAATGGCTAAGGTAATGCTCACAATATGCTTATTCATAGCATTTATGTATACTTAGCGATTATGGCTCATGAACACAACATAAATTGGTTGAATGACTTCTTTTGAATGTTGGAATGAATGTTAAATTATATTGAATGACTTCTTATGTGAAATGTTGAAATGTGAAATGTTGGAATTGGATTGTATTGTAACAATTCCGAGGATAGGGTACTTAGGGGTAAAATGAAAGGGATGGAAACATTAATATTGACCGAGGTCAATAAAGATCGAATTTTTTTGTAACAAAAGGATTCGTAACGGCAAAAAAAGTGTCACTAATTTTTTACCGGGATAGTAGGAATCGACCAACGCCGACCTGGTCAAAAAAATTAGTCACCCCGGTAAAAATTTAGTAACGGAAAATCCTTGGTTACTAAAATTTTACCCGAACATTGTAGTCGGTCAACGTAGACTAAGTCAATGTATTTGTAACGACAAAAAAAAAAATTGAAACGATCTGCTGCTTGTCACGAATTTTAACTTTCGTGACGGTCTCTCATTGCGTGTTACTAAATGTGTCACAACCCCAAATTAGTGGCAACATGTTGGTTACGAAAATTTGTTACACACCTCGTTGTAACGGTCATTGTGCGTCACAACTCCATTTCGTGACTGAAATAATGTGTCACAAAACGTAAAATATGGTGTAGTGTTCCATCTCCGAAGTTGGTTCTCTTTCCAAAACCCTTATTCTCTCTAAATACATGCATTGCGAAATTAATTCTCCTGTGTAATTTTCATCCTGCCGAAGAAGAATGTAAAAAAAAAAAAAAAAAAAAAAGTTGGTATGTTTCTTTTAATTACTTATGAAGATTAGTCATCAGAAGAATGGTTGTCCGTGAACGAAGATCAAATCAGCAGTGATTAAAAAGTTTAGCTATGAGGCAATATATTTTTCAAGTTGTTCACTACACTTCTGTCTGTGTCCAACTTGAGGGGGGTGTTAGAATATCACAAGTTATGCAGAAGACTTAGTCGGCTAGTCTTGTATTCTAGCTGGATAAGCCTAGTCAAATATCTATAGTTTGTTGCTTATCTTTAGGTTTACAGATTATTGTTTATCTATCTTCCTATATATATATATATATATATATATAGGAATCATTGTAAGTGTAAAATTTATCCCAGTATCATATAATCTGGAGATCAATATATTTCACCCTTCGAGGTTCTGTCAGTGGATGTAGGTGTTAGTGCCGAACCACTTAAATCTTTGTCTTCTTTATTTGTGTTTCATTATTCATGTTCAATCAATGATCCGTCTCTATGATACCCATAATTTATTAACCATCGCACTAACCAAAGAAAAAATCAACTTGTACGGATTCAATTCGAACAAGGAAAGGTTTTCTGATAGGAATTATCAATCACAAAAAGACGAACAAATAATGACGAACGAAGGTTAAAAATTATCAAAGGAAAAAGCCGCACAACATAGGTACATCTTAGGACCAAAGTGATATGAAGAATTATCGAAGGTGAAGACATAAAGCAGATGGCGGAAGAAGAATATTTATAGATGTGACAGAATTCAGGGGATTATGGAAGAAAGGGTGTCTGCGAAGTTTATTTCATCAGCAACAGGAGGAAGAAGAAATAGATATCTACATATGCGAAAGGAACACACCCAAAACAATGAAATGGACTCAAACCAATATCAATAGTTTAGAGACTACAAAGATCCAGGGTCTATTTATCATTGAATTGATAAGGAAATGGAGATTTGCAAGGGACCGTAGTTGATTACAAACAAAGCAAAAGCGAAGAACATACATCACAGCATCACCGAACGTACAAACAATTCAATGATCTGACAACGAAAGAGGCATGTTTTCAGCACATATTCGATCAAGGAGGCTGGCCAAAGAAGGAAGTAAAAATGGGAAAAATATCGTTTGGTCCTTTTTTAGGTGGGTCCATGTCTGTTTGGTCCTTTGGTCAAACGCCTTTACTGTTTGGTCCATAATTATTTAAAAATATTAAACTGACAATAATACCCTTATGTTAATTTTTAATTATTTTCTTGTAGCAGTTCATTCCAGAAAATGAAGTCCATATAAAAACCTAAAAAAACAGACTTAATTCTTGAAAATGAAGTCCATATAAAAACCTAAAAAAACAGACTTCATTCCCAGGAATGAAGTCCATATAAAACCCTAAAAAAAAAGACTTCATTCCAGAAAATGAAGTCCATATAAAAACCTAAAAAACGCAGACTTCATTCCCGGGAATGAAGTCCATATAAAACCCTAAAAAGCGGACTTCATTCCCGAAATGAAGTCCATATAACAACCAAAATAAAAGCGGACTTCATTCCGAGAAATGAAGTCCATATAAAAACCTAAAAAAAAACGAGTTCATTCGAGAGAAATGAACTCAATATAAAAACAGTTCATTTATGGAATGAATTCCATATAAAAACAGAAGTTCATTTAGGAATGAACTGCAGCATCATCATCTTCATCATCTTCGTCGTCTTCAAAAGCAGCAGCAACATCTTCGTTCTTCAAAAACACCACCGTCTTCATCATCAACGCAATAGCAGATCTTTATCTTCTTCATCATCAAAATCAAGATTAACACCATCGTCTTCATCGTCAACAGCAGCAGCAACAACATATCTTCATCTTCTTCATCATCTTCATCGTCAACAGCAGCAGAAAAAAAAAACCCTAAAAAAATCATATTATTCAACAGTACCAAAATCATCGTATTCATCATCTACAACTACCAATCTAAACATCTAAATCGATTTTCACCTTTATCACCATTGTTTACAGCAACAGGAAGAAAAAGATGAAGAGAACCCTGGAAAAATCGTTTACATCTTCAACGGAGCATCGTGAGCGATGAAGAAACCTAAAAATCATTTACATCTTCAATCTTTCATTTACATCTTCATCTTCATCTTCACATGAAATCTGTTTCTTGTTTCACAAATAAAAAAAGAGAAAAAAAAAATAGATCTGGAAAAGAAAAGAAAAGAAGATGAGAGAGAGAGAGTAAATCTGAAAATGATTCCATCTCTCTTACCTTTTGACTATATATATGGTCGTTATCCAAAAGGGTATTTCTGACACTACATGGTGACATTTACATCATCCATGACATCAGCGTAGGACCAAACAATAATTTTTAGGACCAAACTATAATTTATATTACCAAATAGGACCAAACAGACATTTGACTGGGTCAAATGGACTAGACTCATCCTAATATATTATTCCTATGACCTAATGGTAATTCCTACAATAAAAATTAACTCTTGTCAATGTTGTCATTCTAAGTCACCGTCATAGGGCAGGAAAACAAGGTCAATAAAAAGGACGCAAAGATTAAACCAAAGGCACAACAACACACAAAAAATTCTCAACAAATAGAGCAACCAAAGGGAGAGAACAACGCGATATTTTCGCACAAAAAAACTTGAATTAAACACAGCAAAGAAGAAAGCATCTCAAAAAGATGATTTACAACAACCAGTGTGATGGAGAGATAAAGAAAATGGATGCAAGCAAAGAGAAGGATGAATGCAATTCTCATCGATTGATTCCTAGCCATAGGATACTACTCAACAGAATGAATAAGTGCAGTTTAGAATAAGAGCAAAGAAATGGACAAGAACAACCAAAAGTGGAATTGCAACACACAGGAGAAGACGAAGGCAAAACTTATACAAAGGACGAAAACAAAAGAGTAACTGATGCGAAGTTTATCGCATCAAGACAAACAAGATGGCTATGAGCGAGGTTAATGAATTCAGTATCACGGGTTCGAATCCCTCACAATGCAATTTTTTCGCACAAGAGCTCGCAAAGTTGATTGGATAATGCACAGATGGTTAAGGAGTTAAAAGTGCAATTATTGATCCAGAGTTCAAATCATATCTCCTACCTACAACAGCAAGAAAGAAAAACAAAGAAAAAGATCTTATAATAAGACCTTAATATAAGTCAACAGAAATGATATGCATTATCAGATAGACTAGGAATCCGAATGTGGCGTGCAACTTAGTTCGCATACATGCAAGAGGCAAAAAAGTAAGACCTATCGCACGTCATATTCGGAGAAACCTAGAAGGCATGACTCGAGGGAAAGCAACACCGAACCTGAAACTTGAGTTATGGAGATTTTGGGTGAGATTAAACGAAAATGCCCATCCGGGAGAGGTACCTTAAATTTTCAATCTATGATAATAATCTTAGATTGAGAGCCTAAGGTGAGAAAGTCTCTCCCAAGGAGTGCAGAAACTCGATCAGGGCGCCGAGGTACACTGTTGAGTCAAGAGTGCCCGGGGCATCTAGAGCGTACCTTTCCACCCTTGACAAGTCCTGACTATGATGCACTCGGTCCGAAGATACCCCACTTTGGGTGCGGTCTCGTAACCATAAACCTTATCCGTGGAGGGATAAGAGACTGCGAAATCAACTGATTGTTGCAGTACCGGATGGGAAGAGCCATAACCTTAACCCGGTAGAGGTAAGCATCCTTGAAGGGGCAATTAGGGGGAAGATAAGGACGACACCCTCCATTAGGGAGCTGAATTGTGTCAAAAGACGACAATGTCATGGGGCTTCTACTCACGGGAGTACTTAGGCATGTCGCATTGTCGTATAGATATATCTTGAAGAGCCAATAATACAGGAGATGTTAAGGCAAGATCAATGGGTCATTACATGAAAATGTAAAGACCGCCTGCGATTTTGCTACCGACCAAATAGAGGCAAAATAAGACCTCTACATAGGGAGGCGAGATAAGACCACACTAGACACACATAGACATATATATTATGATTATATTATCATTATGCAATTCTAATAGTGAAGGAAAAATAAGCAACAATACAATGTGATGCGATGAACTAAGGATGGACAAAGGACAAAGGTAAGTAACTCAACATTATTTATATATTACGTGAGAGCATGGCATAAGCATTACATGGCATAAGCATCACATACGCATTCATGGCATAAGCATCACATACACATTTCATCGCATAATAATCACATATATATTATAATTGTAAAAGTGTTTTACAAAATTTTATGGAATAATATCGAGGATCCTCCCCTCATTGAAAAAGAACAGAGGCAAATATAGATTCCCAAGAAAATATTTTTGTTCTTTATCTTCTCGGTCAAAATCCTCGAAGGTCAAAGATTCAGTGTATTAGAACAAGTTAAAAAATGTTATGTGAAAATGTCGCATAGAGGTGTTGAACATTTGGTTAAGGCAGCAAAATATGTGATGGAGGTTGTATGTTCGAATCCCACCCTATGCATTCTTCTTACTACTTTTACTACAGGCGAAGATAAGAATAAAATTCGCAAACTTTTAGTTATTTCATACAAGTGAGGCAGTAAAGTTGGCCAAGAGGAAGGAATGCAAGAGGCATGTCGAGGGTTCGAATCTCCCCATTTGCACAAAAATTTTTCCTGGCAAAAATTTATATCACAGACGTTTACCTTGCGAATATTCGCACCACGAACAAATACTTCAGAGATATTTCATATAGAAGAGAGTTAATGATTATTTGGCACAGATATTTCACATAAGAAGGTTTGCACAGTTGGTTTAGTGCAATACAATGCAAGTAGCAATACCAGGTCGCTTGATCAATTCTTGTCTCTTGCATTTGTTTTCGCTATGCGACATTTATACTTCATGCAATGTTTTTTTTTTTTTTTTTGTCAAGATTGACAACAACATCAAATCACATGAAAGCTAACATAGCATGAGGCAGAGAACATGTAGCAAGAGATTCGCATAATTGATTCGCAATACTTCTTATATTTCTTCAAAGATACTTCATACTTCTAATACTTCAAGGAAGGATACTTCATACTTCTCAAAGTTTCAGAACTTCACAAAAGAATAGAGGCAAGTACGTACTTTTCAAGAAAAGTATTCTTTTGCGTAGTTCCTTCATCAACAAAGATCAAAGACTACTCCAACGTCACGCATCTCGCACTACAAACTACAACAAGGTGGATTTTTCCTTAAAGATCGATCTTCAAGTAATATTCAAGAAAAAAGAGGCAAAATGTAGGAGTGAAATATCGCACATTCAGTATTTATGAGAAGTACAAACCACTTAATATGAGCGAAGACCATCGCACATAAGAAAATGAGGATGACATATGTAATGATGTTAGCATAGTCACGAGTAAAGTGTGATGATCTGTGCGAAGTGTAAATTGTGTGAAGATTGAGTGAATTTATGTGAGCGAATGTAACGCACAGTGATTCCGAAATTAGGGGATCCATTAGCTGTCATCCACTATGTAAACACCTATATAAAGAGAAAGGCATGAGAGAGAAAGGAGGAAACACACTTTAGAGTAGAGACACGTTTTGTAGAGAGAGAATTTACTTTTTTTTATCATATTCTTCCCCAAAAACTAGATATAGAGAGCTCCAAATATTCATTAATGGATACTCAATGTAATCCAAATGTAATTACAAACAATTATAGTAAACCCTAACCCCGTGGATGTAGATCACATTGATCGAACCATGTAAATCTTGTGTCTCTCTTTATAATTTAGCACTTTAATCTTTATTTTGATTGTGAAATAGATTAGATTTAGAATATATGATAAGGGGCGTTAGTTATGGGATTTCCTGCAACTACACATATGACTCTGTCTTTCTTTGGTTTTTTAATTGAAAAGAAAGCAATTAAGATAGAACGATAGGAAAAAAATAAAAGAAGTACATGCTGAAAGCGTCCATAAAAACAGCGTTGATTAGCCATTTATATTCAGAGCTATGTTCAGAGTTATGGCTGCTACTACATCTCATTTAGTCATCCATAGTCAAGCCACTCATTATTGTACAGAAAATTAAACCATGTAGGCGATGTAGACAGAGCAGGGTCAAGTCGGTTTGCCAAACTACAATTAGAACTTAATATTAAAGTCAAACGACTAGCCGATACATCTAAAAAATAAATATCAAACTTCACGAAAATAAGGAGCAAGAATACATTTGGTGACTTCATCATCCCATTCTAGACATTCCCACCATTGCTGCTCTCATTGAATCATTTTTTTTTTTTTTTTTTTTTGATCGGTACTCTCCTTGAATCATCTTCAAGAATACATTTTGGCCAGTCAAAAAGCACGTGCTTTGATTTGTGTTTCTTTGATAAAATTGCAATAACTCCAAACTTGATTCCAAGCTTAGAATATCCCTTTTGTTCTAAAGAACCAAACGGTGGAGATGCGTTAAGAAGTAAACACGAATCTTCGCAATTTTTGTGATCTTCTACCAACATTTTTTGTGCTAAACTATATTGGATTCCCACAAATTACAATTAATACTTAATTTCAAAATTAAACATTGAGCATTTAAGCTACCCACCGTACACTAATTTTAGCTAATGCATATTACAAACTAGTTGTAACTAATGCATATTACAAATAAAGGTTCAGTGTCACGAAAATTAAGAGCAGGATCAGATTTGGTAGCTTCATCTTTGATAAACGCAGTTGTGTATCTAGTTAGTCACAATTTTATATATTGTCAGTTCTCTATTTGTATTTATTATGGTGTTTTATGTATGGTATTTATGGGAAAGAAATATTTTTGGAGAAATCGGCTCGGAAAACTAGTGGGGCACCCAAAAAAGCCCTAAAGGCACCCAAACTTTGGATAAGGGCACCCCCAAAAATATGTTACTTTGGATAAGGCCCCAAAAAAACTTGTTTAAAAATGCCCAAGAAATCTGCTAAGGAGCACACTAATTACTATCGACACCCACATCAGTTGGATAAGGGGTAGCTCTCTTCTTCTTCATTTAAAATCAAATTTCGGCGGGAAAGTTGGCAGTAGATTTAGAGTTTGGATTTTAATGGTGTTTGGGTAAGACTAAATCACTAGAATTGATAGGGATGATCAGATTCATCATAACGAGCATGATGTAGTTGTCAGAATCATTTAAAATTGTCTGGATTGTTATGAAATTCGATTTGAAGAAAAACTCTTCATGAACCAGATTTAGGGTTCGAATTTTGGCAGAGAGTTAATGAGTTTCAATTGCTGGATTTAATTTCATTGGTCCTGTTAAGGCTAAACAAAGAGCATATGGGTGATTTCTTCAATCCAGTTGGGTTGGATAATCACCATGATGAAAACCTAGTTGGAAATACACTCGGGGTTCTGTTATGAAGATTTGGACCTTGGCACTGAGACACAACCGTTCAAATGGATTACGATTATCCTGTTACGATTTAACATGGATAGTATTTGTGTTGGAATCGATTGGATTTGGCTACAACATGGATTTGAACAAAACTAGGAGAAGAAACATGAAAAGTGTTTTCGGGATTTTGCCCTATTTCTTGAAGGATTGTGTGTGTTAGAGGCGTGCTTAACATGAACGCAGCGTGCTCGAGAGAATTCTCCACCAGCAGTCGCGTATGAAACAAAAACATGGAAGAGAAAGGGAAATATTTACCGTGTCATGAAAAGAAGGAAAAAAGATCAACGAGAGTAATTAAGAGAGATTTGAAGGTCATGTCGAGTATAAATATGTTGCCTAGGATACCAGGAAGGAAGTTGAAGAGTTAGGGGAGGCTAGGGAGCATAAAATCGAGAGTTAGCAAACCTCTCTGTTGCTTCCATTGAAGAAGAAGAACGAGAACATTATACCTTCGGAAAGTCGCAGGAAGCTGACTTTTATTCAACGACAAAAGGATATCATCGATTCCAGTTCCAATTGCAATAGACTTTTGGTAACTGTGCTGCTTGGTCACTAGAGGTCTTTAGCAATAGAAAATCGTTGTAAGCAATTAATTCATATGAGAAACTAATTCAATTTCTAGGGTTGAGGAGGAAACTACTTTTAACATGTAACTTTGGTATTTAATTTTCCTTTAATTATTACTCTCCAATTAGTTTTAATTGTCAATTTTTTTTTCTTCTTTAACTGCTTCATAATAACTGTTTTGGATCGTCTTCGGCGGTCGATTATCGACTTGAGTCGAATTGATATTTGGAGAATACCTAAATGCCCTTCTATAATCGGTAGTTTAGGATTGGTTTTAGCAACTGATTATAATTTCTATAATCGATAGTTTAAGATTGGTTTTAACAACCCGATTATGATTATGTTTTCTTCTTTTCTTTGTTTTGAAAAAAATAAATTTGGGGCTACAGTTAGAATCGGTATATAATAAATATCACACAACTATCGATTGTAAAAGTAGAGAAATCCGAAACTACCGATTGTAAAAGTTGAGAAATTTGAAATTTGGGGCTACTATCTAAATCGGTAAATAATAAACATTATCTACCTACCGATTGTGAAAATAGAGAAATTCCAAATTCCGTTGGTTTTTGAAAAATTTGAATTGGGGCTACTACCACAATCGGTAGAAAATGAACATCATGAAACTAGCGATTGTACACTCGGTAGATAATAAACATCACGAAACTACCGATCATGAAAATAGTGAAATTCAAAATTCCATTGGTTTTTGAAAATTTTGAATTTGGGACTACCACCACAATTGGTAGATAAAGAACATCATGAAACTACCGACTATGTTTGTGTAGAGAATTTGAATATTTAAGAATTTTGGCAAAATCCAATTTTGGGACTACTTTGTAATCAGGTTGTCAAACGAACATCATTTACTACCGATTATGTTAGTTCATTTACTACCGATTGTAATCGGAAGTTAAATAAACTATATTTACTACCGATTATGTTTGTGTAGAGAATTCGAAAATTTAATAATTTTGACACAATCCAATTTTGGGGCTACATCCAATTAAATGTCATTGTTACCGATTATAGATAGTGGTAATTGAATTATTGTCCCTACTTTTTATAGTCTATACAAATATCCTTATCACACAATAAATATGTCCCTCTTCATTCATAAGCCCATCAGGGGTCAATAAGATTTTAATTTCTTCCAAATTTGCCCTCCCATCTATCTTTATTTCTTCTCCTTCTTTTCTAATGTAGCGGCGTCTCCAATTTTTCCCCTATTTCCATCGCTCCACCACCACCAGCAACATCTTCATCGCTCCACCACCACCACCACCAGCATCTTCATCGTAACCATATTAGTTTCATTCTTCTTTCGTTTCTTTCCGTCAGCTTCACCATCTTCACCGCCGCAACACCGTAACCTAAAATCAGAAAAGAAGCTTTAACACCACCTCTGCAACTACGAGTCTACGACCACCTTCTCCGCCGCTAATGGATTCATATTTAATCGAACTATCATCAACAACATCTCCACCACCACCTCTGCAACTACAACCACTTTCTTCTTCTTATTCTTATAAACCGAATTTGAAATCAGATTCAAATAGATCGAGATCTGATTTTGGAGATAAGCCAAATCAGATTTGATTTGATTCAAACACGGAATGAAAATATGCAACACGGCATCGAATGCTCGAAAATAGCTGGGCATTTTGTCACGGAGATAAGCCAAATCTTCCTCCTGGATATAATACTTGTTTGGGTGATCGCGTATAGTACTAGTTGGATGGAGCACGGTGATGATACAATATGATGAATGAAAATATGGATAAGCAATATGCAGTGTGGTGCGTTTGAACACTTCAATCCGTTTCAATCCGTCAATTGACAACCACCGCCATCTCAAGTTTGATATGGTGGTTATGCAGGTTGAAAGCGGTGGTGATATTGGATTAACTATGGTTGTTGATCCATATTTTTTGGATCAACTATGGTTGTTGATCCAATCGGAATGGATAAACTTCTTTGTTGGTCCAAGCCCAAAATGGATAAACATCCATTGTTGATTCAATGAGATTGGTTTTAGTGGTCTTGGAGATTTTGGTGTTTATGAAACTACATGTAATGAAATATGGTGAGTATTTGGGTTGAAGCGGTAGTGATATTGGATCAACTATGGTTGTTTATCCATATATATGGGATCAACCTACTTGTTGTTGATCCTTTGAACTCATGCTTTTCTAGTTTAAATCATGTGAATTTGTTCAAATGTTGAACTTGTGGTGTAATGGTAGCATGGTGACTCCATGTCGGATGATGCGTGTTCGACTCACGCCAAGTTCACTCCATTTTACATGGATCAACTATCATTATTGATCAATTTTACATGGATCAACTTCCATTGTTGATCCATTAAATTTGGATCAACTTTTACCGTTGATCCTTTTTTCTTGGATAGACTAGATAAACTTATTGTTGATGGTTTTGTTGGTGGATGCAAAACCTGACTGATGAAATGGTAGCATTTTTCCATCGCATGGATAAACATCCATTGTTGATCCAAGCGGCAATAGATAACCTTCTACTTGTTGATCCAACTATGATGGATAAACATCCATCGTTGATCCAACTAAATGGATCAACTATTTTTTTCTGGGTTTTTTGTTTTTTTTTTAATATACCATGAAAAAAAAATTCCCGTCCCAACAGCCGGTAAGCGCGTGTGGCAGCGTAATGATGGCATGGCGCGCGGTGACTTATGGTGGTGGTGGAAACAGATTAGTGGTGGTGGTGTAATGGTGGCGGTGAAGGAGTGGTGGTGGAATATTAGTGGTGGTGGTGGTTGGTAGGTGGTGGTTGTTGAGCGGTGGTGGTGGAATGGTAGTGGTGGTGGTGCTAGTGGTGGTGGTGAAGTGGTAGTGGAAGAAATTTGTTCCATTTTAAAATAAAATAAAAATATTATATGGTTGAGGTATTAAGGTAATCTAATATTAAATGAATAAGGTTATTAAAAAAGGAGGGACATATTTATTATTGCATGAGGATATATTTGTAGGAAGTTAAAAGTAGGGATATATAATTAATATACCCTTATAGATATATTTTGGCTAAGTAGTTTAAAATTGGTAGATGTGGTAATCCATTATCTACCGATTCTGGGTAGTTTGGCCGTTAAAAAATTTCATGACGTCCTCCCGATTGTAAACTTAACTACCGATTCTGGGTAACTTCTCCCGATTGTAAACTTAACTTCCGATTATGAAGGGTAGTTTCGCCATTAAAAAAAGAGGGAGATAAAGGATAGCTTCATTTTATGTTTTGGTTACCCATTTTGTCTTATGTGTCGCCCCTAATTCTTTTGGGGTCACCCCTAAAAATGCCAGGATTGGAAACCATGTAGGTGATGCAGATCAGAGGAGCTGGAGTCAAGTTAATTGCTAGGAACAAAAGATACCTCTGGTGCTTCTATTAATTACTTGGAATCGGTATACCGGTAACTATGACGATATGTATAGTGATAAGAGCAAACTTGTCAAATGAGCATCTTGGTGAATTCTAATAGCTCCCACTGGAAACTACCCAAACTACCTATTACATGCATACACAGTACACACTAAGCTTGATTGGCTGAAAATTATCTCTGGGTGCATTCTTTGTGTTCAAACAACACAAAAATAAGTGTGCTCTCCTAATTAGGATTGAATTTACGAAATCACAATTGAAATTAATATCAAAAATCACACAACTACGCCTAATACATGTTTACAAATTAATACCAATATCAAGAAAATAAGTTGCAACATTAGATTTGGTGGCTTCATCTTCCCACTCTAGACTTTCCCACCATTGCTTCTCTCCAATCATTCTTAAAGTCTGAGGAATTACACTATTGGTATTAAATGGTAGCTTCTTCAATTCCGGACACTTAAACACTGCAAAGTTCCCCAAAAGAAAAAATTGCACATTGTGGTCACAAACCCTCTTTAAATTCCTTAGAGAATCCAAGCGCAAATGATTTAATCTGGAAAACGTATTTTTTAACTTCTCTTCGGTTGCTAACCCATTAGATATTATCTCTTCCAATCCATCCAATTCAACCAAGAATAGTGTCTCGAGATTCTGAGCATAGATCAGCCATGTAATATCCTTCAATTGTGGACAACTTGTTATTATTACACGTATAAGGTTCACGGAGCAGAATGAATGTTGAGGCACATCCCACACAATCCTTAACTTTGGCATGCAAAAAATGTACAAGTTCTCCAATATCGTGAACAAAGTAACCTCATCACAACTCATGATCCTCAATTCTTCCAAGTCATTGCAGTCTTTGAGTTCAAGTAAACTTATATTAACAATATCTACAAGACTAAATAATGACGCTGGCGACGAGGGAAAAGATGGTAAAAAAGTGAGAGCTGAAATGCCTGGACAATATTTAATGGTTAAAGATTTTTTGCAGAACTGTAACTTTTGACTTGTTACTAACCTCTGAAGAGCAAGACCCGTGGAAATTGTGATTTGAAAGTAAATCAAATGTTGTAAGCTTTCCAACTCACTGAGGCTTGGTCCATTTTCAATTTCCCAATGACAACACGATTCAGATAAGTTTAAGATCTTCAATTTTGTAAGACAACTTAAACTCCCTGGTTTTAAAATCTCATCCTCTTCGTATTCTGGCATGTACATGTATTGTAACTCCGAGAGTGAAAACATGCTGGTAGGGAGTCTCTTGAGTTTCATCTTACCCATAAATAAAACTTTTAGCGTAGGCATGAATTGGAAAAAATCATCAGATATGAAAGAGATACTACTGTCTTCAACAGCCAAAGTTAAAAGCCTAGAGCAGTCTGGTGCTCCATTAAGTTCTTTGATTGCTGTATTGTTTATCAAAGAGATCCTCTCTGCTTTCTCCCATTCATGGAGCTTTAGTGTGCTTTCTGTTTGTAATGTTAAAAACGTGCCTTTTTTTCTCCCAAGATCAGAAGCGATCCAAATTGCCAAATCACGAACTACATCATGCATTTTTACCATATATTCTGTCTTTACCCCAAACCAGAAACCAGTTTCTAATAAACACGCATTCTTAAGACATCTTATTACATCGTGACCTTCATTTTGAGCATGGACATAATCATCGACGTTATCCAAAAAACCTTCACCTATCCAACCTTGAATAATGCCGTCTTTTGCAAATGACGAGTCTTCTCGGGAATTGGAGCAATACAAGAAACAAGACTTCAACTTTTGGTTTTCCAGATTATCATAGCTGTATTTTAAAGTAGCTAATACTTTATCGGCCAAACCTGAGAACAAAAAATGTTCAGAGTTATAAATTTATTTCTGCCCCAAGACAATTATTATTGTTACTATAAAATAATTCCTGAACAGTTTTTGAATTTCTGAACTATAGTCTATATGTAGATACTCAAACAACTTCATACTTAAAGTAACTTTAGTAGGTTTTTGTTTCATAATCAACCCATACTTGATCTATAAAATTGCCAACTATGTTAATTTAATTTGATGAGAAAGACGTGGCAAGATGCTAATTAAGAAGATTATATGCTACCTTTAGAGACTAAAGAAGGATATTAATATATTTCCAGTTATAATACTTGACAAACCATACCTGAAAACTGTGATGCCGATCCTCGTAGAGTATGTAGTGCGTGTTGCCACTGCTGAAGTTCGGTTTTGCTGGACATGGTTCGACCAATAACGATGAGAGCTAACGGTAAACCACGACATTCTTTTGCAACTTTTTTGGCAATCTTAGGTATATCTGGATGACAACTTAAGGCTTCTTGCTTGACCTTTTGTTGAAATAAGCTCCAAGCTTGATCCTCGTCTAAACACTCTATTTTGATTCTTTTGTCAGCTTCCATAAATCCACAGACTTGCTCATTCCTTGTGGTAAATACAACGACCTTAGACCCAGTTATCTGGTTGGTATTCTTTGAAACTCCAATTTTTTCTAAATCAATTCCTTCCCAAATATCATCTAGCAACAACATAAATTTCTTATTTTTTATCGCTTGGAATATATCTGTAGCTCTTTCACATGTTTCAGTTTCTTCTGCCCAGTGTAATCCCAGTTTCTTCCCGATGTGGTTTTGAATACTTTTTATGTTTAGATCTTTAGACACTACAACAAATACTACTGCATCAAACAGTTCTGTTCCGGCAAACTGATTGTTAACTTTGTGTAAAAGAGTTGTCTTTCCAACTCCTCCCATTCCATATAAACCTACAATTTGCATATGATTTCCCTCCGTTACCAATGACTCCAGTACCTCATTAAATTTTGCATCCATGCCCACAACTTCAATGGTGGGAATCTGTTGATGAGGATCTGGTAGACACCTATAAGTGACGTCCTGGAAATTTCCTTCCCTCGACAAACCCTCAACGGCAATTTGCTTTCGGAACACTAGTTTTCCAAGTTTGTAAGCACTCCAACAATTTTTCCGACCCCAACAACAATAACAGCATCCTCCGTCATTCTTCATAACTTCGTTGTCGTCTAAGATCTTTTGTACTTCAGTCTCTAAAACTTGTACTCTTTGGAACCAATCACTAACCATGTTTGTGCGCTTTGCTGGCTCAATTGGATTCGACTCTGCCATCTCAATTCTTTTATTTACATCATCTCTTTTACATCTCAACGAATTAAATGAAACCTCCAAAATATTTAGACTGTTTTTGAGTTTACGAACATAATTTATATTATGAGCACAACAAGTCCATAGATGAGAGAATATGGCAAGGACTGGACCAACAATAGGACTAACAGATTCCATTATTGATGATTACAAGAAAAAAGGTAATGGTTGTTGTCTTGTTGAGGTTGTTTGTTATGTAAAATGAAAATTATGTGACTGAAACACAAGAGAAATAAGCTTAGATAAGTTATTACCATCTTCTGTACATGGATACTATATAGGTAATTACAATATGACTCAGTTCAATTAGTTTCACATTCATAATGGACAATTATTGAATTATATCCTAGAGTTGATGTCCATATCCCAAAAAATGACATGTTTGGGACAAACCATTCAACAGGGTTGATTAGTCATGCATAGTTAGGGGGACTGATTGATGTACATAATACACAATCAAGCTATTTCAAATCATTTAGTTGAGATGTTTCTGTCAGTATTTATTCTAATCTTTGTATCATATCCAGCATTGGCTGGCCGGCCGGTCTAGCTATAAACAATTGTATACATATGGCAGAAGTTCATTTGTTTTGGAAATAAAAAAGGGACTGCAGCTTGCCAGAGAACCGTAGAAGTCGGGTATCTTATCTTATTGTTGAAACTGACTCGGATTTTAAAAAAGTATTGATAAGTTAATTGGGCCGACCGACCGGAAGGCCCGAAGGGCCTGAAGGGAGGGAGTCCCTTCTATGGCCACTTTTTTGTCAAATGAAACCTAACACAAATTTGATAAAAAGATTGATTTTGGTGATAGTCTTTGGGACCTGAAAAACCTGAAATACCCTCCCTTACTTTTAAAAACGAATTCCTTCATGGTCCTCGTCTTTAATCTTTTTCTTCCCCAAAATTTCAGCTTTCACTAATCTCTTCTCATTCTCGGTACCACCGACAGATCCGTCACCATCTTTACCGATAGCTCCTCCAGCGCCTCCACCTCCGCCACCACCACCACTAATTCCAAAAAAACACCATCACCACCATTTACATTACTCCAACACCATTACTTTTGTAACATTCAATTTCATCTCCTTCCATCGTCTCCACCACCACCACCCTCCACCTCCTTCAGTTCAAAAGTAAAACGAATCAAAGATAATTGCCTGATCCAATCCCATCGATTACTGTATTTTGAATCAACCATTAATGAATGTTCCGTCATTCATTCATCACCAACATCATTCATTCTTCACTAGCACCACCGTAACCAGCCACCACCAAATTCACTACCACCACCGTAACCACCCACCACCAAATTCACCACCCTAATCGATCGTAACCAAAATCTCTACCCTAATCATAATCACCAGCATTACAGAAATAAAAAATAATTCTATCATACAAATCGATAAACTTCAGTTTCTTGAGATTTACACATTCAATTTCAGTTATCAATTTAACATTTTAATAACAAATGAAATACAGAGAAGACCAATAAGGAAGAAGAAGTTATTCCCGTCCAAACCTTTTGCGCCCGAACCCATTTCCAAGAGCTCGACTCAGTGAGTCAACTGAGTCATCCCCTTTCTCAAATTCAATTTCTATATTTCCACCTTAAATAACTTTAGGATGAGAATTATGCAACTAGAATGCGTATAATAACCTTAAGCCTTAACACTTGGCTTTCATGCGCACAAGCACCACACAAAGAATACAGCTAGCTGTTCGTGGTTAAAAGAAAAATGATATGCTGACCCTTCTTGAGCAGTTGACATACTTAATCGAAAAGGAAAATGAGAACTTCATATACCATTAAATTTGGATCAACTTGGGCATATAAAAACGTTGGGAAAAGATTTTCTTGCCAATTTCACATCCTTTGCCCTGACTGTATCTTTTCTTTTGAAATATGCCACGACCACTTTGACCATAATCTATTTGGTCCGATGCTAAGGTCAGTTCATGGACCACCACACGATAGTACCACCGTAGCGGTGTTTATTTTTGGGTCGGCCCTTCCACCGTGGCAACGGTATTCTAGTTTATTTGTTTCAATGAGTATATGACAATTATCGAATTATATTTTAGAATTGATTTTTATATATCCCGTGGAAATCCTTGCTGGTTCATGCCTAGTAGTGCCGATAGCGATTAATCGTACTAAATTTAAAACTTTAATTTCTCCAAGTTGTCTTTTCCAGCTGAAGGTTGTGAAGTCGAATCAAGTTACGTAGTGATTGAGGCTGGCTCTAGTCAGTCATACTGATCACAACAGAGTAAAGTCAATGTATGTTGCAATCAGGTGTACAGGTAACGGTAAATTTCTTACAGTCAATGTATGATGCAACCAGGAGTATCAATTAATTTCAAAGAAAAGGTTCAACTGTCTTGCCCAATATGCTGGTAGAAATTCCATGCATGCTGTTTTTTTCCAACATTCATTGACATAAAATCCTGAAGGCATCTCAATCTTAATGTTAAACATGGTGGTAGTTCATGTTTAACATCATTATCTAATTATAACAGCAAATTCATTAATATGTCTTTTTTGTAATTTGAAAGATGTACTAAACAGAGCACACAAACAGGGGAAATAACTGAGTAAAAAACAGAGAAATTAGTGAATCTAATGAACACCACCAATGTAGATTGTAGAAGATACATCTTAATATTATTTTGGAAGGGTGAAGGTAAAAATGTTCCCTAGGGATAACCATTACTGTGATGAAAAAAATTAGGGGATTTTAACAAAGTGCCACACTTCCAATTTCCGCTTTAAGAAAGTGTCACCGTTTTTTTCAAAATTTATAAAATGTCACAACTGTTATGTATTCTTTCAGGGCCCACAAAATCAGTCTATAGTCATTGAAAAAGTCAAGCAAATATGTCATTATTACCTAACTATCCTTCTCTGTCTTTAAAGGTTTGCACCCGTACAAAAGCGGAAAAAGAATCCGATCTGATTCGTATCTCCTTCTTCTTCCCGACTCATCTTCTTATTCTTCCGGCGAGCACGAGAGCACCTCTGGATCTTTACTAACTTACTTTTTGTTTTCTTCACTTTAGGGTTTATTAGGGTTTGTCGGGAAGAACGCGATATGGGGGTTTTCCGAATTTTCAGATTTTAGAGATTTCCATTCAGATTTTCGTGTTTACTGGAAGTGGGTGAGATTCGTCAGTTGATTGATGTTTTGAAGCTGTTAAAGAAAGAAATTCAAGAGATGAATTGGAACTTTAGAAATCAGTGAAATAGGGTTTTAAAAGTTTATTAGAAACTCAATTAGGGATGGATGATAAGAAATTAGAGGATGGGTTTGCATGATTTGAAGATTCGTATTGAGAATTTGATCTCGAGTAAGGGAAAAAAGGGGATTTGAGATTTATTTCAGGGTTTCTGAGAAATCAAGATGGTGATGAAGTTTGAAAGGTTGTTGTTAGTTTTGAGACGAGTTACTGCATCGAGTCAACAGTTAAATTGAGAATCGGAAATTGCAGATGATGGGTTTAGTGGTTAAATTTGGTGGATCTGTGAGATGTTGCAGGAAGGGATGAATTGGTCCCTGTGTTGTTAAAACTGAGTATGAACCTGGTGATGCTGATGATTGGATGGTGTTGATGGTGGTTTTTAAACAAGGGATAAAGTCGTAAAACCCCATGACCTAGTGTTACCCGCAACACATTAAATAAGAGCATTTAACTCGGGTGTAAATAATTAATAGGGGTATTTTTTCAAAATACCCATTAGGTTTTCAACACGAACCTAATTCCAAAACTAAGCCGCATCTCACGCACCATGGCAACCATGCCAAACCAAGCCGCACTCAAAACCATGGCAACCATGCCAAAACAAGCCGCATCTCTGCGAACCATGGCAACCATGCCAAAACAAGCCGCATCTGCGCACCATGGCAACCATGCCAAACCAAGCCGCACTCTGCGCACCATGGCAACCATGCCAAAACAAGCCGCACTCATGGCAACCATGCAAAACAAGCATCTTGCGCACCATGCAACCATGCCAAAACAAGCCGCATACTCGCGCACCATGGAAACCATGCCAAAACAAGCCGCATCTCGTGCACCATGGCAACCATGCCAAAACAAGCCGCATCTAGCACCATGGCAACCATGGAAAACAAGCATGCCAAAAACAAGCCAAAACAAGCGCATCTTGCGCACCATGGCAACCATGCCAAAACAAGCCGCATACTTGCGCACCATGGCAACCATGCCAAACCAAGCGCACCACTGCGCACCATGGCAACAACGCCAAATTCCAAGCCGCTATGCCTTTGGCCCACGCCAAACATAGCGCCCTAGGCTTGCAAGACTTGCAACTAGGTCAACATGGCCGCACGTGCCATTGGCACATGCCAACACGTGCCGCAAGCCATATTTCAAAGCCGTTATGCCTGGCCCATGCCAAACAATGCGCCCTAGGCTTGCAAGACTTGCAACTAGGTCAACATGGCCGCACGTGCCATTGGCACATGCCAACACGTGCCGCAAGCCATATTTCTAAGCCTCTATGCCTTGGGCCCACGCCAAACATAGCGCCCTAGGCTTGCAAGACTTGCAACTAGGTCAACATGGCCGCACGTGCCATTGGCACATGCCAACACGCGCCGCAAGCCATATTTCTAAGCCGTTATGCCTTGGGCCCACGCCAAACATAGCGCCCTAGGTTTGCAAGACTTGCAACTAGGTCAACATGGCCGCACGTGCCATTGGCACATGCCAACACATGCCGCAAGCCATATTTCCAAGCCGCACCATGCGCACCATGGCAACAACGCCAAATTCCAAGCCGCTATGCCTTGGGCCCACGCCCAACATAGCGCCACACCCTAGCGCCCTAGGTTTGCAAGACTTGCAACTAGGTCAACATGGCCGTACGCGCCATTGGCACATGCCAACATGCTCGCTAGCTAGTTTCCCCAAAGAAATCACGGCCCTAACGGCCACGCATGCCATTGGCACATGCCAACATGCTCGCTAGCTAGTTTCCCTATCAAGGTCACGGCCCTAACGGCCATGCATGCCATTGGCACATGCCAACATGCTCGCTAGCTAGTTTCCCTAGCGAAATCACGGCCCTAACGGCCATGCATGCCATTGGCACATGCCAACATGCTCGCTAGTTATTTTCCCTATCAAGGTCACGGCCCTAATGGCCACGCATGCCATTGGCACATGCCAAACACACACACTGGTAACCTAACTTGCAAACCGTGCAACCTACCACCAAGGCATTCCGCACATGCCAAACACACACGCTGGTAGCCTAACTTGTAAACCGTGCAACCTACCACCAAGGCATTCCGCACATGCCATCGGCACATGCCAAGCACACACGCTGGTAGCCCAACTTGCAAACCGTGCAAACTACCACCAAGGCATTCCACACATGCCATTGGCACATGCCACACGCGCCACTAGCAACGCCACTTGCACTCAAGATGCAACCAACACTCGAGACATCAACACAAACTGGGGGATGCTTCTTTAGGGTTTTGGTTTGGCGGTCACAGCATGCAGCGTACACTACGCTCACATTAAGAAAGCGTGAAAAGGAATAAAGCGGTCAAATAAAAGAGGAAATAATGGTGAAAAACGTTTTCGCCCATTAAACCATGCGGTTACCACCTCCTCCCATTATTTCACCCTTTACTCTCTTCCTTCATGAGGCCAGGGTACGTTTCAATCTCGACTTGTATAAATAGGTCTTACCTATTTCCACCAGACAACAAGTCTCGGTCAGGAGAAAAATACTACACTCTCAGAAAGGCAACTTTGCAAGCTCTCCCAAAAAAGCTTTCATCTCTTGCAAGCTTCCTAAGCTTTCACTTTCTGATATAAGTCGAGATACTACTCTCCTCAACACCTTTCTTTGCTTCCTCCCCAAATCAACCCTTCTCCTCCACTTTGTGACCGAAGCAAGTCCGGAATGGCCATTTCTTGGTTTAGGCCGGACTTGTACAGGATTGATGTCTCGAATCTATAAAGTGCTCACGTGCAGCACATTTGTTTAGGGTTTGAACCAGTTTCTCACTCACCTACCGAATTTACCAAAATCGGCAGAAACGATTTTTACCCATAAACAATTGGCGACCACAACGGGAGGATTGATCTATCGGCTACAATGTCGATCATGCCGATCTCGTTCTTCGACCCAGATGTCAAGATGGTGGGGGAAGGCGACTCAATCCGACGCAACTACCGTATTAAACCCAAGTTATTAGTTGTAAAACTACACGAGAAAAATGGGGACTTGCCGAAGATGCTACCTCTCGATCCGACTCAATCGCTAAACGCCCCGATTTACCAGTTGTAAACTACACCAAAACCGGGACTCGTTGAAGATGCTACCAGCGATTGGGGACTTGCGACTCAGTCCGACTCAACTGCCGGACAACCCGGTTATCGGTTGTTAAAACTACACCAGAAAAACCGGAGACTCGCTGAAGACGCTACCAAAGAATCGGGGACTAATCAAGCGATGCTACCAAAGAAAGCCGCCTTTTACACGGAGAGGGGCGTGTTCACAAAACCTATGAAGTGAGTAAATTTAGACTGCACAAGATATACGATCTATTTTTAGGTTCCTATTAAAACCGTCATATCACTTTGAGTCTTGTGCCAATTGCTAGCACACACTCTCATAGAAGCAATATTCCTTTCCAAAAACATAATCGGAGTCATATTATCAAAACCATTCATCCCAGAAATAATCCAACACCCAAAAAAGTTACCAGCTGTCTATCAAAGGTTAAGCTTTGAACCAGACATCCAATATGTCTTTCAAAAAAAAAAAAAAAGAGAAGAACCTAAATGAAAGATCAACAGAGAAACGTTCAAGGAAAATCATCCAACAGAAGTCTGCTCTTCTTGGAGAAAGTCAACTTTGCATCTTCAAGAGCCGCTCTCTTTATAGTCAATATCTTGGAAAGCTTTTCGAGTTCCACCTCCTGTCGTGCAATCTCCTCGGCGGAAAGGCTTTCGATTGCTGCATCTTTCAACTTTTGGATCTCAGCAAGGCCTTCGACAAACCACGAAGTGTTGAACTCCTTTTCTACGCACACGTCGCGATAGTGCTCCCAGTCGGCAATAACGTCTTCAGAAACGATTCTGGTGTACAACGCCTCGTGCTTAGCCGGCATGCTGAAGCCGTCAACCAGCACATGACCTGGATAAGAAACCAAGTATGGAGGATCAAAAAAGGCGCCTGCACCTGGCCTCATGACTCGCAAAGGGTCTTCTTCCATGTCAACGGCAGCAACCATCAGAGAATCATCTGCCGTTTGAGCCACATCTGTGCCTGGCAATTGGCTAATGCCCATCTCCAAGTCACCAGCGGTGGTCACCAAAGGCAGGTTTTCGTGTGGCTCTACCCCAAAATCATCCTCCGAACCGGATTCCTCCTGCGAACTTGAGTTAGACATTTTTCAAAAGAAGAAACAAGAAGAAAGAAAAGAAGCGCTTACTAGACGTGCTTACTGGACACGCTTACCGACGCACATGCCGAGGCACACATGCCGCACGCGCATGCTAGCCACGGTATCACACTCTGGCCGACAATTTGCATCCTTCCGAGCGCCAACATCTTGCGCCCTTCCAAAGACCATCCTCTCCCTTCAAAAGCACCATGAACTCAACCCATCTATCAAAAGAACGCAATGGGCTTTGGCACATCCTAAATCAATATTGGAAGAGGAATATACCCCTTTATGAAGACAAACCGTATGGTGTTCTCTCGGGCGAACCAACGTGTCTTCTTTTCATCTTCACCACCGGTTAACAAAATTGGCACGAAACCTGGGTGATTCTTCCGAGCAGAGGCAAGTTTTTTTGACGAAGAATTCATCATCCGTGTTCGGTTTGGAACTATGACATCTTTCGATGAGGCGAAATTCTGTTCAGGTAACATCTTACCGGATTTCTTCATAACAACTTAGTAACAAGATATCTGCACACGGAGAAAGACAAAATTATCTCCCTGACACGTAACCGCGCCCAACGAAGGAAAACCTGAAATACAAAAAAAAAAAAAGAGAGATGGGCGTATTCTTTACTGGCTCAAAACTGCACACGCAGTATCATTCTTCGGGTTCAGAATTATATATGGAGCATTCTCCACGGTTTCAAAAATACACACGCAGTATTTTCTCCAGGGTTCAAAAATACACACGCAGTATTTTCTCCAGGGTTCAAAAATACACATGCAGTATTTTCTTTAGGGTTCAAAAATACACCCGCAGTATTTTCTTCAGGTTTCAAATTATATACGTAGTATTTTATACGGGCTCAAGTGCGTCTGCAGTATCATTCTTCGGGTTCAAAATTATATATGGAGCACTTTCTACGGGTTCAAAAATTGCACTTGCGCAAAGATTTTCTTTCAGACCGAAAATTCATATACGCGATATTTCCTACGGGTTCGAAGTCATATGAAGCACATATACATTATTCTTCTTCGGGATTCATATACAGTATTCTCTACGGGTTCGAAACTGCACACGCTTTCTTCAGGGTTCAGAATTATACGCAGTATTTTATACGGCTCAAGTGCGTCCTGCAATATCCTTCTTCGGGTTCAAAATTATATATGGAGCACTTTCCTACGGGTTCGAATAATATATGCAATATTTCCCTTGGGCGCATACATACAATATTTTCTACAAGAGACACGCCAAGAAATTATATGCGCAATATATAAATGCCCGCTCTTAGGGTTTACACCTACATAAAAAGGGAAACAAAAGGAGTGGAAGACATACACGGAAGTCGGGTTTTCTTTGTGACTTTGCCACTAGTAGGAAAGGATGAAAGGAATAAGGTGCAAGATGAGAGAAAGGGATTTTATATATATATGGGCGTGAAGATTCTGAAATAGGGAAGGATTTCCCTTTACCAAAAATCGTGCGGGCTCACAAGAACGCCTAATGCCGCCCAAGTTGCGCCGGTCCCGCCAGCAAGCACGCTCAGCTTCCCTACCTTGCGCCGGTCCCACCAGCTAGCACGCCCAACTTCCCAATGTCTCCCAAGCTGCATCGGCCCCACCAATTGCACCGACTTCCCAATGACCGCCCAAGTCACGCCCTGCAAGCACGCAAAGCTTCCACACCTTGCGCTGGTCCCACCAAACCTAGCAAAATCGCTTCCCAACTCACACCGACTTCCCAATGACCGCCCAAGTCACGCCTGCAAAGCACGCAAAGCTTCCACACCTTGCGCCGGTCCCACCACCGGCACAATCAGTTTCCCAACTCACGCCAACTTCCCAACGTCGCCTGCCCAAGTGCACCGGCCCCACCAATTGTGCCGACCTCCCGATTTGTGCAAAACTCCCCGAGGCAAGGATTCCAAATCCTATTTATGAAAGGTCGAGACAAGCCACTCAATTCTCTTTACGGTTTGTTGTTGATAGTCTGTCACCATCTTATGCTTACCTCATGACAAAGCCCCCCCGTTCCGAGCTAAGCGGGGGGACTTAATGTTGATAGTGGTTTTTAAACAAGGGATAAAGTCGTAAAACCCCATGACCTAGTGTTACCCGCAACACATTAAATAAGAGCATTTAACTCGGTGTAAATCATTAATAGGGGTATTTTTCAAAATACCATATTAGGTTTTCAACACACGAACCCTAATTCCAAAACTAAGCCGCATATCAAGCGCACCATGGCAACCATGCCAAACCAAGCCGCACTCTGCGCACCATGGCAACCATGCCAAAACAAGCCGCATCTTTGCGCACCATGGCAACCATGCCAAACCAAGCCGCACTCTGCGCACCATGGCAACCATGCCAAACCAAGCCGCACTCTGCGCACCATGACAACCATGCCAAAACAAGCCGCATCTCGCGCACCATGGCAACCATGCCAAAACTAACCGCATCTGCGCACCATGGCAACCATGCCAAAACAAGCCGCATCTTTCGCACCATGGCAACCATGCCAAAACAAGCCGCATCTGCGCACCATGGCAACCATGCCAAAACAAGCCGCATCTTTGCACCATGGCAACCATGCCAAAACAAGCCGCATCTGCACACCATGGCAACCATGCCAAACCAAGCCGCACCTGCGCACCATGGCAACAACGCCAAATTCCAAGCCGCTATGCCTTTGGCCCACGCCAAACATAGCACCCTAGGCTTGCAAGACTTGCAACTAGGTCAACATGGCCGCACGTGCCATTGGCACATGCCAACACGTGCGACAAGCCATATTTCTAAGCCGCTATGCCTTTGGCCCATGCCAAACATAGCGCCCTAGGCTTGCAAGACTTGCAACTAGGTCAACATGGCCGCACGTGCCATTGGCACATGCCAACACGTGCCGCAAGCCATATTTCTAAGCCGCTATGCCTTGGGCCCACGCCAAACATAGCGCCCTAGGCTTGCAAGACTTGCAACTAGGTCAACATGGCCGCACGTGCCATTGGCACATGCCAACACGCGCCGCAAGCCATATTTCTAAGCCGCTATGCCTTGGGCCCACGCCAAACATAGCGCCCTAGGCTTGCAAGACTTGCAACTAGGTCAACATGGCCGCACGTGCCATTGGCACATGCCAACACGCGCCGCAAGCCATATTTCTAAGCCGCTATGCCTTGGGCCCACGCCAAACATAGCGCCCTAGGTTTGCAAGACTTGCAACTAGGTCAACATGGCCGCATGTGCCATTGGCACATGCCAACACATGCCGCAAGCCATATTTCCAAGCCGCACACTGCGCACCATGGCAACAACGCCAAATTCCAAGCCGCTATGCCTTGGGCCCACGCCCAACATAGCGCCCTAGGTTTGCAAGACTTGCAACTAGGTCAACATGGCCGTACGCGCCATTGGCACATGCCAACATGCTCGCTAGCTAGTTTCCCCAGCAAAATCACGGCCCTAACGGCCACGCATGCCATTGGCACATGCCAACATGCTCGCTAGCTAGTTTCCCTATCAAGGTCACGGCTCAAACGGCCATGCATGCCATTGGCACATGCCAACATGCTCGCTAGCTAGTTTCCCTAGCGAAATCACGGCCCTAACGGCCATGCATGCCATTGGTACATGCCAACATGCTCGCTAGCTATTTTCCCTATCAAGGTCACGGCCCTAATGGCCACGCATGCCATTGGCACATGCCAAACACACACGATGGTAGCCTAACTTGCAAACCGTGCAACCTACCACCAAGGCATTCCGCACATGCCATTGGCACATGCCAAACACACACGCTGGTAGCCTAACTTGCAAACCGTGCAACCTACCACCAAGGCATTCCGCACATGCCATAGGCACATGCCAAGCACACATGCTGGTAGCCCAACTTGCAAACCGTGCAAACTACCACCAAGGCATTCCGCACATGCCATTGGCACATGCCACACGCGCCACTAGCAGCGCCACTTGCACTCAAGATGCAACCAACACTCGAGACATCAACACAAACCGGGGATGCTTTTAGGGTTTTGGTTTGGCGGTCAACATGCGCGTACACTACGCTCACATTAAGAAAGCGTGAAAAGGAATAAAGCGGTCAAATAAAAGAGGAAATAATGGTGAAAAACGTTTTCACCCATTAAACCATGCGGTTACCACCTCCTCCCATTATTTCACCCTTTACTCTCTTCCTTCATGAGGCCCGGTACGTTTCAATCTCGACTTGTATAAATAGGTCTTACCTATTTCCACCGAACAACAAGTCTCGGTCGGAGAAAAATACTACACTCTCGGAAAGACAACTTTGCAAGCTCTCCCAGAAAAAGCTTTCATCTCTTGCAAGATTCCTAAGCTTTCACTTTACGATACAAGTCGAGATACTACTCTCCTCAACACCTTTCTTTGCTTCCTCCCCAAATCAACCCTTCTCCTCCACTTTGTGACCGAAGCAAGTCCGGAACGGCCATTTCTTGGTTTAGGCCGGACTTGTGCAGTTGATCTCTCGAATCTATAAAGTGCTCACGTGCAGCACATTTGTTTAGGGTTTGAACCAGTTTCTCACTCACCTACCGAATTTACCGAAATCGGCAGAAACGATTTTTACCCATAAACAGATGGATAGATGTATGCTTAGGACTTGACAGTGGCTGGCAATTGCAGTTGCAGTTCAATTGATGTTGTTGCTGCTGGTGTTTGGCAGAAGGAACTGAAGCTGCAGATGTTGTTGTTGCTGCTTGAAGTGTTAGTTGAACCAAATGGGTTTGTTGGTGATGTATCATGGAAGAGAAGGATTAGCTAGATTTGGAAATGATCATTGTGCAAAATCAGTGGATGAGATGTTTGGCTCAATGGGTTTACGAAGGTGCTGTAGTGAACACAAGAACAAAAAGGAATTGGTAATGATGTTGTACATTACAGGGAATGGAATCTAATAAGAGATGGTTATTCAGGCAGAGTGTTGTGTCTTGTGCGGAATGAGGTGCTTGTGTCACATTGGCTTGGTAGCGGTGAACGGATGAGCTCGACGTGGTCTCGTATGTTACTGAATTTGGGCAGTGAGAAGAAGGCAAAGACGAACTTCATGTTGTTGAGTTAGCTCTGACTCCCGACTTAACTCGCTGATGACTCGCAATGATGATTTGATATAACTCATTATAGTGAGATAATTCGAGGGCATAAATGTCTTTTACTAAGCTGAATTGCTGCCACATATGCTCTAACGGATGTTAACTATTTTTTGAAAAAAACGGGATGGAAAAGGTCAAATGTGTGGCATTAAATAAATTTTGAAAAAAAACTGTGGCACTTTCTTAAACCAGATATTGGAAGTGTGGCACTTTATTAAAATCCCCAAAAAATTATTTTTGGATCAAAATTGTTAATGTCATAAAAGAATCAAAAGAAATGGCTAGTGTTCCTAGGTATAACCAACCAACACTTCATCAGCTCTTTAATTGCACAACATTTTTGTGGTAGAGAATTGGTTCATCGTATCTTTATCCAAATCCAAAGCCTATTCCAGTAGCAAGTACAGGGTCGGCTAGAGAATATCTCCTGAAAGTATAACATAGGTTTTACGCCAGCCTACCTGTCAGAGACTTGCACAACTTGCACTACGGCAAGCAATCATCATATCTTTATATCTCATCTAAAATGGTACAGAATTCATTAAAGGAAAACTGTCGGCACAACTGTAATTTTTTTTCTTTCAACTACATCAAAAGTTCTTGATCTTTATGTTCGAAATAATTAGAAGTAGTACTCATGATCAAATTGCAAAAGTTTATAATGACATTTCGCCAGCTACTAGTGAATTGTGATAGCCCAAACTTTCGCTTCCTACCTCCTTCTAATGTCTCTCTGATCAACACATCGCGCACTAAATTTTTACTCAACCACATAAATATGTTTATCTTAAAGAGTTGATCTAATAGGTACACTATGGAATTCCGTATATCGTACCACATTAAGAACAAAGCGTTACATATCATCAATGTGTCCTTGTTTTTGGTGGTTGGTTCCTTAAATTCACTGAACAACCATATCCAACTGCTTATTTGTTCTACTTTCCTACCAAACCTCACCATGTACACAAAATTAAATTTCAAAGCCATTGTTGCAATTCGAATATGTTTCCATTTTTCATTGCAAAACCATTGTTGTTTTCTTGTAATCTGTAATGGAAATTGTCAGTCCAGTCCTCAAAATATTCTCTCGTGTATGGAATACTTGTTCTGCTCATAATACAGATTATGTTCGTAAACTCAAACAAAAATTTAAATATTTTGGAGACTTCACTAACTTCATTGAGATGTAAAAGAGATGATGTAAATAAAAGAATTGAGATGGAAGAAGGGAACCCAACTGAACCAGCAGAGCGCACAAATGTGGTTAGTGATTGGCTTCAAAGAGTACAAGTTCTAGAGACTGGAGTACAAAAGATCTTAGACAACAATGAAGCTATCAAGAACGACGGAGGATGCTATTTTTGGTGTTGGGGTAGAAAAAATTGGTGGAGGGCTTACGGACTTGGAAAATTAGTAGTGGAAAAGATAAATTCCGTCAAGAATTTGTTCAAAGGCGATTTCCAAGACGTCACTTATAGATGTCAACCGGATCCCCATCAACAGATTCCCATCGTTGAAGTTATGGGTACGGACACAAAATTTAATGAGATATTGGAGTCATTGGTTACCAAGGGAAATGATGTGGGAATCGTAGGTTTATATGGAATGGGAGGAGTTGGAAAGACAACTCTTTTGCAGAAGGTTAACAATGAGTTTGCTGAAAGAAAGCAATTTGACTTGGTAATTTTTGTTGTGGTATCTAAAGATCTGAACTTAGCAAGGATTCAAAACCAGATCGGAAACAAACTAGGACTATCATGGACAGATGAAACTGGGAATAACTAGGACTATCTGAACTTAGCAAGGATTCAAAACCAGATCGGCAACAAACTAGGACTATCATCTAAAAGATTTCTTATTTCTTATACGAGAGAACTAACAATATATTCAAAGTGCTAAAAGATAGGAAATTTTTGTTGATGTTAGATGATCTTTGGGAAGGAATTGATTTAGAAAAAATTGGAGTTTCAAAGGATACCATGCAAAGAACTGGATCTAAGATAGTATTCACCACAAGAAATAAGCAAGTGTGTGGGTTTATGGAAGCTGATAAGAGAATCAAAATAGAGTGTCTAGACGAGGATCAAGCTTGGAGCCTATTTCAACATAAAGTCAAGCAAGAAGCGCTAACTTGCCATCCAGATGTTCTAGAGGTTGCCAAAAAAGTTGCAAAAGAATGTCGCGGTTTACCTTTAGCTCTCATTGTTATTGGTCGAACCATGTCAAGTAAAACCGATCTCCAACAGTGGCAACACGCACTACATATTCTACAGGAATCAGCGTCACAATTTTCAGGTATGGTTTTTGTCAATTAATTTTTGCAACTAGAAATATATATGTATCCCTCTTTAGTCTTTAAACCTAGCATAATTTTCTTATTACTTTTACACTGAAGCTAACGTCATTTTCATTTTCATTTAAAAAATAAAATAAAATATTGAATTACAAACCAACAAAAACTTGCTAACATTATATAGACATATTATAGTGCATTTTAAAGTTAGTCATCATGTGAATATCTACATTTTGAGTTCTCAGGTATGGCCCACAAAGTATTAGCTATTCTGAAGTTCAGCTATGATAATCTGGAAAGTCAAAAGTTGAAGTCCTGTTTCATATATTGGTCGATATATTCAGAAGACTATTCAATTTATAAACGTGAACTGATAGGTGGTTGGCTTGGTGAAGGATTTCTGGATAGCTTCAATGATTCTATCCTAGGTGAAAATGAAGGTGACGATTTGATAAAATGTCATAAGGATGCTTGTTTATTAGAAATTGGTATTCAGCGTGGGGTAAAAACAGAATATCTGGTAAAAATGCATGATGTAGTTCGTGTGATTTGGCAATATGGATAGCTTCGGATCTTGGGAGAAAAAAAAACACATTTTTAACGTTACGAACAGAGAGCACACTGAAGCTCCATGAATGGGGAAAAGGCAGAGATGATCTCTTTGGTAGGAAATAAAGCAATTAAAATACTTGATGGAACACCGTGCTGTTCGAATCTCTCAATTTTGTTACTTCTTAAAGTCTTAAATATGCATGATGTTCAACTCAAGAAACTCCCAACAAGTATTTTTTCACTCTCCGAGTTACAAGTCTTGGATATGCCAGAATATGATGAGGATGTCGTTATAACACCAGGGAGTTTAGCTTCTCTTACAAAATTGGAGACCTTAGGCTTACCTAAATCATGTTGTCGCTGGGAAGGTCAAGGTGAACCAAGCCTCTATGAAATAGAGAGCTTACAACATCTGCTGGGCTCGCAATTGGAACTAGTATTGCTCTTCAAAGGTTAGTAACAAGTCCCAAATTACAGTTGCGCACAAAATTCTTAACCATTAAATATTGTCCAGGCATTAAATCCCTCACATTTTTACCATCTTCTTCACCAGTAGCATTACTTAGTCTTGTACACATGATCCGTTTAAGAATACTTATTGTGAGAAACTGTGATGATTTAAAAGAGTTGAGAATCTTGGAGTACTTACTCATTTTTTACATGCCAAAGTTAAGAATTATATGGGATGCGCTTCAACAATCTTTCTGCTCGGTGAACCTTAAACATGTAGTAATTAGAGGATGTCCTAGATTGAAGGATATTACATGGCTGATCTATGCTAAGAATCTGGAGGTGCTTATGTTGGAGGCTATGGATGGATTAGAAGAGATAATGGATATGTGACAGTAATGTGAACATTGTGAAGTTCGTTGTTTTGGAAAAAGTTTCGGTGAACAAGTGTCCAGAATTTTTCGAAGAAAAAGGTTATATTAAAAAGAGAAAAAGGAAACCAAGGATCAAACCAAGGTTAATACAACCAAGTCTACATACACGTTAGAGTATGCCAATTACTCCAAATTAAACTAGGATCAACATACTTAAAAATATCGTTGTCACAAGACCATAAGACTACCAATTGCTTAACCAAATTAATATTTTCTTGCACACTCTTGTGCCGGCCTCCAAAAACTCTTCCATTCCTTTCCTTCCACAAAATCCAACAAACCGCATAATGTAAGATTTGCCAAACATCCTTACCTCTCCCTTGCAACACATTATTAGACCATGCTTCGAACAATTGAAGCAAAGTACTTGGTAATGGCCAAGCTATCCTAAAGGATTTGATGAAATAATTTCAAATCTCAAATGAGTACTTACAATGAATGAACATGTGATTTGCTGATTCCCTGACGTCGTTACACAAAACACATTGCTCGCTAGCAATATTTACACCCCAGTGTCGCAACATATCCCTGGTTGGTAACAAATCATGAAAAGTAGCCCAAATGATAAAACTCACCTTGTTTGGAATGTTACCTTTCCAAAAGAATTCATCGAAGCCGCACTCTTCAATATTGCCTGAGAGTCTTTCTTAACATCTTGAAACATTGAAGTTCCACATAATCTCCATTTCATCATCCTCTTCTACAAGCACGGGAACCTGATTTAATTCACGCCTCAGTAGGTCCCATTCTAATTGCTCATTTGAATTTAATGGCCTCTTAAAATCCCAAACCAAACTCCATTTGCTATCATGTCATAAATTGTTGCATCCTTAGCCTTCACCGCCTTGTAAATAATTGGAAACAAGTCTTGCAATTTTCCCCTGTCTAACCAACGATCCTTCCAAAAGCGGATGCATTTACCATTTCTAACCGTAAAAGTCGCCATATTCTGAACCATTGTCACCATATTAGTAACGTTCTTCCACAAACTCCTACCCTGTGACTTATTATCCACATCGGGAATTAACAAATCACAATTATGAACAAATTTTTCGTTTACTAACTTTCTCCAAAGACTTGTTTTGGACTTTGAAAATCTCCAAATCCACTTTACTAACAAAGACTGGTATTACAACAGTGTGATTCCTCGGACTTTAAAGATGATTCAAGGAGATCAACAATGGTGGGAAAGGCTAGAATGGGAAGATGAAGCCACCAAATCTAAACTTGCTCCTTATTTTCGTGAACTAGCCAGATATTAATTTGTTAATCTGTATCAGTTAGTTGTTTGATTTAGTTCCAATTATAATTTGCCAAATTTAATTTACTTTTGTTTCCCAAGTGACTGTGATGTCTCATCTATTGCTTTCTCATGGCCAGAGCAAACTGCTAAAAGATAACAAAAATTGGAGGATTATTGGATTAACTTAACTTGACATACATTTTGTTTCAGCTTTTTGGTTCATTTGGTTTCGACAAAAACCTATAATACTGAGTCAAATCAGTTCGACTACCGCCTTATTTTTTTTTAAGTAGACTACTGAAAACTTTTCAAAGAAACAACTAGGGCTGCACAAGAACCGGTTAAGAAGACCTGTACCGGTGTGGTACCGGAAAAACCGGACCGGAACCGAACCGGAACCGGTGTAGCCGTCTGACAGGATCGGTGATCGAGATTGAGAACCGGTGTAGAACTAAGTACAGGGACCGGTTCTGGGGTGGTACCGGACTAGAACCGGACCATTAGTACCGGCTAATATGAGCCGTTAAGATCTAGATATAGATTTAATCTCAATCGTCCATACTAGGTATAATCTAATAGACTATCGAGAATCAGTTCATTCATCTTTCTTTTTTTTCTCTAAGAGCAGCAGCAGCAGCAGCCTACTCTTCTCTGTTCGATCTGTTCGATTTGTTCTTCTTCCTCACCATCTCTGAGTCTCTGACTGAGTTTAAATCTTTATTTACTTCAGTTGATGGTAACTATTCTGCATCTTCTTGTTCGATTTGTTTGAATCTTCATGGATTGATTTAGGGTTTGAATCGATTTGAAATTGATTTAAGGTTTGATTGAATATCGTTCTGTTTGAGATTGATTTGGGGTTTTTAGGGTTTGTTTGAATATCGTTATGTTACTTCTGTATGAGATTGATTTGGGGTTTTTAAGGTTGAGTGCGTCTGGCTTGAACTTATCTTTTCTATGCTTTCTTCATACTAGGTGTGATGCCCTGGAATAGTGGAATTGCCTCTTCTGAATGTAACTTTGTCAGATGAAATGTGTAATTTGGTGCTTGAGCTTTTGAATGAAAATACATGGTTGTTTCAAAACCCTTAGTCTTGTTTCATTGCTTCCTGAATATGAATGAAAGCTTTTACAGATTCATTTAATTTCTATTGGTTTGATGTTTACGCTTTCTAGTTATCATGTTCTTTTAGTGTTGACTCTTGAATGTGAATTGTAACACTTAATCTTAAATCTATTTTACTTCTTAACTGATTGAGCTTAAGAAGCAAATGCGAGTACTCAACATCTTCTGAAAAATGAATTAAGTTAAGCAATGTGGTTTCCTTTTGCAGGCCATTCCCCGAACTCTTTGGCTCGATCACAGCGGTAAGCAATTGAAGCAACGGCCAGTAAGAGACCTCAACTCTCTT
Organism: Papaver armeniacum; assembly: GCA_023531295.1. Classification (NCBI taxonomy): domain Eukaryota; kingdom Viridiplantae; phylum Streptophyta; class Magnoliopsida; order Ranunculales; family Papaveraceae; genus Papaver; species Papaver armeniacum. The sequence goes on along the minus strand of JAJJWW010005349.1, from coordinate 105,450 downwards.
CGTACTAAACGAGTTAAGTTACCAAGTCAAGTTCTTAAGAGATGATCTATAACCAAAGTTTCTGGGGTAACAGCTTCTCAGGTAATGCCCCATTCTCTAACTTTGCAAATTACCATTATCTGATAATGTTACCCCTTCGAGGACGATGGGTCTGCCCAATCTAGATCTGCTAAATGTATATTGTCATTCTTATCATGCTTGATGGTCTATGACCATGAATACTGTATGTTGCATCAAAATTATGTATGTTGTGCGATTTTCATTGCTTTGTCTTTCCCTGATCATCATTAAAAATCTGATTAGCTAGTTAGCCTTGAAATGGTAGAATATCCAGTTTGGTTTGTACTGCCTTAAGTGATGCACATTTTGGTTATGTATGTTTAAGTTTTATACAAGAGAAAGAGAGCCTATTCGCTGTTGGAATTTCCATTTAGGGGGGTATGTGGACATTGTTTAGAGATCCACGTGTGAAGTCATTGTTGTTGGACTATTTTTTGCTAGTATTTGCTGAGGAATATAAATTTTGATTTCATCAAGATCTGGAAATTCAATTCACGTTTCATGCTACCTCTGGTTAATTCATTCATCGTTTTTTTTTGGTGTTGTAAATGGTCATGTCTCATGCTCCAACAAGTACAGCCGAAGCGGTTGAAGTTGGTGATAGCAAAAAGAAGCACAACAAAGTCAAAGTGAGATCTGATGTTTGGTTGGAAATGACAAAGATTAGTGAAACTCATGCTCAATGTCATCACTGCAAGGGTAAATATGCTGCTCACAATTACGTAAATGGCACTGCCGGATTACGAAAACATTTGAATAAATGTCCAAAAAATCCTAACAAGAAGAAAGATTAGTGAAACTTTTTAAGTATTTTGTAATGTTGAAGTTATGGAAATGTTGAACTTATGGAAATGTTGAACTTAACTACTTAAGTATGTATATTACAAACTGAGCTTATTTTGTAATGTTGCTAGAAATGTTGTTTTAGAATTTTAGTATTTTGAAATTGTTTTTCAGGTAACAAACCGGTACCGGACTTGTACCGGACCGGTACCGGAGTACCGGTACAACACCAGGTACAAGTACAGGGACCGGTCCTCAAAATGAGGTACCGGTCAACACCAAGTACAGGGACCGGTTCCATAAGAGAACCGGCCCGTACCGTCCCATGTGCAGCCCTAGAAACAACAGTATGTAAGGAATGGGTCTAGACTAGTCTTAGATTAATTTAAACTTAATTAATATTAAAATCAAACAACTATTTGATACATATTTATAAATAATATCAAGTTTCACAAAAATAAGGAGCAAGATTAGATTTGGTGGCTTCATCTTCCCATTCTAGGCTTTCCCACCATTGCTTTTCTCCTTCAATCTTCCCTAAAGTTCGGGAGATCACACTATTGGTGTTAAATGGAAGCTTCTTTAATTCTGGACACCGGTTCACTTCAATATGATCCAAACAAAGGAATTCAACATTATGGTTGCATATTCTCTTTAGTTTTGGAATGCTAATGAAACTCAGACTATTGAGTCTCGAAAATGTAGTTTTTGACTTCTCTTTGGCTGCAAGGCCTTCAGAAATTATCTCTTCTAATCCATCCAAATATTCCAAATCAAGTGTCTCAAGATTCTGAGCATATATCAACCATGTTACATCCTTCAATTTAGGACAACACCAAATACTTACTTGTTTAAGGTTCACAAAGCAAAACAACGACAGTTGAGCCACATGCCACGTAATCTTTAACTCTGGCATGTCAAAAAGTTGAAGTATCTCCAAACTCGTGAACAAAGTAGCCTTATCTTCCATACCTACCCAACTCACGATTCTCAACTCTTCTAACTTCCAGCAATAGTCGAGCTGAAGTGTTTTCAAACCAACCATGTTTCCTAAACTAACTAATGTTGATATTGGTGAAGCTGCTGGTGAAGATAACGGTGACAAAATGAGGGTTGTGATATCTTGACATCTGTAAATCTGTAACAAATTTGTGCACAATTGCAGTTTGTGACTACTTGCCAATCTTTGAAGAGCAAGACTAGTCCCTATCTTGATTCCGAGATAATTTAAATAGTTTAAGCACTCCAACTCGCTCAGTCTCGGTCCACCTTCAACTTCCCAATTGAAGGTATTTGAACAATAAAAGTTCAACATTTTTAACTTTGTAAGACAAACCAAAGTCCCTGGACTTAGATCAATATAATTATGTTTGCAATAGGAAAATGACAGGTCAAAATATTGTAATTCCGTTAGTGAAAAAATACTTGCTGGGAGTTTCTTGCAATCGTTGATTTCCATTTTAGACATATCTAAAACTTTGAGCATGGGCATAGAACGAAAAAAATCATCAGATATAATATGCGCTTTACTGTCTTGAAGTAACAGAGTTGAGAGATTCGAACAAATCGGTGCTCCATTAAGTTCTCCGACTGATTCATTACCTACTAGAGAGATCTTCTCTGCCTTCTCCCATTTCTGGAGCTTCAGTTTATTTTTTGCTTGAACTGTTAAATACTTACCTTTTTTCGCCCCAAGATCAGTGACTATCCAAATTGCCAAATCACGAACTACATCATGCATTTTCACCGAATCTCCATTAATTAGAAAAAAACCAGTTTCTAGCAAACATGCACCTTTAAGATTTTCAATAACATCATGACCTTCATTATAAGCTTCCTCAATATCATCAACTTCATCTAAGAATCCTTCTCCTATCCAAAGTCCAATTAGATCAACTTTACTAATCGAATAGTCTTCTGGGTATAGCGAGCAATATAAGAAACAAGACTTCAACTTTTCTGTGGGCAAGTTATCGTAACTAAACTTCATCTTTGCTAACACTTCTTCCGCCATGCCTGAAAATGTATAGTAAATGTCAATTTATGAACAACATTTGATTTTCATTTTGATTTTGCTACCTAAGATAGTAAAAGCCTAATTTATTTTTATTTTTTGTTGCAATGGAAAATAGTTGACTATACCTGAAAACTCTGATGCTGATTTTTGTAGAACAGTGAGAGCGTATTGCCATTGTGGAAGAGTTGTTTTGCTTGCCATAGTTCGACCAATGGTAACGAGTGCTAGAGGAAGACCAAGACATTCTTTTGCAACTTGTTTGGCGATCTCAAGTATGTTTGGGCAATTAGTTAACTCTTGTTGTCCGACCTTTTCTTGAAATAGAATCCAAGCTTTGTCCCATTCTAGGCAGTCTACTTTAATCTTTTTATCAGCTTCCATAAACCCACACACAGACTCAGATCTTGTAGTGAAGACAACTCTGGAAATATTGATCATTTCTTGAGAATCATTTGTTAGATCTGGAATTCCAACGGTTGCTAAATCAACTCTTCCCCAAATATCATCTAAGAACAGTACAAATTTCTTGTTCTTTAGCACTTCGGTTATATCTTTAGCTTTGTCATCTATGTTCGTTTCTTCTGACCATGACAACCCAAGTAACTTGCCGATCTGCTTTTGAATATTTTTGATATCTATATCCTTTGACACCACGACCCAAATGATTTTATCAAAATGATGGTTTCTTTTGAGAAATTTGTTGTTTAGATTCTTCAAAAGAGTTGTCTTTCCGACTCCACCCATTCCGTATAAGCCTATGATTCTATCAAGAGTTTCCTCATCGGCTAATAAGCTCCATATTTCTTCTAGCTTTGACTCTATTCCCACAGCTTGGTTTGCGGGTATCTCTCGAACAATATCTGGTTGAGATTTATCAACCAAGACTTGGAAGACACCTTCATTCCATAACTCGTTAGCATCATTAAGCATTTCCACCACATCCTTGCCAAGTTTGTAACCACTACCACAATTTTTTCGACCCCAGCAACAAAAATAGCTTCCACCTTCATTCTTGACACCTTTTTGTAATATTGTTTCTATTTCTTGTTCCAACTCTTCCACTCTTTGTAGCCAACCACTAACTTCATGGGTACGTTTTGCTGGCTCTGTTGGGTTAGACTCCGCAGTATGAACCCTTTCCTTCACATCATCTCTTCGATCTTTCAGTTTCATAAAGGAACTCTCTAAAGCATTTAAATTTTGTTTTAGCTCACAGCAATAATTTCTATGGACAGCAGAACAACTCCATAGACGGGAGACTATGTCGATGATTGGACTAACAAAATCCATTGCAGCTAATTACACGCAAAGACTGTAATAGTAATGTGTGTGTATGATCAAGAAAACAAAAAAGAGAAAGATATTGGGGTGGATGACTGCAAACAGATATGGATACAAGAAACGGCAAGGATAAATTTATAGGAGGATACTAATGTGTGCATATTGTGTTGCCTATTTTGTTTTTCATGTGCTGGCCAAAGAATGGGAATTATTGGTTTTTTTTTTTTTCGTTACTTGATCAAAAGGGAAAATTTATTTGAAAAGAAGAATTTACACGTCTAAAAGATATAGACGGCAAGCTTAAAGAAAAGCAATAAGAGAAGTAAAAGAAATGAGAAGAATATAAAGAAAAGCGAAGGCGCTAATAAAATACTCTGTATTACAGGAAGATGTTATCCCAAATTAGCATGGTTTGCGAGTAGTTGAAGTGCAGTCTGCATCAAGCTGCACCTTCCAAACAAAGGAGCAATGATATATGGATAAGGATCTGCAATTGTGGCCTTTGAAAGTGATGAGTCATCTTTTTCTTATTTGGCCAATACTTCCTTTTTCTTTTTGGCAAAACTCACATGGAGCAATTTATTGAAAATGAAATAAGAAACATGACAGGAGGATGGCTAGGACACATCCCAGAGAAGAAGAAGGAAAAAAATAAAGGAAAATAAAGCGATTACAACTTAGCGTGCAAAATCTGTAAGTGAGCAGGGTTGATCGATTAAGATCCATGGCGCCACGATTTAAATCAAATTGTTGATCCCAGTCCCACCGTTGGTTACCATTATTAGCTCCCCAGTTTGCTAGAACGTTAGCTATCATGTTACCTTCTCTGTATATACTAGAACACCGTTGCCACGGTTGGGAAGGCCGACCGAAGAAAAACGAAACACCGCTGATTGCATAACGCGTTATACATCTTTTTTTTCTTTTTTTGTTGGAATGTAATTTTGGACCCATATACATCGTTTTAGTGGTTGCATAACCAAATTAGTGGATCCATGAACCAAAATACAATTGTATAAACCGTTATGCATCCTTTGTGGTGGCTCCATAATTCGTTATGTATTTTTTTTTGTTGGAATGATATTTTGTGGCATATACTGCCTCCGTTTCAGGGGAAAAAAATAATCACAGTTTCATTTTTGCCTAAAAATAAGCCAAATTGAAAAAGTGAACGTTTCTTTTTTCCTGAAACGTGATGAAGGTATCACTTTTCCTGAAACAGAGGTAGTACATCGTTTTATTATTTGCAACGGAAAATTAGTTGATATATTTTTTTTGATAGAAATAAGAATTTTAATGTGGGTTAGGCATAATATGCCTTGAAATAACATCATCAATCCAAGGAGAAAAATCTCTAAACTCCTCTAAAATTAACTTATCTATTCTAACTTTCCTAGAAATACTATCTGCTAAATTGTTGTTATCTCTTTTAACATGAGAGATTTTCCAAACACTAAAACTAGAAAGAATATGTTTGATCTCTTGCAAGAGTTTGTTATTTTCTCATTTGATTTGAATGTTATCATAGGTTATGGAATTGACAACTACTTCTGAATCTGCAATCAGGTGAAAGTTGTCCAGCTTTAAGCTTTTGCACCATTTCAAAGCTTCTAGTATTGCCATGCTTTCCCCTGCCTATGCATCTATTACTCCACTTGCATAGGAGCCCTTGACTCTTTCACAAACACCTGAAATAGAAAAGAGCACAATGTCCGTGCATATTCATTAGTGAGATGATTAAAAGAGGCATCTACAAATAATGTATACTGAAAGTTTGTTCCCTGCAATCTAGTGTTAGTGACAGTAGAGTCCTTAATAACAGGGTGCATAGCAAGATTGAGGTTATTCAAATGGAGATTAATTCTAGAGACAGTGGTGTTTATGGGTAAAAATCGTTTCGCGATTTCGGTAAATTCGGTAGGTGAGTGAGAACTGGTTCAAACCGTAAACAAATGTGCTTGCACGTGAGCACTTTATAGGTTCGAGAGATCAATCATGCAAGTCCTACCTAAACCAAGAAATGGCCTTTCCGGACTTGCTTCGGTCACAAAGTGGAGGAGAAGGGTTGATTTGGGGAGGGAAGCAAAGAAAGGTGTTGAGGAGAGTAGTATCTCGACTTGTATCGAGAAAGTGAAAGCTTAGGAAGCTTGCAAGAGATGAAAGCTTTTGGAGAGCTTGCAAAGTTGCCTTTACGAGTGTAAGTGTAGTATATTTCTCCCGACCCGAGACTTGTTGTCCGGTGGAAATAGGTAAGACCTATTTATACAAGTCGAGATTGAAACGTACCACAGCCTCATGAAGGAAGAGAGTAAAGGGTGAAATAATGGGAGGAGGTGGTAACCGCATGGTTTAATGGGTGAAAACGTTTTTCACCATTATTTCCTCTTTTATTTGACCGCTTTATTCCTATTCACGCTTTCTTAATTGTGAGCGTAGTGTACGCCGCATCTTTGTGACCGCCAAACCAAAACCCTAAAGAAGCATCGCCTGAGTTTTGTGTTGATATCTCGTTGGTTGCGCCTTGAGTGCAAGTGGTGCTGCTAATGGCGCGTGTGGAATGTGCTAATGGCATGTGCGGAATGCCTTGGTGGTAGGTTGCATGGTTTTGCAAGTTAGGCTACCAGCGTGTGTGTTTGGCATGTGCCAATGGCATGTGCGGAATGCCTTGGTGATAGGTTGCACGGTTTGCAAGTTAGGCTACCAGCGTGTGTGTTTGGCATGTGCCAATGGCACGTGCGGCCATGTTGACCTAGTTGCAAGTTTTGCAAGCCTAGGGCGTTATATTTGGCGTGTGCCAATGGCATAGCGGCTTGGAATATGGCTTGCGGCACGTGTTGGCATGTGCCAATGGCATGTGCGGCCATGTTGACCTAGTTGCAAGTCTTGCAAGCCCTAGGGCGCTATATTTGGCGTGTGCCAATGGCATAGCGACTTGGAATATGGCTTGCGGCACGTATTGGCATGTGCCAATGGCATGTGCGGCCATGTTGACCTAGTTGCAAGTCTTGCAAGCCTAGGGCGCTATATTTGGCGTGTGCCAATGGCATAGCGACTTGGAATATGGCTTGCGGCACGTATTGGCATGTGCCAATGGCATGTGCGGCCATGTTGACCTAGTTGCAAGTCTTGCAAGCCTAGGGCGCTATATTTGGCGTGTGACAATGGCATAGCGACTTGGAATATGGCTTGCGGCACGTATTGGCATGTGCCAATGGCATGTGCGGCCATGTTGACCTAGTTGCAAGTCTTGCAAGCCTAGGGCGTTATATTTGGCGTGTGCCATTGGCATAGCGACTTGGAATATGGCTTGCGGCACGTATTGGCATGTGCCAATGGCATGTGCGGCCATGTTGACCTAGTTGCAAGTCTTGCAAGCCTAGGGCGCTATATTTGACGTGTGCCAATGGCATAGCGGCTTGGAGATTTGGCATTGTTGCCATGGTGTGCAGTATGCGGCTTGGTTTGGCATGGTTGCCATGATGCGCGAGAGTGCGGCTTGGTTTGGCATTCTTTCCATGGTGCGCGGTGCGGCTTGGTTTGGCATTGCTTTGCCATGGTGCGCGAGTGCGGCTTGGTTTGGCATGGTTGCCATGATGCGCAGAGTGCGGCTTGGTTTGGCATTGCTGCCATGGTGCGCAGAGTGCGGCTTGGTTTGGCATTGCTGCCATGGTGCGCAAAGTGCGGCTTGGTTTGGCATTGCTGCCATGGTGCGCAGAGTGCGGCTTGGTTCGGCATGGTGGCCATGGTGCGCGAGTGCGTCTTGGTTTTGGAATTAGGGTTACGTATTTGAAAACCCTAATGCGGTATTTTGAAAAAATACCCCCATTAATTATTTACACACGAGTTAAATGCTCTTAGTTAATGTGTTGCGGGTAACACTAGGTCATGGGGTTTTACGATTTTACCCCTTATCTAAAAACCACCATCAACATTAAGTCCCTGCTTAGCTCGGACAGGGGGCTTTGTTGCGAGGTAAGCATAAGATGGTGACAAACTGCAATGAATAAACGTAAGGAAAATTGAAGGAGGCTTGTCTGACCTTTATAAATGGGATTTGGAATCCTTGCCTCTGGTAGTTTTGCACAAATCGGGAGGCTGGCACAATTGGTGGGCCCGGTGCAGCTTGGGTGACGTTGGGAAGTTGGCGTGAGTTGGGAAACTGAGTGTGCTAGCTGGTGGGACCGGCGCGAAGTGTAGAAGCCGTGCGTGCTTGCAGGCGTGACTTGGGCGGTATTGAGAAGTCGCAATTGGTGGGGCCGGTGCAACTTGGAAGCCGTGCTTGCAGGCGTGATTTATGTAAATAAAGAGGGAGTTTCTTCCGATAGCAAAGTTTCCTTATCTTGCTTTCCTTCAGTGCGGCTTCAATTAGGGCATTATTCATGCTAAAATCTGGAAGCGTTATGTCTCTCATTGCTTCCTTTCCCTTTTTAAGATTCCGTATTCATATCCAAAAAATAATTGCCTCGTCTCCTCGTTTGAGAAAATGGTTCTTCTTGTTGGATTTCTCTCTTTGTCATGTCGCGCAGATTCGAATCATCTTCTAACCGGTCGGAGTTCCCAGGATGAAGGTGCGAGTCGACTCTCGTATGGGGCACCCCAACAAAGGTTATTCGGGTTAAGAAAATCATACCGGTATGTTCTCTTCTTCTTTGGCAGACTGACGTACACTTTAACGCTTGTTGTATAAAATGAAAAATTTCCCTTTTGTGCAGAGATATCCCGTTGGAGCATGCGTTCTCGTTATCGACGAGGATGACCTAGTCGTTCCCCTTCCTTCAAGCCCGACTTTGTTGATCAGCTGCAGACTTGGAGGATGCTTTGATTTAGGGCTCTCTTGTCATGAATACCCTTCCGCAGGTTTGTCGTTTGGGACTCGTATGAGGTGTCTCTCCTCCAATTATCGGAATGTTGGTGGTTTCTGGTGCGGAAAGAATTCGTGGCCCTTTATACGAAGATATGGAGAACATACGGCCATATTGCTACCGGAGCGTGGTGAAGTACTTGTTCGTCCGCTTTGGTTTCCGTAGTGAACTGTCTTTTTTTGCCAATGATTCTTCGAGATGGAGAATGTGTCCATTCATGCTTCTTTGGAATCAGCCATTCAAAAGTGGGAGAATATGGTGTCCACCTGTGAATCCTTGGAGTTTAACGTTAGGCCAGTTGCGCGTCGCCTCAATATTATGAAGGTTGTGAGGGCTGTATTCTTCTTTGGTGTGATTCACCACAAAAGCCATCTTGGCAAGAGGAGGAAATTTTGGCTCTAGAGTCTCGGAGGATTGAAGAGTTAACTCAAGATTTAAAGAGTAGGACTGAAAGATATCATGGTCGATTGAAGATGATATTTTGTAGGAATTATAATTTGCTAGATGGGCTTTTCTGATTTGTATTATGAGATTTAAAAGCTCCTTTTTCTCTCTCTTTTTTTTTTTTTTTTTTTTTTGAAGAAATAAAGAGATTCTGTTAATTTGTTGGATTGTATTGAAATTCAATAACTGGTAAGAAAGTAAAAGCAGAGAGAGTGCGTGGCCGTTCACACTTTTGATGTAGCATGTTGCGAGGAACCGATTAGGCGTAGTGCGCCTTAAGCCACTTTCCGTTGATGACCGCCTCTAGCTTTCCCCATGTTCTTTGATAATCTTGTAGTAACCATTGTTACATGCTTTAGTGATTATGTACGGCCCTTCCCATTTGGGAGAAAAACTTCGGTGCCGATGCGTCTTGGCTTTGGATGTGTTTGGCGGTTTTTAGCACTGAGATCTCCTTCCTTGAAAACCCGGTTTTACATGGATGTTGTACGCCCAAATCCTATTTTTGTATGCTTGTGCATGTTCCTCTGCCCTGGATCTTCTGGAGTCCAGAGTGTCTAGTTCCGCAATTCTGCATTGATCGAGTGATTCGGCTTCATTCCACTCGGGGTCCGCTTGCTGCGGCACTGCAGTCGACGGGATCTTGATTTGCGGGAAGGATCGCGTACTGTACCGTAGACGAGGGAATAAGGAGACATGCCGGTGGAGCTTCTAGGAGATGTTACGTACGCCCGAGTGCCATTGGCAATTGCTCGTGCCGGTGGGATTGTCGTGCCTTTGTCCCGTGAGGATTCGGATCAAAGTCTTGTTGGTACTTTCGGCTTGCCCATTTCCGGGGGATAATAGGCGGTAGAGAAGACTTGTTTGATTCCGCACCTTTCAAGCGGTTCATGTACTTGCTTGTTAGCAAAAGGCGTGCCGTTGTCGGTGATGATGTGTTTAGGTATGCCAAAACGGCGGATGATGTGTTCCTTGATGAATGCCGCGATTGTGGCTCCGGTGGTTCCTTTCAATGGGACGGCTTCGACCCACTTGGTAAAGTACTCGGTCGCGGTTATTATGTACTCATGCTTGTCTTGAGGATGGTGGGTTGATCTTCCCAATGATGTCGAGTCCCCGATTATAAAAGGGCCACGGGCTACTTATCGCGTGCAAGGGTGTTGGAGGCACGTGGAAGTGGTTTCGTGACTCTGGCATTCTCGCATTTCGAACGAAGGTAGCCGCGTCATCTTCCATGGTCGACAAGAGTACTTCTCGTGTATCTGCAGGGAATAGCTTCGTTTCCCTTGGTGTTCTCCTTCTTCGTGCATTTCTCTTAACATAACCGGGATTTCTTGTACCACTCAAACACCTTAGTATACTTCCCCCGAAACTCTTGCGATATAAAACCCCATCATGGAACACGAATCTTTTGGACTTACGCACCGCCTTGGACGCATCCTCTTTGTTAGTAGGAAGAATGCCATCGCGAAGGAAAACCACGTACGGCTCCCGCCAAATCCCAGTGTGACTGATTTTGAGGACTTCGTCGACATGGGGCGCGCGGCAATTTGGACACGCTTTACGGAGTAGTCGTGGACTGGGTTTCCATCTCCGATTAATAGTATCCAAGTCGTTGTAAACGACGGTAGAGGGTTACTACGATGTTATTCCACAGACTTCGGTATGAACATGTTCAAGTTGTTGTCGTGCTTCCTCTTTCCCGAGACACCTTGACAGAGCCGTCATCCGGATTTCGATGATACAGACACCTTGAAGCATAAAGAAATTCCGAAAGTCTTGAGGTCGACCTTCCCTTGGAAAAGCGAGTTGTTGAGTTCTTGAATGATAGGAGTTCTCCAAATCATTGTCTTCGGCTTTCTCGGGTTGTGAAAGACATGTTGAAGCTATGGTTCGCCGTTTCTTTGTTAGGGTTTCCTCGGTTCCTTCGAACTGTAGCTTTGAGGCTAGTGTAGCTAAGCGGTCGGCATGCTTGTTGCTTTATACGGCCGACATGTGTGATGGTTGCTTCTGCGAAATAATTTAGTAGTTTTTGTGCTTCAGCCCCGTATGGCGCCAGTGTTAGTTCTTTCAATGCATAGATCCCGTTTACACCTGGTTGATGAGCAATTTGGAATCTCCTCTTATCTCTAAACGTGTGGCCTCGGCTTGTTTAGCTAGTGATAGTCCAATGAGGAAGGCTTCGTATGCAGTGAGTTATTGGTGCACGGAAAGTCTAACTTGAAAGAGTGTGAGAAGACTTCTCCCGGAGATACTAATACAACACCCGCTCCTCCCAGTATTAGTGCTTGGGGGTGGAAGAGCCATCGAAGAATAGCAGCCATGTTTCTTCTTTGACTAAAAAGATATCTGGAAGGTCTCCCCTGGGAGATCTTCTCGTAATTCTGCGGTGTTTTCTCCTGGGAATGCTGCTAACAGGTCTGCAACGACTGTCCTTTTATGGACCTTGGGAGACGCACGTTATGTCGAACTCGATAGCCTGCAGGAGCCACTTAGCCGGCCTCCTATCAAGGCAGGTTTTGAGAGGAGAAACTTTACGTGGTCTGATTTGGACACTAGCACTACCTTATTGGAGAGGAGGTAGTGTCTCGAACTTCCTGGATGGAATAAATCGGTGTTAAACACGCCTTTTCCGCCTTGGGGTATTCGACCGGCGTCTCTCAACGTTCGACCGAAATAGTATATGGGGTATTCCATTCCCTTGTCGTCCTCTTGCGAGGAGAGCTCAGATGGAAGTATCGCTAAAGGTCAGTGTAGAGACATAGTGGTCTCCCTTGCATAGGAGGCTTCATGACGGTTGGGGAGGACAAGATTCTTGGATCTTCCGGTACGCTTTTGCCGAGACGTAGTCCATGTGAAATTCGCTCCCTTTTTTAGCAGAGGAGTAAACGTAGTGGTGAGTCACCGTCACCCGGTATGAAGCGACGGATGTAGTTTACTTTGCCCATGAAACTCGGAGCTCCCTCACGGTTCGTGGTGGCGGCATCGTGAGGATAGCTTGCGTTTTGACCGGATCAACTTTTATTCCTCGCGGCTGTTACTTGGAATCCCACGAAGAGACACCAAAGGCGCATTTCAAAGGATTCATCTTCAACTTGTATTCGCGGCATCTTTCGAATACTTGTCGCAGCGTTTCTGGATGATCCGCTCGAGTCTTCGATTTAACCACCACATCATCTACGTAATCTTCGACTTGCTTGTGCATCATATCGTGGAAGATGGTAGTCATGGCGCGTTGGTAAGTGGCGCCGGCGTTCTTCGTAACCGAAAGGCATTACGGTGTAATAGAAGTTTCCAAGAGGGGTTCGGAAAAGCGATCTTGCTTGCGTCGTGCTCATACATCTTTATCTAGTTGTAACCGCTATATCCATCCATGAAAGAGAACATACCATGTCCACCGGTAGCGTCTACCGAATGTCGATGTTAGGTAGCGGAAATCGTCTTTAGGGCAGCACTTGTTCGGATCTCTCAAATCGACGCAAAGATCGATCGACCATTCTTCTTTTAACTGAACGATATTGGCTAACCAAGTAGGATGGTGAATAGGTTTGACAAAACCGGCGCTAGTAATTTCTGGACCTCCGCCTTGATTTGTTCTTCTACATCGTGTCTCAATTGTCTTGGAGGTCGCTTGACCGGTTTGGATCCGGGTATCACATGCGAGATGGTGGGTGACCAGTTTTCCATCCAAGCCGGCATTTCTTCATAAGTCCATGCGAAGACGTCCCGATATTCTTTGAGTAGGTCGACTAGCTTTGAGCGTTCCGCAAGATGTAGAGTCGAACCGATCGAATGGGTCGCGAAAATTCCTCATTCCCTATATTGACGCTTTCGAGTTCGTCGGTGGTTAAGTCGGTCCCATCTTGTAGCTTCGAGGGGCGTCCGGAACTTCCTCTTGGTTATTGTGAAGACATTCCTTCGGACGGAGAGACCGGGCCATGGTCTCCCCTGCTAATTGCTAACACTGGTGATAATGTGTGAGCTTTCCCTTTTTGCTTCGTCTTGCGGTAAGGGTGTACTCTCGCTTGGTGCGGGCACGGGTTACGCCCGGTGGCAAGAGACCGGCGAGTCTTCCTTCGAGGAGGTGGTGGAAGGACGGTCTCCTCTCGCGGGGTATCTCCAGGTTGTCGTTATCTCGAGCGATGTCCATTTTGGTAGCGAAAACGTGAATCTTGGTCGCCACGCCTTTTGAACCCTCCTTCGGCCCATGTGCTTCTACGCATGATGAGATCGGTGCATAGGGGGGACAAAGTGACGCGAAATGCGAACGACTTCTCCGTTCAACACTGTTTTTCGAGCATTAGTGGTATGTTGAAGGGACGATTTTGAGATTGTGCAGCCACGGCCTTCCCAAGTATCATGTGGTAGTCTGGTTCTTTTTTAATTACTTCAAACTTCACGCTTGATTGGATTGGCCCTACGCCGGCTCAAGTTGATGTAGCCGTATGTACTAGTTTGGTTGCCCTCGAAATCCGTCATCGTAGTGGGCTGTCGTGCGATCTCATTAGGTCGCACCTTGGCAGCTTTGAGTGTCTTGAGAGTGATGACATTGGAAGATGCACCCCGTGTCAATGAGCGCTCTTGAAACTCTATGTTCTTGACGAGAGCCGTAACATGCAAGGCCCGACAGACCGTCTTCTACCATCATGTCGTCGGTCGGTGAAAACAATATTGTTGGCGGATCTTCCGGGATCCTTGGAGTCCCCGTGGGTGCGAGGAACTAGTGATGCGTTTAGTGCTATTCGGTTGATAGCGAGAGAATGTTTTTATCCGCTGGTCCTTGGAGAGGTGCAGCAATTCACATAAGTTTTCTACCAACATGGTCGCCTCTGGTCCGCTCGGCTTCCGGTCGACGAAACCGTTGATTTGAGAATGCTCATTCGGGATGTGAGTCCCCCATCTTGATCTCCTGGGGAAAATGAATCACTTAGCCCCGATGTTAGATTGATGAGGAAGTCGAGTATGCTTCGTTAATCGCATCCTTCATTAGGTCCATGTTTTTGGCGTGGATCTCCGAGCACGCATCAATCAACCAGTCTTGGGACCTCTTCGTTGGTGGTATTGCTTCCGAGAAATTGAGGAGTTATCATGACCTTGAGCGGGATCAATATTTGTGGAGATCGCCGATAGACGACCATGCTTGCGTGAAAGTTTAAGGATGAAAGCTAGAATTTGATATTGTAATCGAAAGATCAATCCTCCCGCCTGTGGTCGCCAATTGTTTATGGGTAAAAATCGTTTAGATTTTGGTAAATTGGTAGGTGAGTGAGAAACTGGTTCAAACCCTAAACAAATGTGCGCACGTGAGCACTTTATAGGTTCGAGAGATCAATGCTGTACAAGTCCGGCCTAGACCAAGAAACGGCCGTTCCGGACTTGCTTTCGGTCACAAAGTGGAGGAGAAGGGTTGATTTGGGGAGGGAAGCAAAGAAAGGTGTTGAGGATAGTAGTATCTCTCGACTTGTATCAGAAAGTGAAAGCTTAGGAAGCTTTCAAGAGATGAAAGCTTTTGGAGAGCTTGCAAAGTTGCCTTTCTGAGAGTGTAAGTGTAGTATATTTCTCCTGACTGAGACTTGTTGTCCTGGTGGAAATAGGTAAGACCTATTTATACAAGTCGAGATTGAAACGCACTCCACTGCCTCATGAAGGAAGAGAGTAAAGGGTGAAATAATGGGAGGAGGTGGTAACCGCATGGTTTAATGGGTGAAAACGTTTTTCACCATTATTTCCTCTTTTATTTGACCGCTTTATTCCTATTCACGCTTTCTTAATTGTGAGCGTAGTGTACGCTACATCTTTGTGACAAACCAAACCAAAACCCTAAAGAAGCATATATCCCCCGGTTTGTGTTGATATCTCGTTGGTTGCGCCTTGAGTGCAAGTGGTGCTGCTAATGGCGCGTGTGGCATGTGCCAATGGCATGTGCGGAATGCCTTGGTGGTAGGTTGCATGGTTTTGCAAGTTAGGCTACCAGCGTGTGTGTTTGGCATGTGCCAATGGCATGTGCGGAATGCCTTGGTGGTAGGTTGCACGGTTTGCAAGTTAGGCTACCAGCGTGTGTGTTTGGCATGTGCCAATGGCACGTGCGGCCATGTTGACCTAGTTGCAAGTTTTGCAAGCCTAGGGCGCTATATTTGGCGTGTGCCAATGGCATAGCGGCTTGGAATATGGCTTGCGGCACGTGTTGGTATGTGCCAATGGCATGTGCGGCCATGTTGACCTAGTTGCAAGTCTTGCAAGCCTAGGGCGCTATATTTGGCGTGTGCCAATGGCATAGCGACTTGGAATATGGCTTACGGCACGTATTGGCATGTGCCAATGGCATGTGCGGCCATGTTGACCTAGTTGCAAGTCTTGCAAGCCTAGGGCGCTATATTTGACGTGTGCCAATGGCATAGCGGCTTGGAGATTTGGCATTGTTGCCATGGTGTGCAGTATGCGGCTTGGTTTGGCATGGTTGCCATGATGCGCAGAGTGCGGCTTGGTTTGGCATTGCTTCCATGGTGCGCAGTATGCGGCTTGGTTTGGCATTGCTGCCATGGTGCGCAGAGTGCGGCTTGGTTTGGCATGGTTGCCATGATGCGCAGAGTGCGGCTTGGTTTGGCATTCTTTGCCATGGTCTGTGAGATGCGGCTTTGGTTTGGCATTCTTTGCCATGGTGCGCAGAGTGCGGCTTGGTTTGGCATGGTTGCCATGGTGCGCGCAGAGTGCGGCTTGGTTTGGCATTCTTTGCCATGGTGCTGCAGAGTGCGGCTTGGTTTGGCATGGTTGCCATGGTGCGCAGAGTCGGACTTGGTTTTGGAATTAGGTTCACGTGTTGAAAACCTAATCTGGTATTTTGAAAAAATACCCCTATTAATTATTTACACCTGAGTTAAATGCTCTTAGTTAATGTGTTGCGGGTAACACTAGGTCATGGGGTTTTACGATTTTACCCCTTGTCTAAAAACCACCATCAACAAGTGGATATAGGGTTTAGAATATTGTCCTGGAATATGTTTTCACATCTATCCTTCTAGATTACCCAACAACCCACCATGAGTGTATTCCTCCACTTGATCAAATCCTAATCTCCAACATTATTAGTGTTATCAAACCAAGAGAGGGTCCATTCTTGAAATGAAGAACAATTATTCTTTTATCTGATTAATGTCAATGTTGACCATTCTCCAAACAGCTTTGGCATGTGCACAAGTAATAAGCAGATGGAAAAGAGATTCATCTTCATTATTACAGATGTTGCAAATAGTGTCTCTATCCTTGTTGTACTGAGATAATCTTAATTTAGTAGGAACAATAAATTTCAGTCAGTTCCAAGTAAATAGCTCCACTCTATGTGGAAGATTCATATTCCAGAGCTCCTTCTAGGTCTTCTTGGGAACAGTGTTCACTGCAGCTTGATTATTGATCCTGGTTTCAGCTACTTGTTGTAAGCACTCTTAATAGTAAAGATTCCATCCTTGGTATGCTTCCATTTAACTTCATCTTCTCTGTCAGGAGAGATCAACATACATTTCACTCTGTCTACAGTTTCAGAAGAAAAGAGGGTGTCTACTAAAGGGATATTCCAAGCTGCAGAATCAGGTAAAATTAGTTCACTAACCATTGCGTAAGAAAGATGATAAGGATCTTTAGGAGTTGGTTTAATATCTAACCCAATTATCCAGTTATCCATCCAAATTCTAGTGCATTTTCCATTGTTGATTTCCATACAATAATTTTCTTGTATAACATGTAAACCAATCTCAATACTTCTCCATACCCAAGAGGTATTATGTGTCTTGGTATGAATGTGTAAGAAATCTTCTTGTTTGAAGTACTTGTCCTTGAGGACCTGAGAAACAAGGTGATATTTCTGAGTACTTATCCTCCATGCCAGTTTGGTTAAAAGTGCATCACTCAACATTTCAAGATCCCTGAAAGCTAAACTACCCAAATCCTTAGGAATACATAAACTTTGCCAAGAGATGAATTTGGTACCTTTATTATTCTTATGACCCCACCAAAACTTCCTATGCTGAGAATCAAGCTTCTTAATCAAGGTTTTTGGCATTTTGAATGTACTTATATGATATACTGGAATTGAATTGAGGACAGCTTTAACCATTGTAGACCTACCGGCTTGACATAAATTGATGCCATTCCAATTTGACAACCATCTTTCAAAAGCATCATTGACTTCATTGAAGGACTAAACTTTAGACTTACCAATAAGCAAAGTTGAGCCTAGGTATTTCTCCTTGTTATCCATATATTTAACACCAAGGATATTCTTGATAATATCACATCCAACAGGATCCATATTGTTACTCAACAGAATGGAAGACTTGTCATAATTAATGACCTGACCAGATTGTGAGCTAAAATCTTGCATAATTTTCTTGAGATTGTTCACACTGGTTAAATTTGCTTGGGTAAATATAAGGCAATCATCTATAAACAATAGATGATTAATGGGAGGTGCACCTCTGGCAGCTTTGATGCCCTTGACTTCTTTAGAATGATGAGATGCAGTTAAAGTTCTTGAGAATCATTCCATGGATATAATAAACAGGTAGGGAGAAAGAGGATCTCCTTGACTTATTTCTGTAGTAGGTTTGAATTCTTCACAGGGAGAACCAATGAGAAGTACAGATAAAAAAGTAGTACTAATGCATTGATGTATAAGATGAATCCATTCACTAGAGAATGCAAAACTCTCTAAAACCTTTAGAATAAAACTCCATTCCAATCTCTCAAAGGCTTTACTCATATCTACTTTCAAAGCTAGCCAACCACTTTCTCCTTATTTTTTCCTCATTGAATGAATAAGCTCATGTGCTATTATAGTATTGTCATTGATGAGTCTCCCTGAGACATATGCTGCTTGATAAGGAGATACAATCTTAGAAATTAGAGGCTTCATTCTTCTAACCAAGATTTTAGAGGAAGTGTTGCACAAACCTATAGGTATGAACTCAGAAGGAGTTGAAGGTTTTTTTGTCTTTGAAATTAAGGATATGTAGGTCTTGTTCAAATACTTGAGCATAAAACCAGAAGAGAGAAGAATTTCTTTATCATTTCACAAACTTCAGGGCCAACAATATTCCACCGAGTTTTGTTGAAATCTGCTTGAAAGCCTTCAGGTCCTGGGGCAGACCAGATTTCCATACTCTTGATAGTACTAAGGATTTCTTCATCAAATGGAGGAATAAGAAGCATTCTGTTATCATCCTTGGTAACTAAAGTAGGCAAATGATTAAAATACTATTCTTTAATTAGTGGAGAAGAAGAGGTACTTATATCTTTGAAATATTTGGTCAACATGTTAGACATGTCTTCCCTAGAATGCAACCAAGTACCTGTAGGATCTTTTAAGGAATTGATGTTATTCCTTGCTCTTTTCCTCTTTGTTAATGTGTGAAAGTATTTGGTATTTTTGTCCATATCTTTCAAGAAATCATCTCTTGATTTCTGTTTATGAAAGTCATGCTGAATTTGATGCCACTTTTGAAGTTCTTCACCAATTATCAAAGCCTTAGAAGTATTGTCTGGAGAATAAGGTAATTGTTGTACCTCATTTAGCTGACGTTGAAGGATATTAACTTTTTGATTTATATCTCCAAAATTATTTTTATTCCATCTGGATAAAGTTATTCTTGTAAACTGAAGTTTCTTGATTAGTTTAAAACCAGCAGATCCTTGTACCTCTTTTCCCAAGCCTTTGCAATCTCTACAACACATGTTTTATCATGTAACCATGTAAGAAAGAATTTGAAAGGTTTCCATAGTTTAGTTTGATTATAATCAATAACTAACATAATGGGACAATGATCACTCTCATCTTGTACAAGATGAAGTAATTTAGAATCAGGAAAGTTGGTGTTCCATTCTCCATTCCCTAAAGCCATGTCTATTCTGGATCTCTTTCTTCCTATTCCAAGATTATTACTAGTCCATGTGTGCTCTTTGCTAATGAATCCAATGTCTTCCAAACCAATGTATTGAAGCATAGAATTAATCCAACCATATCTTGAAGTAGAAGAAGTATTTAAAGAAGTAAGGTGAATATTTAAATCACCAAGAAGTATCCAAGGTTAAGCAATATTATTACCAACTTCTTCAATGAATCTCCACTGTCTTTTCTTCTTGTCAGAAGTACAATAACCATAAACACAAGAAAGAAGCCATTTTGGTTGACTGGGATCATCTTGAATAAGAGCATGAATCATGTTATCTTCACAACTGAGAATTTCACAACTAAAACCATTTTTCCACATGAGGACTAAACCTCCTATTAGACCTACTGGTTCCAAGTACTGAATATTTGGGAAGTGAAAATACCTTAGTAAAGGGCTAAGTTTATTTTCCTCATGTTTGGTTTCACATAAAAAAACCATATCAGGATTTTGGCACCTAACTAGATCTCTTAAATGGTCTCTAGTATTGATATTTTTGAAACCTTGGACATTCTAAGAGATGATTTTCATTTTGTTAGAGAAACTATAAGCATATACTAGGATTAAAAGAAATAAACTATGTTTATAGAAAAGCCTGGATTTCCTATAATTGGTGATAGCTAGATAACTATAATTAAAAACAATACTTCCTAAACAACTTAAATAGTTATTAAGTTGTATAATTACTCCACACTTAAAAATAACAAAACCATAAATGATAAAACCAAAGAAGATAAAAATAAGAAACAAAATAGAAAATTGAGTAAAAAGAAAGTGGGAAAACTAAAATAAGGAATGGAAAAAAGATGATTAAGGAGAGTATATAGGTATACCTAATCCTCCATGTTTGTATTTCCAATTTGCTGATCTCCAATTGTGACCATTTGAGTTTTCTGAAGGCTTGTGTTGTTAACCAAGATGTTATGTTGGGAAGAGAACTCAACATCAATAGAATCTTGAATTTTATCTTGAGAGGTTCTAGTCCTTTTACCAAGTCTAATTTCTCAGAATCACCATCAAAACTGTTCTTTAAAAGAAATTCCATATTGATTACCTCACCATCTTTTGGAGGAACAAAAACAACATTTTTGACAAATTTACCTTGATTTTTCTTTGACACAGGAGCTTGATTAGGATTCCTCTTGGAAATATTTTTCCTAAGGTTATTAGCACTAGGCCAAATGTTGGATTTAGTGACGGTTTGAAATTTTCTACCATGACGGTTTTAGCAAAAAGTGTCACAATATACTGCTGGTCAAGTATAGCTGACAATTCCTGAGGTGACTGTCATAAATTATTGCTGCAAATCGTGACGGTTAGACTATACTGTCACGAAAACTGCTTACTATGACTGTGATTACCATAAACTGTTACCATAGACCTAAGCTACGGTGACGCTTGTGAACTATATTCATTATATAATGACAGTTTGTGTGTGAACTGACACAGTAGCCCATATAATGACGGTTAGGTAACTAACCCTCACCATAGCTCATAATGATATTTGCCTATCAAAATCGCTGCAAATTGTGTAATCATGTTTAACAATTAATACACAATAATCTATCTAGTGGTAATGGAATCAGTATTTTAAATCCTAAACATTATTGATACATATTAATAAGAACATTTTGACCATATATATTACTTACTGGTATAAACATAGTATATACTAACAAGATCTTTTTGACCATTTATACTTCTCAGGAAAGTGGATCTGTTGGGCACCTAACGGGACCCAATATGAAAAATTTGTAGAAAAGCCAAAATCATGTGCGGAAATCTCGTATGGGAATCCTCCCTACGATTGCCAAAGGATCCGGTTATATATAGCCCACCAATAAAAACCCTAGGTCAATTTTCTAACTCTCCGCCGGTTTGGTGTCTCCTCTTATATCTCCTTCTTCCTCTCCTTCTCTGTTATGATATTTCTCCACCACTAATCCATAACAAAACCAAAAAGCATCAGTTTTAGAAAAGCTTGTTCTTCCTCATAGTTTTAACTATTTGATTTCAATATGAATTTGGTTTTCATGATTTGACTAATTTTTTTTGTGTGTTGATCAAAACAAAGGGCTGAAATTTCTAGGTTGGGCATCCATGGTGATTTTGCAGAAAGAATTTGTTTTTTCTCTTAGGAGAAGAGATGATGAAGAAGTTGCAGCCAGAGCGAAGAACCGTCCAATCACAGTTGTTATGTATACTCATTTGTTTCTTTCAATTTTTTTATTTTTTTTAGATTCCAAGGGCTTTTAGTATTGCAGGTGTTGATCTCTGCAGATTCTAGTTGGTTCTGATTGAGATACTGCTTTGGTTAAACTAAAGAGTATACCGATTTATTTTGCAGAAGTGGTGAATACTATTGAAAGGTCGGAACGTCATTCCAGCTTTTTATTACTCCAGTTTTATTGAATCGGCTTCAAGCTCTTCCTCCAGTTTTATTGATTAATGTCTGCTTTCATTGCAGGCATCAACAACCAAATGCATTATACAATTTCAATTCTGGATGACCTCAAGAGATTTGAAAAGGGGAGAAAGGCAATTTGAAGATCAATTGGGAATAATCTAGAATCAATCTTAAATCTCAAAATCTCGGTATATTTAGTTGAATAGGTTATGTCGCAGCTTACATCTTTTCTGTATTTTTTTCTTTTTGAAGGAATCGTTTGGTACTCATTTAATTTTGTATTTTTTTTTATGTTTTACATAAATTCTGATGTATTAGCGTTAATTTCAATTTAAATCAATTTAATTCTATTCTAATAGGTTCCCAAAAATATTGAATATAAAACACTAATTAAACCCACTAATTTTGGTAATTAGCTATATGATAGTTTTCCACAAACTGTCACTATATCTGTCTTAACGTGGCAGTTAACAAACAAAAGCGCCAGTGAAGGGTATATAAACCGACGGTTGTATAGGAAAACCGTCGGAAATAATTCTTATGATGACGCTTTTTAACATTATATGACACTTCCACAAACATCTTGTATTGGTTGTCTGACAGTTTAGAACTGTCATTATAAAGTGACCCCTACGGTGACACTGGCTTTGGTGACACTTTCGTATTTCACCTGAACCGTCATAAACTTGATACCATGACAGTTTTGAAATGTCATCAATGTCAATTTTTCTACTAGTGTAGTATTGCCTAAGAAATATGGTTTCTCATGAGCTTGTGCCAGATAATTTGCAGCATCATTACAAGCCACCTTACAATGCTTAATGACATAGCAATCAATACATATGCTTCTTGGCTGCCTTTCATAGAAGAATTGCTGCCATTTAGAGATACCTGCATTAGTGATGCATTTGACTCCTCTCCTTAAAGGCATTGAGAGATAAACATTAACACAGACCTTAATAGGGTCAGTACCAATTGGAAGTGCATCTTTTGGTTCAATCCCACAAACTTCTCCCATAACTTCATCAATCTTAGTAACTACAAAAAACATTCATATGTTTTGGAAGCAGATATTTCAGTTGAATCCAAAATTGCTGAAAGCCCCAGTACTCTTTTGTGTAGATCATTCCTTGAATATAATCATGAACCACCAGCAGTTTCTTGGTTACACTCCATGGCCTATGATCTATGACTTTGTTCAATAAATCCCAGTTGCTAAACTTAAAAATAAAAGTATTAGGTTTTATCTCTACAATTTTAATATCAGTAAACTCCATAAAAGGCCAGGTGAATTTGATGAATCTTTCCACAGTGTCATAGTTCATTCTTCCTTCAATTATGACTTTGCCAATTGCACTTGCTTCCCAGTTACCTTCTTCCCCTTCTTCCTTATCTGAAACCTTTTGCAGAACTTTGACTTCACTTGTGTCACCTAGTTCAAGCATAGCTTGTTTGAATTTGTTAACAAGGTTGCTAACATTCTCTTGATTTTCTTCAGCCATCTTGGAAAAAAAATTCTGTTCCAAAAGAATATTGAATGAGGATTATTGTGATTAAGATCTTGGGTATGAGATATATGGTAATGGAAATATCTTTGAATTGAATGATGGGATATATTTAGGCTATTATTAAGGTAACTGAAATTACGCAAATTGTGGGAAATATGGTCTCTATTGCAGCTGCCTATTGACTAAATAATGAAACCAAAAAAACAGATTTTCCTAAAATAGCTGGGTTTTTGAATTTTGAAAATTTTGAATTTGTTTAGAGAGCGGGACGTAGTCAAGAATCGGAACTCTGAGTTGTGAATCTTCCTGTTCATCTTCCCCAAAACATCTTTGAATCTTTGGTTGACAACACAAACACTTCCCGAAAGCAAAAGCTCAATAGAAAACTCAGCAAAAGCTATAATCACAATGTATATAAAGGCAAAAGCCATTGGAGTCAAAATCAATTGTAAACACATAATGGAGGAGCAAATAATCTAGTTACTCATGAAGATATGAAAATGAATTAGTTGATATATTAAACAAAATATGAATGCATAATGTGTGATGCATCCTTGGTGGTGGTTTGCATAATGGTTATGCATTCAATTTTCAAAAAATGTGCCTAAATGGATAAACACCTCCGAGTTTTTTCATAAAAATTTTAAATTTGATATTTTTGTTTGTACTCGTTGTATATATTTTTTTTTTAAAATCTTTCCAACGAGATAAAATTTGTAAAATTCTAAGGCACGGATTTTTAGATATGTTATATTCAAGTATACATTCCAATTATACCCTTGAAAAAATAGGATACACAAAGAGTTATAGTAATTGGACTAAAAGGGAGAGATAATTTTGTCTAGTGAAAAAGTAACCATGGACATGGAAATTTCCAATTTTTTGTATCAAATTAAATATTTGTGTTACTTTTTCATTTTACAAAAAAGTGGCCATAAAAGGAACTCCCTCCTTTCGGGCCCTTCGGTCGGTTGTCCCAATAAGACAGCTTGGCCAATACATGTTCGCCATACTTGAAAACTCTGGACTAAGTAATCTTAGGCAAAAGAGAAATTTTTGGTGATTCTTAACCTGTGTTAGTTTGGTTGGGTGAAGGTAAAATTTGAACTACTAACCATTACTGTGATGAAAAAAAAGAAGAAATTTTGGATCAAAATTGTTGCTGGCAGAGAAAAAACAAAAGAACTGGCTAGTGTTTCTACTATTTGGATTGAATGAATTCATTATATGATTCTAACTCTACCTAAAGGTCATGTACATTATTGGACGTAATCTAACTAATTCACAACACTTAACTCTTTAATTGCACCAAATTTTTTTGGTACATAGAATTGGTTCATTATATCTTGACTTTATATCTCATTCAAAAGGGAGCCCCCAGCGAGCATGTGCCTTGTAAATTTCATTGTACTTTTGTCAAAAGAAAAATGTCGGCAGTATGTAATTTTTCTTTCTATTCCATCAAATACTTTTGATTTTTTTTTTAAATTTAAATACATCAGTCGGTGGTTCCTCATTCTTTGAACCCCTATGAATACAGAAACTCTAAACGGACCGCCTAAAAAAACTAGATAAAAACCGTTGTGTCACAGTTTGTGTATGGCGGGCCTAAAAATGACACTCCCCCAACGGCTGTGGGACCCGCCCTCATGTAAGAAGCCGGTTTTTACCTAGTTTTTCTACGTGGTTCATTGAGAACCGTCTAGTTCATAGAGAACCACTATATGAATATGAACACACATTATATGAATACAGAAACTCCAAACGACCGCCTAAAAATACTAGGTAAAAGCCGTCATCTCATAATTTTTGTATGGTGGGGCCTAAAAGTGGTCCTACAAATCCTCTAACCGCTGTGGAATCCTCCCTCAAGTGAGATGACGGTTTTTACCTAGTTTTTCGATGGGGTTCCGAGGGAACCACTGATATGAATATAGGACCGGACTACTTTAGCATAAGGGGCGGTCAGAAAAGCATCTGTAGTAATTTGTGCCTTATTTGACTTATGGCAAAAGATGATAACGCACCATTTACGACTAAAATTGCGATGATTTCAACTTTAATTCCAAGCATAGGATACCTCTTTGTTCTCGCAGCACAGGAATGGTGGAAATGATCAGTTATGAGGTAAACCCGACAAGTCTTGCAGTTTTGTGATCTTCCAGCAACATGTTTTGGGCAGATGAACCCAAATGATAAAACATCGTCATGATCAGATTCACAGTTGGGACTCGCAATTCCCATTTGGCAACTACTCTTCCTCAAGAGATCACGCTACACTTACGCCTATGAACACATACATCAGCAACTACTCATCCTCAAGAGATCGCAATTCCCATTTGGTCATCCATCCATAGTCCAGGGCTTGTACGTAATACGAGCTGCTGATTTTTTTTTTCTAGTAGTATATTTTTAGCCAGAGCATTAGTTATATTATGGTGTACGTTGTTCTGCATGCAATACCAAAATAACCTATTGCTGCTTCTCCGTAAGTGTTTTTTAAAAAGGGATACAAAATCAGTAGAATGAATTATTCATTAAACCATAGAACTAGAACTGAAAAATTAGAGAAACAAAAGTAAACTGAATCGGAAATAACTACAATTACGACTCAATATCTAGCCTAAACATTCCACCATAAACTAATACATGTTGCAAATTAATATCCGTTGTCACGAAAATAAGGAGCAAGATTAAATTTGGTGGCTTCATCTTCCCATTCCAGGCTTTCCCACCATTCCTCCTCTCCCTCAATCATCTTTAAAGTGTTGGGGATCACGCTTTCTGTGTTAAACGGTAGCTTCTTCAGTTGTGGACACTCCGACACGAATACATTTTCCAAAAGAAAGAATTTCACATTATGGTCACATACCCTTTCTAGATTCCTTAAAGAGTTCAATCTCAAATAATTTAATCTGGAAAATGTATTTGTTAACTTCTCTTCGGTTGCAAATCCATTAGATATTACCTCTTCTAATCCATCCAATTCAATCAAGGAAAGCGCCTCGAGATTCTGAGCATAGATCAGCCATGTAGTATCCTTCAGACGAGGACAACCTTGAATAGTTACATGTTTAAGGTTCACGGAGTAGAACCTTGATTGTTGAGGCATGTCCCATACAATCCTTAACTTTGGCATGTCATTAATGGATAAAAGCTCCAAGGTTGTGAACAAAGTGACCTTATTATCCCGACTCATGATTCTCAAATCTTCTAATCCATCACAGTTTCTCAGTCTAAGTGCAATCATGTGTTCAAGACTAAATAATGATAATGGTGACGATGGTGAAGATGGTAAAAGTGTGAGGGAAGTGATGCTTGGACAATATTTAATGAGTAAATTTCTTGTGCACAATTGTAATTTTGGATTGGCTACTAACCTCTGAAGAGCAAGACCCGTTCCAATTGCGATTTGAAGGTAAATCAAATGTAAGCTCTCTAATTCATGGAAGCTTGGTCCGCCTTCATCTTCCCAGCGACAACACGAGTCAGATAAGATTAAGTCCTTCATATTTGTAAGAGAAGTAAAACTCCCCGGTGCTAGAACAGCATCCTCATCGTATTTTGGCAATTGCAGATACCGTAACTCCGGTAGTGAAAATTGTAAAATATGCTTGTTTGCAGCACTATATAGGTGTTAACAAAGCTAACTAATCTAGCCAGTAAAAACTGACTATTTGCTCCTAGTCTGTTGGAACAACTAATGACTAAGTAATATGAATTATTCAAAGTAGAACAGAAACAATAAACTGGACTTTCTTGAGTTTCATGCTAAACATGTTTAATACTCTAAGCATGGGCATGAACCGGAAAAAGTCATCTGATATAACAGAGATGTTACTTCTTTGAAGCAATAAAGTTGAGAGATTAGAGCAGGGTGGTGCTCCCTTAAGTATTTGAATTGCTTTATTGTCTATCAAAGAGATCCTCTCTGCTTTCTCCCATTCATGGAGCTTCAGTCTAGTTTCTGCTTGTAATGTTAGATATGCATATTTTTCTCCCAAAATCTGAAGCTACCCAAATTGCCAAATCACGAACTATATCATGCATTTTTACCAGATTTTCCATCTTTACTCCGAATACAGTACCAGTTTCTAACAAACCCGCATCCTTAAGACATCTAATCACATCGTGACCTTCATTTTTAGCTTTCACCATATCATCGACGTTATCCAAAAACCCTTCACCTAACCAAAGAGCAACGAGTTCGTGCCTATAAATTGAGCAGTCTTCGGGGTATAGAGAGCAATACAAGAAACAAGACTTCAACTTTTGGTTTTCTAGATTATCGTAGCTGTACTTCATAATAGCTAATACTTGATCGGTCATACCTGACAACACAAAATGTGAAAGAATGATTTTATCCACAAAACTCATGCAAGAAACTTAATTATTGTATTCTTGAGCAGTACATAGATTTTCATATGATGAATAATTTCATAGATGCATTAAGGTTACTATATTTTTCATCAATCCAATATTTTGATCTTTAAAAATGATCACAAGATTATGCAAAGAAATTATATTCATTTAGATACTAAAGAATGATACAAACCATACCTGAAAACTGTGATGCCGATTCTTGTAGAGTATGTAGTGCGTATTGCCACTGATGGAGATCCGTTTTGCTAGACATGGTTCGACCAA
Source organism: Papaver armeniacum (assembly GCA_023531295.1). Taxonomy (NCBI): domain Eukaryota; kingdom Viridiplantae; phylum Streptophyta; class Magnoliopsida; order Ranunculales; family Papaveraceae; genus Papaver; species Papaver armeniacum. The sequence continues at coordinate 77,503 of JAJJWW010005349.1, read as the reverse complement.
TAGCGATGAGAGCTAAAGGTAAACCACGACATTCTTTCGCAACTTTTTTGGCAACCGCAGGTACATCTGGATGACAACTTAGCGCTTGGTGCTTGACCTTTTGTTTAAATAGGCTCCAAGCTTGATCCTCGTCTAAACACTCTATTTTAATTCTTTTATCAGCTTCCATAAACCCACATACTTGCTGACTTCTTGTGGTGAATACGATTTTAGATTCCGTTATTTGGATGGTGTTCTTTGAAACTCCAATTGTTTCTAAATCAATACCTTCCCAGATATCATCTAACAACAGCAACGCTTTCTTATTCTGTAACATTTTGAAAATATCGCTGCCTCTCTTATATATTTCAGTTTCTTCTCTCCATGATATTCCCAGTTTCTCTCCAATCTGGTTCTGAATACTTTTTATGTTCAGATCTTTGGACACCACAACAAAAATTACTAAATCGAACTGTTTTCTTTCAGCAAACTCATTGTTAACCTTCTGTAAAAGAGTTGTCTTTCCAACTCCTCCCATTCCATATAAACCTACGATTCCCACATCATTTCCCTCTTTAACCAATAACTCCAGTACCTCATTGAATTTTGAATCCATCCCCATAACTTCAACGGTGGGAATTTGTTGAACGGGATCCGGTTGACATCTATAAGTGACATCTTGGAAATCACCTTCCAACAAATTCTGTACAGCATTAATCTTTTCCATTACTAATTTCCCAAGTTTGTAAGCACTAGGACATTTTTTTCGACCCCAGCAACAGAAGTAGCATCCTCCATCATTCTTGATAGCATCGTTGTCGTCTAGAATCCTTTGTACTTCAGTCTCTAAGGCTTGTACTCTCTGGATCCAGTCACTAACCACATTTGTGCGCTTTGCTGGTTCAACTGGGTTCGACTCTGCCATCTCAACTCTCCTAATTACATCATCTCTTTTACATCTCAATGAATTAAATGAAGTCTCCAAAGTAAATAGATTTTCTTTGAGTTTACGAACATAATTTATATTATGAGCAGAACAAGTCCATAGACGTGAGAATATGTCGAGGACTGGACTCACAGCTTCCATTACAGATTACAAGAGATCAACAATGGCTGTTTGCAATGATAATGGAAAGTTGTGTGAAGGAATAAAAACATTAAGCTAGAGAAAGCTTTGATGAGTTATTAAGATCTTCTACGATAAGATGGAGTACGCACCACTTGCATTCTAGAGTTGACTATGATATTTTATTTAATGGAATGGTTGTGAAGTCGTGGTGGCTAAATGCAGAGGATAATAAATATTCTATCCTATCCTACAACTTGCATTCTCTTGGTTGTATACTAGCTAATGCAATTAGAAGAAAAAACCGCAGAGTAGTACAAAAGACACAGCTGGTGCTTGTATTATTAGAGATTTGAACTATTATTGTTTCTATTGAGGATAACAAGTTGAATTAGTTTTCATTAATGTTGGTTTTCATTATTGATTATCCACTAGCTACTTGCTAATAATAAAAATAAATGAAACATAAATGGTAGACAGGCTGTGAATCTTTGACATTTAACTGTCTGAGCTACTGAATGAGGAGTAAACTGCGATAATAATTCCAGGGATGGGAATATTTTAGATGTTGCTGTTACAATTGGTTAAAGATGAAAACAAGGGAGCAACAACTTAATGATTAGCAGCCTAGAAAGTTGTTTTTGATCAAGCTGGGCAAGCATAACTCAGCTTGGGAAGTTTGATTTTCTGATAAAATGGGCTTAAAGACTAACAAGAACCATTTTTTAAGGACCATGGTTTTTTTTTTTTTTTTTGTGAGGATCATAGTCTTATTAGGCAAACCTCCCTATACTTATAAGGGTGTCCTAAAGTTAGGTAAATACACATTTACCCTTTACTTTCATTTAAATTAAAACTAACCTAATAACTATATAAATCTAATCATATACATCTAATCTAAATGAATCTATTAATCAAAATCAAAATCTAAAATAGGAGGGGAATCGAAATTTTTCAGTTTTGAATTTTTTTTTTATTCTCTTCTTCTTCTTCTCTCTTTCCTCGACGTTCCTCGTTCGATTGAAAAACCCTCGTTCGTGTTTGATAATTCAAATCGCAAGCTTTGTAATTCCTTGATACTTGGTCCATCTTCAACTTCCAAATTACATAAGCTCCACCTGGTACAAGTCCAACATTCGTAATTCTCTAAGCCAAAAAAAAAAAAGATGCATCCTGGTGACAACCCTTCCCAATTGTATGTATGATACACAACCAAGTATTTCAAGGATCCTAAACTTTTAACTACTCTACCAAAGGTAGCCAATTCAACATATGTATATGATAAGTTGAGATATCGTAACTCATGAATAAAGTAATACTTGTTGGAAGTTCTCTCGATGTATCTAAGTGACATGTTTAAAATGCGAGGAGCGGCATATATTGGAAAAAATCATCGAATATAATGCATAGTCCTGGTACGTTGAAGCAACAAAGTCGAGAGATTCGGGCAATTTGGTGCTCCAACTAATTCTAAAGTTTCATAGCCTAATACGGATATCCTGTCCGTACGTCTTCTTCCATTCATGGAGTTTCGGTTTGTTCTCTTCGAAATCCGAGGCTATCCAAATTGCACAATCACGGACTACATAATGCATTTTCACCTCAAGTTCCATATTGTTATCACATTCCAATAAACGTGCACTTTTAAGACTTTCGATAACATCATGCGATATGAGCTTCATCTATATCATAACTTTCGTCTAATTTTCCTTCTCCTATACAAAGCTCAATTAATTCCTTCACTAGGATTGCAAGTATCGTTGATATATATACAACGTTGGCACTCCAATCATGACTTAGTGTTATCTAGGATTGCAAGTATCGTTGGCACTCCAATCATGACTGATACTCCAACAGCGTTGAAGACTAGAATGTCCTATGCCAGGATTTTGGTTGAAGTTGCAGCTGATTGTGAGTTTCCAGAAGACTTACCTATTCTAGTGGATGATGTAAAACCTGGTAGTGAAGGCGAGTACCCATGGAGACCTAATGCTTGTTCTCATTGAAAGACTTTTGGGCATTCTCGATGATAAATGTAGCTTAATTCTTAAGCCTAAAGAAATCTCCGTGCCTTTGATCTCAACTCAATTAATCTGAAGTGGTAGTTGCTCAAAACAATTCAGATTTGGTTGTTAACACGGGAGATAGAGCCGAGGACAGTGGAACAAATTTCTTTGGTAGTTGGAGCTCGGGCTACAATTGAGATTCCGATTGAAAGAGAACAACCAAGAGATGGAGATTAGCAATGCAACTCTGTCACTTTGGATCAATGATAGAAATTGGGAAAATCCAAAGAAAAAAAGAGCTGGAAAAAAAGGAAACAAGACAATGAAGACTATAGAAGATGCTCCATTTCTTTGAGAATTTTGGACAATCAAATTCTTTCGGTGTCTTGAACCGAGTCTGCCGAGGAAACATTAAAGAATAGTGAAGATGACGAAACTCTCATTGCCAATGACTCTGCCTCTTCGGTGAGATTATACACTTAGGGCTTGAAAATCTCTTTAAAACAGGTGAAGATCCTATAAAAGAATCAGAAGTTCTAGGATTTGATCTTGACAAGGATTTGAACTCTACTCTGACGCAATGAAACGAGGACAATGAATCTTCGGGTGAGGATATGGAAATTGTGCGGGAAAAATCTCTTGCGAGACATTCCTATTAGGAGTCTTATGACTAAAGCTCAACGTATTGAAAAGATTTCCGCTCTGATAGGAGATCCTAGTGGAAAACAGGCAAATATGTGCATATTTAGTGAGCTAAATGATAAGCTTCAGAAATCTAGGAAGGAAAGGGAGCTTGAAAAACTAGGATGGAAGGAAGAGCCTAATAATGACAAGCTTGGTAGGGGTCTCAGAAAGTCGGCAAAGAAGAAGTAACTTCCCATTTCTTCTGTTTTCTTTGCTAGCTTCTGTTGCTTCTTGTATCGGTCAGTTCTTGACCTTGTCTTTGTCTTCTTGGAACTTTGTTTTTACTTTTCGTTGTATGTTTTTTCTTTTCTTTTCTTAATACATTAACCTTTCTCCTCAAAAAAAAAAATTCCTTCACTTTAATGGAGTAGTCTTCTGGGTATAATGAGCAGTACAAGAAACAAGATTTCAGTTTCTCGCTTTGTAAACACGATAAATGTGTATCTATGACCAAGAAGACTTAATGATATATATACTACCACTAGAGAAAACCAATAGAAGAAAGTTAGGTGTGGCAGCGCATGTTAGAGACCAATGATTGTCTTAATGAGAAGGTTAAATATTGAGCTTACTACAATTGGTAAATTTTGATGATCTTCTTTTGTCTGAAAGCTATTCTGTAATTTAATCGGTCTAAGAGCTTTGGATACTATTTTGTATCCATAAAAATTGAAACAGTATGATTTTTTTTAAGAGGAGGGTAAAATGGTCGTGTTAACTCGTTATTAGGTCGATCCTATAGCGAGTCGATTTTTTTTTTCTCTATCGGACCAAATATCATTTTAGGAGTTTCTTAAATCAGATTTCAATTACAACTCAGAAAAATTTCAGGTGTACCAGTAGGACACTCTTTTTGTTTCTAATTGGATTTGGATAATTTTAATCCATATATATAGAGATGAAAATCTTCTCTTGGTTATTCATCTCATTCATTACACAAATCACATCTTTGTTCTTCTGCTTCTTCACCAACTCACATCCATCATTCATAGTTTATTTGTTTATTAGTTGATTGATTCATTCATTAGGGTTTCAAGATGGTTAGCATAGCTGTAACACGTAGAATTGTTGGTGTAATCGGTAATTTTATTTCTTGCGGTCTGTTTCTTTCTCCAATACCAACGTTTCGCAGTATTCATAAGAAAGGTGCAGTTGAGGATTTCTCTCCTTATCCATACATAGTAACCGTCCTCAATTGTGCCTTGTGGATTTATTACGGTAAAATAACTCCAGACAGCCTTCTTGTAATCTCGATCAATGGGGCTGGTCTGATAATCGAATTCATCTATGTAGCCATCTATCTCTTCTATGCCAATAAGAAACAAAGAAAGCCCGCAGGAATTTTGAGTCTGGCTGAGATTGTTAGCTATGTCGCGCTGGTGCTTTCATGCTCTTTGATCCCGAATCCTCAGTCATGGAGAGGTATGCTAATTGGATGGTTATGTGTCGTCGTCAACGTTCTCATGTATGCTATTCCATGTGTGGCGATTTACCGGGTTTATAAGACAAAGAGTCTAGCGTACATGCCGTTCTGGCTTTTCGTTAGCCTGTTTTCTCAATGGCCTCTGTTGGTTGACATATTCGTTGCTCCATTTGGATCTATACATTCTCATATGCAATGGCATAGGTTGTGCCTTGGGTGTAATTCAGCTTACTGTTATTGCCTACTACCTTTGCAAGTACCCGCAACCAGAAGATTACATCTCCTTGCCGAAGTGTCCAAACTGGTTGAAATTCTGGAAATCGCAGAATAACAAGATCGTAGATGAGAAGGCTGATGGAGGGGTCAAAGTAGAACTCTCGGATATGGTGCAAATTAGCATCGACAATTAATTTATCTATTCTTAGGATTTTTTTTTAGATGGTTATTCCTAATATTGATTAAGTATATTTATATTTAGGTTTTATTTATTGATTCAAGTACAATAAATCAATGTATTTTTATTTTATGTAGTTAATCCAAAGTACATTATTACTTAATCTCATTAGAGTTTATTTCTTTTATTTTCCGTGTCGTATGTTCCCCCCCTCATGTTATCTTGAGTTACAAATCCTGAAAAGAAAAGAAATCCAGATTCAATAAACTTTAGCTTTAGATATCCTCCTACTCATGGTCAAATTTTTCATAAATCTCACCATCAGAGGATAAAGTACTGTAAACTAAATTGGATTACTTATTCTTGCGTGAAACCCCTTCCTTCATTAATCGTTGCATTACTTATTCTTCTACCAATTTTTCAGTCAGTATCCACTGTTGAATCCTCTTTCAATATTTATTTTTTGACTTAAAAGGTTGATGTATAAAAAAGAAAATGTAATAAGGCTGTAAGCCCCCATTTTAGATATTACAACTTATCTCATATCAATATTTACTTTCCAATGAGTGATTAGTTCTCTAAAGAAAATATACTTGAACATGTTATGCTTTCCTCCCCATACATATATCAAATGTTTAATCTCGATTATTGTTTCCCTCTCTGACTTGGGCCTTTTATGCGCCATTACTCGTCTATTTCTCTCGTTCCAAATTGCCCAAAGATACTTTTGCAAATATAATCGAGTGGCCAGAGTTTGCGACCTCTGTTCCTTCCTCTCCTATATTTCCATGCTTGTAACTCCAATGTCGGTGAACCAGCTTGAACCCATTTTACGTTGTATCCTCCAAGGAAATAATTCCATATAGCATGAGAATAATTGCGGTGTAAAAAAGATGATCTACTTGTTTCGGTACTTGGTTGCACAAAGCACATGTAAGATTCTCGTATTTGGACAGCCCCTTCTTACCAAGTTATCGGTTGTAGGGATTGAATTTTGAGTCACTGTCCCGAGATAAAGAATCGTACTTTTGGAGGCCTTGCTTGAATCCGAGATACATGAATGTGGAACTTAGGATGTGTTCTTTGGAATTTGTTCCATCATCCAATTGTAACAAAGCTTTGCATTAAAACCTCCGGTAGTTGTGCACACTAGATCATCTTCTTCTTCATCATTAAGTGTTGGGGAGTACCTAAAGCCGCAAACAATGTCATTATTTACGGGATTTCTTGTTGAGTCGATTTCTTCTAAGTTTCAAATTCCAAGCATTATTGTGTATCATGTCTTTGATGGCGCCATTTTTGTTTGTCGAGAGTTTGTAAATGTTTGGATATTGGAGCTTCGAGATTGAGTTCTGTCCGAAGAATCCCACCAAAACCTAATTGCATCTCCTTTGTTGACCTGTGTTGTAGTGAGCTGCTCCACTATCTGTTTTTGTTTTTGTATATTCTTCCACATTCCTCTGCCCTGGGGTTTATTTGAATCTTTCACCCATAAAGCTTTGCTCGAGTCCTGCATCTTTTCTTGTATTATTCTTCTCCATAATTGCTTTTTTTTCTTTTGCAAATCTCCATGACCACTTGGCCATCAATGCTTTATTGGTAAGTTTTAGATTTCTAATACCCAAACCACCAAGATTCTTAGGTTTGCAAGCTCTTTCCCAAGCCATCCAATTTATTCTTTTTCTCTCTCTTGTTGCGCCCCACATAAATCTTCTCATTATTTGATTGAGCTTACAATTTCTACCATAACGGCATCTCGAAAGATTGACATGTAATATATGGGAAGGCTTGAAAGTGTTGTTTTGATGAGCAATAATCTTCTGCTTTGGTGAAAAATTTTCTCTTCCATGGAGCTAACTTCTTTTGGAATTTTTCAATCACTACATCCCAAATTGCATCATTTCTAGTTTGAGCTCCAACTGACATTCCAAGATACTTGAGAGGGAGCTTCTCTATCTTGCAATTTAGTATTGCTGCAATGGCTTCAATTTTATCATCTGCTCCTATACTTATCACTGAGCTTTTATTAAAGTTCACCTTCAATCCAGTGATGGCTTCAAAGATTTGTAAAATCATAACCAGATTTTTAGCTTCATCTTCATTACCATTTAAGAAAACTAGAGTATCATCAAAGATACCGCAGGTGAGAAATCAACTCGTATTTATTGAGAAACCCGGAGATCATATTGAGTGGATCGCATTATTCATCAATTTTGTAAAAATTTCTGCCACTAGTATAAAGAGAAATGGAGAGAGTGGGTCTCCCTGTCGGATCCCTTTTTGTGGTTTAAACCTTGCAGTTGAGCTTCCATTAACTAGGATTGAATGTTGTGCAGATGATACACACCACATCTTCCAATTAATCCACTTATCTCCAAAGCCTGAGCATTTTAGCACATTACTTATAGTTTTCCAACTCACATTGTCGAAAGCTTTTTGAATATCCAACTTGCATAGGATTCCTGGTTGTTTTGATTTGAATCTGGAATCAATCAACTCCCCTGCAATCAATCCTCTTTCAATATAACAAGAAACTCATCTATTACGGCCCCTACATCTCCAAACAATGACGAATCGTCCTAGTGGATTTCTCCTTGAGGTAACCCTATATATATTGAACAAGAATGAGGATTTCTACTTTGGCTAACCCTGGATTTCTCCTTCGGATAATCGTCGTTCGTCGTTGGAATATGGTTCGTTAAATCAACAAGAACTCAAGTTTGGACTGCCACTCTTTTGGGAAACCCTCTTTGTATGGGAAACCCTCTTTCGTCATCAGTACAATTCAACAATGACGGGTATTTCGTACTTCAACCTGCAGAACAAGGTTATATAAGACCCTTACATCCTCATCATGACAAATTGCAAATGCTACCGTCCTCGTATGGTATAATACATGATAATGGTAACTTCCTTTTATATGATTCGGATTCTAAGATTGCATGTCAAAGTTTTGATTATCCTATACTAATACTATCTATATTAGGTGGTTAGTCTGATCGTTTGGACAGTCTGATCGTTTTATATGTCAAAGTTTTGATTATTCCTTTTATACGACAACAACTTAGCTTCAGATTGATGATTTTATGTTCATGGAACCATACAACTAAAACAAAACACTTCGTTGCAGTTTGGACAGTCTCATAGTTTCATCACAGACCTAGTTCCCTGACACTCCTTCAGAACCAATTCAGAAAACTTGCGGTTAGGGCTGAATTTTCTCGCATCCAAGAGAACGTAACAGTTGGTATTTGGGCACTTATATAACTGACATGTTATCGTGTATCACTTTTGTACAATTTGTTCAGTAGGGATAGAAACATCCTCTTTCCTCCATGTTTATGAACTTTTCGCTCAATAACGAAACTGGCTCTATACAGATTTCGCAGGTGAAATATTTGTTGCCGGGGTTCAAGGTTTTGAATTTTTCGTTGAACGATTGATTTATGGTTTCCATCGAAAGAAGAAGATGGTGAAGCTCTGGCTGAAAAACTATCGTTCTAGAGATCCATTAGGGATTTAAGGTGTTCTAGAGAAGATGATGGATCTATTCGACATATCTAGGTTAGTTTTTTAGAGAAATATAATTAGGTTAGAAATGTATAAACCCATTTCATATAGAAATATAATTAGAGTTTATAACATTCCCACTTTCATATACCATCTGCATATGAAACAGACAGCGGATGCATTATATTCCCCTCCATAATCAAACAGGCCACTTGAGATTCAATTGCTGAGAACAAAAGATACAACTGTTAACTACAAAATATAAAAAACTACTACAGCTGAAACTCTTCATAAATATGAGATTGAGAAGAAGATAATTCTTTATTATGATAATCATATCAATTCTGGTTACACAGTTCATGAATATATAGAGCTAAAAATATATTGTGATAAAGCAAAGATCCTATATACTAGGAAACAATATTTATCCTTAAATAAGGATATATGTTAACACTCCCCTCAAGTTGGTGCATAGATATCACACATGCCCAACTTGTCCTGAAAAAAAGCAAGTATTTTTTGCTTGACACTCCATGTGTGAGAATATCTCGCAAGTTGTTCTTCGGATCGAACCGTGGCGACTCAATAATGTTGTTGTCCAGCTTCTCTTTGATGAAGAACCCACAACCTCAACATGTTTAGTACGATCGTCTTGAACAGGATTATGAGCAATATCACGCGCAGACTTTGTTATCACAATAAAGAATAATAGGATCCTTGAGAGGAGCCCCCAAATCCTTAAGGAGAAGCCTTAACCACAAGGTTTCACAAATGCCATCTGCCATACCTCCGAATTCAGCCTCGCACTTGATCGTGTAACAATATTTTGTTTCTTACTTCTCCAAGTAACTAAGTTACCTCCCACAAAGGTAAAGTAGCACAGAGAAACGTCGCCATCGATTTCTCCCCGCATAATCGAATCAGTATATGCCACAACCTTTCTATGATCTTCATTTTTAGAGAATAAAATTCCTTTTCCAGAGCGGACTTCAAATACCTCAAAATACGTAAATCGCATTCATGTGTTGTTCACCTGGATTGTGCATGAATTGGCTAACAACACCGAGTGCATAAGCAAGATCTCGGCCTTGTGTGAGATAGATACATCAATCTCCCCACAAGTCTTTGATATCTTCTTTTATCGGTAGGAACTTGATCGGGTTCAATACTGCAGTTTACCTTTTCTTCTAAAGGTGTATGGACGGGTTGACATGCCGACATGCCCACTTCTTTTAGCGAGATCAAGAACATATTTCCTTTGTGATAAGAAAATTCCTTCACCGGATCGAGAAACTTCAATCCCAAGGAAGTATTTCAATGAACCAAGATCTTTCATTTGAAATTCCTTTGATAAGTATCTTTGCAAAGATTTCCTTTCCTCTCGATCATTTCCGTTACCACCATATCATCTACATATATGATAAGAGCAAAGAATTTTATCCTTCCTTTTCTTTATGAACAAAGTATGATCGAAATTACTCGACGATATCCAAAGTTTCTCATAGATTTGGTGAATCTTCCAAACCAGGCCCTGGGAGATTGTTTTAGTCCATATAATGACTTGTTTAGCTTACATACCTTCTTACCATGAGATCCTGAACTGAAATACCAGGTGGGAGCTCCATGTAAACTTCTTCGATTAATTCACCATGCAAGAAGGCATTCTTTACATCAAACTCGGCCAGTAAAGGCCAATCCAAGTTTGCAGCAAGCGATAACAAGACTCGTCACGGTGTTGATTTTCGCTCATCGGAGCAAAATTTTCCGTATAGTCGATACTGTAAGTTTGGTTGTAACCTTTAGCAACTAATCTTGCTTTATAACGTTCAAATCTCACCATTTGCCTTGTATTTAATGGTGAAAAATCCAACGACACCCCACAATTTTTCTTCCTTTTGGACAATCAACATAATCCCAAGTATCATTCTCAAACAGGGGACCTCAATTCTTCTTCTATGGCTGCTCTCCATTTTGGATCAGCTAATGCTTCCTCGCACATTGTTAGGAATAAAAGCAATTAGATAGTTGATTCACGAATGCCTTATTAGCTTTAGACAAACGATGGTGAGAGACATAATGACTCATAGGGTACTTAACCTTACTAGAGATTTCGGGTTCATATCTAGGTTTAGGAATACCTCTATTTATACGTTGTGGAAGTTGTTTCCTTGATTCTTCAAGAACATCCGTAGTGACGATTGGTTTGGTGTTTCATCTTCTTGAGGTAACGTAGACTCCGGAATCTCTTCTATCATAACCTCATCTTGAATCTCGACGCACGATCCAATACTTTGTACTTTCTGTTTCTTCTCTTGAAGAACCTTCATCAAAATTTTCTTGAGGTATATCATCGAATTGACAATAAGAGACATCGATTTCCGATATATCTTCATCATAGTTAAGAGTCTGAATTTCCTTATGGTACTCCCCCGAAGTTGAGACTCACATGAAAAATACATAGTATCTTCATGAAATACAACATCCATAGTAACAAACATTCTTTTGGTTGGAGGATGATAGCAACGATATCCCTTTTTAGTTGTTGCATATCCCACAAATACACACTTGAGCTCTAGGAGCCAACTTATCACGTTGATTCTTGTGCGAGATGAACATAAGCTACACAACCAAACACATGAGGCGGAAGATTAGAACAGTTGGAGACACAACTGCTTCACCAAGAGCTTGATGGGGTGTTTGAAACACAATGGTCTTGGATGGCACTCGATTTATAAGTATCTTTGCAGTAAGTGCCTCTCCCCAATACATCAATGGCATATGTGCTTCTATTAATGAAGCACCGGACCACTTCCAATAAGTGACGATTCTTTCTCTCTGCTACTCCATTCTCGCGAGGTGTATTAGAGCAAGTAGTTTGATGAATAACTCCGTGTCCCTCTAAATAATGTTGAAGGTCGAATCCATATATTCACCACCGTTATCACTACGAAGAACTTGAATCTGTTTGTTGTCTTTGAGTGCTAATCATCTTATGGAACTTTTGAAACAAGTTGGTAACTTCACTTTTGCTTTTCATGAGACACACCCACGTCATTCTAGTGCAATCATCAATAAAAGTAACAAACCATTTTGAACCACCGAGTAGTAGTTTTAGATGGCCCCCAAACATCGAGTGTATGATCATAAAAGGAACTGACTCTTATTGAATGATAATGGAAAAGAAGCACGATGGTTTTTGCAAGTTCACATACTTCACAATGAAAACTAGAAATATCAAGTTTTGTAAACAAACTAGGAAATAATTTTTTTAAATAACCAAACGACGCATGTCCCAATCGTCGATGCCATAACAAAATTTGAGATTTTTGTCTCTCCCCCCCCGTAACCATCAGCAAGAAGAGCTTGACGCAGTTTATCCGAACTACTTGACACCAAATCCGGATAATATAGCTTCCCACGTTTAACACCATAACCAATCGTTTGCTTCCGTTGTGATGTCCTTAAAAAACACAACGATCGAGGCCAAAATATTACCACACAATGTAAAGTATTAGTTATTTGGGAACCGACAGAGATTACAAGTCTAATGTAGGAACTACTAAGACAGAATCTAAGTCTAAACTTTCAGTGAGAGATATTGACCCTTCACCAGTAATTTGAGCCTGTGAGCCATTTGCAGTAGAGACTGTTTTTTGTAAGGATGGTTTAAGGGAAGAGACTTGTTTAGAATCGCATGTCATATGGATAAAAGCTCCAAGGTTGTGAACAAAGTGACCTTACTATCCCGACTCATGGTTCTCAGATCTTCTAATTCATCACAGTTTCTCAGTCTGAGCGCAATCATGTGTTCAAGACTAAATAATGATAATGGTGACGATGGTGAAGATGGTAAAAGTGTGAGGGACGTGATGCTTGGACAATATTTAATGAGTAAATTTCTTGTGCACAATTGTAATTTTGGATTGGCTACTAACCTTTGAAGAGCAAGACCGGTTCCAATTGCGATTTGAAGGTAAATCAAATGTAAGCTCTCTAATTCATGGAAGCTTGGTCCGCCTTCATCTTCCCAGCGACAACACGAGTCAGATAAGATTAAGTCCTTCATATTTGTAAGAGAAGTAAAACTCCCCGGTGTTAGAACAGCATCCTCATCGTATTTTGGCAATTGCAGATACTGTAACTCCGGTAGTGAAAATATGCTTGTTGGGACTTTCTTGAGTTTCATGCTAAACATGTTTAATACTCTAAGCATGGGCATGAACCGGAAAAAGTCATCTGATATAACAGAGATGTTACTTCTTTGAAGCAATAAAGTTGAGAGATTAGAGCAGTGTGGTGCTCCCTTAAGTATTTGAATTGCTTTATTGTCTATCAAAGAGATCCTCTCTGCTTTCTCCCATTCATGGAGCTTCAGTCTAGTTTCTGCTTGTAATGTTAGATATGCATATTTTTTCCTCCCAAAATCTGAAGCTACCCAAATTGCCAAATCACGAACTATATCATGCATTTTTACCAGATTTTCCATCTTTACTCCGAATACAGTACCAGTTTCTAACAAACCCGCATCCTTAAGACATCTAATCACATCGTGACCTTCATTTTTAGCTTTCACCATATCATCGACGTTATCCAAAAACCCTTCACCTAACCAAAGAGCAACGAGTTCGTGCCTATAAATTGAGCAGTCTTCGGGGTATAGAGAGCAATACAAGAAACAAGACTTCAACTTTTGGTTTTCTAGATTATCGTAGCTATAGTTCATAATAGCTAATACTTGATCGGTCATACCTGACAACACAAAATGTGAAAGAATTATTTCATCAACAAAACTCATGCAAGAAACTTAATTATTGTATTCTTGAGCAATACATAGATTTTCATATGATGAATAATTTCATAGATGCATTAAGGTTACTATGTTTTTCATCAATCCAATATTTTGATCTTTAAAAATGATCATAAGATTATGCAAAGAAATTATATTCATTTAGATACTAAAGAATGATACAAACCATACCTGAAAATTGTGATGCCGATTCCTGTAGAGTATGTAGTGCGTATTGCCATTGTTGGAGATCCGTTTTGCTAGACATGGTTCGACCAATAGCGATGAGAGCTAAAGGTAAACCACGACATTCTTTCGCAACTTTTTTGGCAACCGCAGGTACATCTGGATGACAACTTAGCGCTTGGTGCTTGACCTTTTGTTTAAATAGGCTCCAAGCTTGATCCTCGTCTAGACACTCTATTTTAATTCTTTTATCAGCTTCCATAAACCCACATACTTGCTGACTTCTTGTGGTGAATACGATTTTAGATTCCGTTATTTGGATGGTGTTCTTTGAAACTCCAATTGTTTCTAAATCAATACCTTCCCAGATATCATCTAACAACAGCAACGCTTTCTTATTCTGTAACATTTTGAAAATATCGCTGCCTCTCTTATATATTTCAGTTTCTTCTCTCCATGATATTCCCAGTTTCTCTCCAATCTGGTTCTGAATACTTTTATGTTCAGATCTTTGGACACCACAACAAAAATTACTAAATCGAACTGTTTTCTTTCAGCAAACTCATTGTTAACCTTCTGTAAAAGAGTTGTCTTTCCAACTCCTCCCATTCCATATAAGCCTACGATTCCCACATCATTTCCCTCTTTAACCAATAACTCCAGTACCTCATTGAATTTTGAATCCATCCCCATAACTTCAACGGTGGGAATTTGTTGAACGGGATCCGGTTGACATCTATAAGTGACATCTTGGAAATCACCTTCCAACAAATTCTGTACAGCATTAATCTTTTCCATTACTAATTTCCCAAGTTTGTAAGCACTAGGACATTTTTTTCGACCCCAGCAACAGAAGTAGCATCCTCCATCATTCTTGATAGCATCGTTGTCGTCTAGAATCCTTTGTACTTCAGTCTCTAAGGCTTGTACTCTCTGGATCCAGTCACTAACCACATTTGTGCGCTTTGCTGGTTCAACTGGGTTCGACTCTGCCATCTCAACTCTCCTAATTACATCATCTCTTTTACATCTCAATGAATTAAATGAAGTCTCCAAAGTAAATAGATTTTCTTTGAGTTTACGAACATAATTTATATTATGAGCAGAACAAGTCCATAGACGTGAGAATATGTCGAGGACTGGACTCACAGCTTCCATTACAGATTACAAGAGATCAACAATGGCTGTTTGCAATGATAATGGAAAGTTGTGTGAAGGAATAAAAACATTAAGCTAGAGAAAGCTTTGATGAGTTATTAAGATCTTCTACGATAAGATGGAGTACGCACCACTTGCATTCTAGAGTTGACTATGATATTTTATTTAATGGAATGGTTGTGAAGTCGTGGTGGTTACATGCAGAGGATAATAAATATTCTCTCCTATCCTACCACTTGCATTCTGTTGGTTGTACACTAGCTAAACAAATTAGAAGAAAAAACGCAGAGTAGTACAAAAGATACAGCTGGTCCTTTTATTATTAGAGATTTGAACTATTATTGTTTCTATTGAGGATAACAAGTTGAATTAGTTTTCATTAATGTTGGTTTTCATTATTGATTATCCACTAGCTACTTGCTAATAATAAAAATAAATGAAACATAAATGGTAGACAGGCTGTGAATCTTTGACATTTAACTGTCTGAGCTACTGAATGAGGAGTAAACTGCGATAATAATTCCAGGGATGGGAATATTTTAGATGTTGCTGTTACAATTGGTTAAAGATGAAAACAAGGGAGCAACAACTTAATGATTAGCAGCCTAGAAAGTTGTTTTTGATCAAGCTGGGCAAGCATAACTCAGCTTGGGAAGTTTGATTTTCTGATAAAATGGGCTTAAAGACTAACAAGAACCATTTTTTAAGGACCATGGTTTTTTTTTTTTTTTTGTGAGGATCATAGTCTTATTAGGCAAACCTCCCTATACTTATAAGGGGTGTCCTAAAGTTAGGTAAATACACATTTACCCTTTACTTTCATTTAAATTAAAACTAACCTAATAACTATATAAATCTAATCATATACATCTAATCTAAATGAATCTATTAATCAAAATCAAAATCTAAAATAGGAGGGGAATCGAAATTTTTCAGTTTTGAATTTTTTTTTTTATTCTCTTCTTCTTCTTCTCTCTTTCCTCGACGTTCCTCGTTCGATTGAAAAACCCTCGTTCGTGTTTGATAATTCAAATACTGCAAGCTTTGTAATTCCTTGATACTTGGTCCATCTTCAACTTCCAAATTACATAAGCTCCACTGGTACAAGTCCAACATTCGTAATTCTCTAAGCCAAAAAAAAAAAAGATGCATCCTGGTGACAACCCTTCCCAATTGTATGTATGATACACAACCAAGTATTTCAAGGATCCTAAACTTTTAACTACTCTACCAAAGGTAGCCAATTCAACATATGTATATGATAAGTTGAGATATCGTAACTCCGCCAATAAAGTAATACTTGTTGGAAGTTCTCTGATGTATCTAAGTGACATGTTTAAAACTGCGAGGAGCGGCATATATTGGAAAAAATCATCAGATATAATGCATAGTCTGGTACGTTGAAGCAACAAAGTCGAGAGATTCAGGCAATTTGGTGCTCCAACTAATTCTAAAGTTCCATAGCCTAATACAGATATCCTGTCTGTCTGTCTTCTTCCATTCATGGAGTTTCGGTTTGTTCTCTTCGAAATCCGAGGCTATCCAAATTGCACAATCACGGACTACATAATGCATTTTCACCTCAAGTTCCATATTGTTATCACATTCCAATAAACGTGCACTTTTAAGACTTTCGATAACATCATGCGATATGAGCTTCATCTATATCATAACCTTCGTCTAATTTTCCTTCTCCTATCCAAAGCTCAATTAATTCCTTCACTTTAATGGAGTAGTCTTCTGGGTATAATGAGCAGTACAAGAAACAAGATTTCAGTTTCTCGCTTTGTAAACACGATAAATATATACTACCACTAGAGAAAACCAATAGAAGAAAGTTAGGTGTGGCAGCGCATGTTAGAGACCAATGATTGTCTTAATGAGAAGGTTAAATATTGAGCTTACTACAATTGGTAAATTTTGATGATCTTCTTTTGTCTGAAAGCTATTCTGTAATTTAATCGGTCTAAGAGCTTTGGATACTATTTTGTATCCATAAAAATTGAAACAGTATGATTTTTTTTAAGAGGAGGGTAAAATGGTCGTGTTAACTCGTTATTAGGTCGATCCTATAGCGAGTCGATATTTTTTTTTCTCTATCGGACCAAATATCATTTTAGGAGTTTCCTAAATCAGATTTCAATTACAACTCGAAAAATTTCAGGTGTACCAGTAGGACACTCTTTTTGTTTCTAATTGGATTTGGATAATTTTAATCCATATATATAGAGATGAAAATCTTCTCTTGGTTATTCATCTCATTCATTACACAAATCACATCTTTGTTCTTCTGCTTCTTCACCAACTCACATCCATCATTCATAGTTTATTTGTTTATTAGTTGATTGATTCATTCATTAGGGTTTCAAGATGGTTAGCATAGCTGTAACACGTAGAATTGTTGGTGTAATCGGTAATTTTATTTCTTGCGGTCTGTTTCTTTCTCCAATACCAACGTTTCGCAGTATTCATAAGAAAGGTGCAGTTGAGGATTTCTCTCCTTATCCATACATAGTAACCGTCCTCAATTGTGCCTTGTGGATTTATTACGGTAAAATAACTCCAGACAGCCTTCTTGTAATCTCGATCAATGGGGCTGGTCTGATAATCGAATTCATCTATGTAGCCATCTATCTCTTCTATGCCAATAAGAAACAAAGAAAGCCCGCAGGAATTTTGAGTCTGGCTGAGATTTTTAGCTACGTCGCGCTGGTGCTTTCATGCTCTTTGATCCCGAATCCTCAGTCATGGAGAGGTATGCTAATTGGATGGTTATGTGTCGTCGTCAACGTTCTCATGTATGCTATTCCATGTGTGGCGATTTACCGGGTTTATAAGACAAAGAGTCTAGCGTACATGCCGTTCTGGCTTTCGTTAGCCTGTTTTCTCAATGGCCTCTGTTGGTTGACATATTCGTTGCTCCATTTGGATCTATACATTCTCATATGCAATGGCATAGGTTGTGCCTTGGGTGTAATTCAGCTTACTGTTATTGCCTACTACCTTTGCAAGTACCCGCAACCAGAAGACTACATCTCCTTGCCGAAGTGTCCAAACTGGTTGAAATTCTGGAAATCGCAGAATAACAAGATCGTAGATGAGAAGGCTGATGGAGGGGTCAAAGTAGAACTCTCGGATATGGTGCAAATTAGCATCGACAATTAATTTATCTATTCTTAGGATTTTTTTTATTCCTAATATTGATTAAGTATATTTATTTAGGTTTTATTTATTGATTCAAGTACAATAAATCAATGTATTTTTATTTTATGTAGTTAATCCAAAGTACATTATTACTTAATCTCATTAGAGTTTATTTCTTTTATTTTCCGTGTCGTATGTTCCCCCCCTCATGTTATCTTGAGTTACAAATCCTGAAAAGAAAAGAAATCCAGATTCAATAAACTTTAGCTTTAGATATCCTCCTACTCATGGTCAAATTTTTCATAAATCTCACCATCAAAGGATAAAGTGTAAACTAAATTGGATTACTTATTCTTGCGTGAAACCCCTTCCTTCATTAATCGTTGCATTACTTATTCTTCTACCAATTTTTCAGTCAGTATCCACTGTTGAATCCGCTTTCAATATAACAAGAAACTCATCTATTACGGCCCCTACATCTCCAAACAATGACGAATCGTCCTAGTGGATTTCTCCTTGAGGTAACCCTATATATATTGAACAAAAATGAGGATTTCTACTTTGGCTAACCCTGGATTTCTCCTTCGGATAATCGTCGTTCGTCGTTGGAATATGGTTCGTTAAATCAACAAGAACTCAAGTTTGGACTGCCACACTTTCGGGAAACCCTCTTTGCATGGGAAACCCTCTTTCGTCATCAGTACAATTCAACAATGACGGGTATTTCGTACTTCAACCTGCAGAACAAGGTTAGATAAGACCCTTACATCCTCATCATGACAAATTGCAAATGCTACCGTCCTCGTATGCTATGATACATGATAGTGGTAACTTCCTTTTATATGATTCGGATTCTAAGATTGCATGTCAAAGTTTTGATTATCCTACTAATACTATCTATATTAGGTGGTTAGTCTGATCGTTTGGACAGTCTGATCGTTTTATATGTCAAAGTTTTGATTATTCCTTTTATACGACAACAACTTAGCTTCAGATTGATGATTTTATGTTCATGGAACCATACAACTAAAACAAAACACTTCGTTGCAGTTTGGACAGTCTCATAGTTTCATCACAGACCTAGTTCCCTGACACTCCTTCACAACCAATTCAGAAAACTTGCGGTTAGGGCTGAATTTTCTCGCATCCAAGAGAACGTAACAGTTGGTATTTGGGCACTTATATAACTGACATGTTATCGTGTATCACTTTTGTACAATTTGTTCAGTAGGGATAGAAACATCCTCTTTCCTCCATGTTTATGAACTTTTCGCTCAATAACGAAACTGGCTCTATACAGATTTCGCAGGTGAAATATTTGTTGCCGGGGTTCAAGGTTTTGAATTTTTCGTTGAACGATTGATTTATGGTTTCCATCGAAAGAAGAAGATGGTGAAGCTCTGGCTGAAAAACTATCGTTCTAGAGATCCATTAGGGATTTAAGGTGTTCTAGAGAAGATGATGGATCTATTCGACATATCTAGGTTAGTTTTTTAGAGAAATATAATTAGGTTAGAAATGTATAAACCCATTTCATATAGAAATATAATTAGAGTTTATAACATTCCCACTTTCATATACCATCTGCATATGAAACAGACAGCGGATGCATTATATTCCCCTCCATAATCAAACAGGCCACTTGAGATTCAATTGCTGAGAACAAAAGATACAACTGTTAACTACAAAACATAAAAAAACTACTACAGCTGAAACTCTTCATAAATATGAGATTGAGAAGAAGATAATTCTTTATTATGATAATCATATCAATTCTGGTTACACAGTTCATGAATATATAGAGCTAAAAATATATTGTGATAAAGCAAAGATCCTATATACTAGGAAACAATATTTATCCTTAAATAAGGATATATGTTAACACTCCCCTCAAGTTGGTGCATAGATATCACACATGCCCAACTTGTCCAAAAACCAAGTATTTTTTGCTTGACACTCCATGTGTGAGAATATCTCGCAAGTTGTTCTTCGATCGAACCTAGGTGGCAGCTCAATAATGTTGTTGTCCAGCTTCTCTTTGATGAAGAACCTGTCAACCTCAACATGTTTAGTACGATCGTCTTTGGAAGATTATGAGCAATATCACGCGCAGCTTTGTTATCACAATAAAGAATAATAGGATCCTTGAGAGGAGCCCCAAATCCTTAAGGAGAAGCCTTAACCACAAGGTTTCACAAATGCCATCTGCCATACCTCTGAATTCAGCCTCTCGCACTTGATCGTGTAACAATATTTTTGTTTCTTACTTCTCAAGTAACTAAGTTACCTCCCACAAAGGTAAAGTAGCTGCTGCAGAGAACGTCTGCCATCGATTTCTCCCGCATAATCGAATCAGATATGCCACAACCTTTCTATGATCTTCATTTTTAGAGAATAAAATTCCTTTTCCAGAGCAGACTTCAAATACCTCAAAATACGTAAAACCGCATTCATGTGTTGTTCACCTGGATTGTGCATGAATTGGCTAACAACACCGAGTGCATAAGCAAGATCTCGGCCTTGTGTGAGATAGATACATCAATCTCCCCACAAGTCTTTGATATCTTCTTTTATCGGTAGGAACTTGATCAGTTCAATACACATTTACCTTTTCTTCTAAAGGTGTATGGACGGGTTGACATGCGACATGCCCACTTCTTTTAGCGAGATCAAGAACATATTTCCTTTGTGATAAGAAAATTCCTTCACTGGATCGAGAAACTTCAATCCCAAGGAAGTATTTCAATGAACCAAGATCTTTCATTTGAAATTCCTTTGATAAGTATCTTTGCAAAGATTTCCTTTCCTCTGGATCATTTCCTCGTTATCACCATATCATCTACATATATGATAAGAGCAGTAATTTTATCCTTCCTTTTCTTTATGAACAAAGTATGATCAGAATTACTCTGACGATATCCAAAGTTTCTCATAGATTTGGTGAATCTTCCAAACCAGGCCCTGGGAGATTGTTTTAGTCCATATAATGACTTGTTTAGCTTACATACCTTCTTACCATGAGATCCTGGAACTGAAATACCAGGTGGGAGCTCCATGTAAACTTCTTCAGTTAATTCACCATGCAAGAAGGCATTCTTTACATCAAACTTCTGTAAAGGCCAATCCAAGTTTGCAGCAAGCGATAACAAGACTCGTACAAAGTGTTGATTTTCGCCATCGGAGCAAAAGTTTCCGTATAGTCGATACCGTAAGTTTGGCTGTAACCTTTAGCAACTAATCTTTCTTTATAACGTTCAATCTCACCATTTGCCTTGTATTTAATGGTGAAAATCCAACGACACCCTACAATTTTTCTTCCTTTTGACAATCAACATAATCCCAAGTATCATTCTCAAACAGGGGACCTCAATTCTTCTTCTATGGCTGCTCTCCATTTTGATCGCCTAATGCTTCCTGCACATTGTTAGGAATAAAAACAGAGATAGTTGATTCACGAATGCCTTATTAGCTTTAGACAAACGATGGTGAGAGACATAATGACTCATAGGGTACTTAACCTTACTAGAGATTTGAGTTCATATCTAGGTTTAGGAATACCTCTATTTATACGTTGTGGAAGTTGTTTCCTTGATTCTTCAAGAACATCCGTAGCAGACGATTGGTTTGGTGTTTCATCTTCTTGAGGTAACGTAGACTCGGAATCTCTTCTATCATAACCTCATCTTGAATCTCGACAAAGACGATCCAATATCAGTACTTTCTTTTCTTCTCTTGAAGAACCTTCATCAAAATTTTCTTGAGGTATATCATCGAATTGACAATAACAGACATCGATTTCCGATATATCTTCATCATAGTTAAGAGTCCTAATTTCCTTATGGTACTCCCCCGAAGTTCGTGACTCACATGAAAAATACATAGTATCTTCATGAAATACAACATCCATAGTAACAAACATTCTTTTGGTTGGAGGATGATAACAAACGATATCCCTTTTTAGTTGTTGCATATCCCACAAATACACACTTGAGCTCTAGAGCCAACTTATCACGTTGATTCTTGTGCAGATGAACATAAGCTACACAACCAAACACATGAGGCGGAAGATTAGGAACAGTTGGAGACACAACTGCTTCACCAAGAGCTTGATGGGGTGTTTGAAACACAATGGTACTTGGATGGCACTCGATTTATAAGATATGCCGAAGTAAGTGCCTCTCCCCAATACATCAATGGCATATGTGCTTCTATTAATGAAGCACGGACCACTTCCAATAAGTGACGATTCTTTCTCTCTGCTACTCCATTCTCACTGAGGTGTATTAGAGCAAGTAGTTTGATGAATAACTCCGTGTCCCTCTAAATAATGTTGAAGGTCGAATCCATATATTCACCACCGTTATCACTACGAAGAACTTGAATCTGTTTGTTGTACTTGAGTGCTAATCATCTTATGGAAATTTTGAAACAAGTTGGTAACTTCACTTTTGCTTTTCATGAGACACACCCACATCATTCTAGTGCAATCATCAATAAAAGTAACAAACCATTTTGAACCACCGAGAGTAGTAGTTTTAGATGGCCCCAAACATCAGAGTGTATGATCATAAAAGGAACTGACTCTTATTGAATGATAATGGAAAAGAAGCACGATGGTTTTTTGCAAGTTCACATACTTCACAATGAAAACTAGAAATATCAAGTTTTGTAAACAAACTAGGAAATAATTTTTTAAATAACCAAACGACGCATGTCCCAATCGTCGATGCCATAACAAAATTTGAGATTTTTGTCTCTCCCCCTCGTAACCATCAAAGAAGAAGAGCTTGACGCAGGTTTATCCGAACTACTTGACACCAAATCCAGATAATATAGCTTCCCAATGTTTAACACCATAACCAATCGTTTGCTTCGTTGTGATGTCCTTAAAAACACAACAATCGGGCCAAAATATTACCACACAATGTAAAGTATTAGTTATTTGGGAAATCGACAGAGATTACATCTAATGTAGGAACTACTAAGACGAGAATCTAAGTCTAAACTTTCGGAGAGATATTGACCCTTCACCAGTAATTTGAGCCTGTGAGCCATTTGCAGTAGAGACTGTTTTTTGTAAGGATGGTTTAAGGGAAGAGACTTGTTTAGAATCGCATGTCATATGGTCTCGTAGCTCCGAATCAACTATCCATGAATTATTCAAACAAGTGAAGAAACATTTAAAAACTTACCATCATTACCTGTCCTTGCTATCAAGCAGATATTACCATGGAATCCTTTCCTTTCTTTGTTGAAGCCATTGGAGCACCAGAATTCTTCTTTGTCTCCTTCTTCCTCTCCATATGTTGATCCCACCAATGCGGATATCCAACCAACTCGAAACACATGTCAGCTTGTATGTCCAGATTGATTACAATGTGTACACTTAAGTGATGACTTGTCCACCTCGGTCTTTGAGTATCTATGAAAAAACCCCTTTTGATTGTACCTGCCTTCGAGTTGCCATAGCGATAGGTTCAACTTCTTCCGATTCTTTTGTCATCGTTGTACGTCGAATGTTCACGACGAACAAGTGAATAACATGATTCCAATTCGGGAATAGGATCCTTTCTCAAGATTTCACCACGGATCTGCCTCAAAACTTTCATCTAATCCAAAGAAGGAATATATGCACCCTTAGGCGCCCGTATTGATTTTTGATAGGCTTCAACATCATTAGGATTCTCCATAACCACCTTGTCACGATGATCCAACTCTCCAAAGATTTCAGTTAGTTCTCCATAATAAGTTGAGAGAGCTCGCCATTTTGATTTGCCGAAAACGCTCGTCGGTTTAGAGTAAACACCGCATCTCATCATCTCCATCATAAAAAGCTTTAGATAATGCATCCCAGATCTCTCTAGCGGTAGGTAACCGAATATATCTCTTCATGATTTGAGGTGACATAGACAAAAACAACCATCTCTTGACCTTTTGATTATCTCGTGTGCCACTTTTCATATTTTGGATCTTCCTCGTAGGTTTTCTTGTTCTTCCCATAATAAAAGAAGTTTTTTCTTTTTCAAAGAATATGCATTTCCATGATTTGTGACCACAAGTCATAGTTTGTTTCATCAAGAACAATCCCAGGCTTGAATGATGCACCTTCGCATTGAACGATAATAGGAGCAAGATTTGTTTTCCATCTCGCCCTTTTTGTTTAGATTTATTTTGGTATAATTCGAATCACTACCCATGATTCAAGAACCCTAGCTCATAGATACCATCTTCATAAATATGAGATTGAGAAGAAGATAATTCTTTATTATGATAATCATATCAATTCTGGTTACACAGTTCATGAATATATAGAGCTAAAAATATATTGTGATAAAGCAAAGATCCTATATACTAGGAAACAATATTTATCCTTAAATAAGGATATATGTTAACAGAAACTTGTTACTAAAATTAAATGACTAGCTGATACATATTTGAAGATTAAAATTAAATTTCACGAAAATAAGGAGCAAGATTACATTTGGTGGCTTCATCTTCCCATTCTTGGCTTTGCCACCACTGTTTCTCTCCTTGTATCATGTTCAATGTCCGGGGAATCATGCTATTGGAACTAAATGGCAGCTTCTTCAATGCTGGACATCCCACCACAGAAATCTTTTCCAAAAGAAAGAATTTCACATTTTGGTCACATACCCTTTTTAGATTCCTTAAAGAGCGCAATACCAAATAGTTTAATTTGGAAAACGTATTTATTAACTGCTCCTGGGCTGCAAATCCATTAGATATTATCTCCTCCAATCCATCCAAATTCTCCAAGATAAGTTCTCTAAGATTCTGCGCATAGATCAGCCATGTAATATCCTTCAACTGAGGACAACCTCTAATAATTACACGTTTAAGGTTGACAGAGCAGAATGATGCCTGCGGCACATCCCATACTATCCTTAATTTTGGCATGGAAGAAAAGAATAAATCCTCCAAGATTGTGAACAAAGTATCCTCATCCCGACTAATAATCCTCAACTCTTCTAATTCATCACAGTTTTTTAGAGAAAGGTAGCTTAAGCGGCTCATGTGTACAAGACTAAGTGGTGACCCCGGTGACGATGGTAAAAATGTGAGGGATGTAATGCCTGGACAATATTTAATGACTAAGAATTTTGTGCACAGCTGAAGTTTTGGACTAGTTACCAACCTTTGCAGAGCAAGACCAGTTCCTATTGTGATGACAAGACCTATCAGATGCTGTAAGCTTTCTAATTCACAGAGGCTTGGTCCACCTTCTACTTCCCAGTGACTACAAGATTCAGATAAGCATAAGATCTTCATCTTTGTAAGAGAAGCTATACTCCCCGGTGGTAGAACGATATCTTCATCATATTCTGGCATATACAAGGATTGTAAATTCGATAGTGAAAACATGCTTGTCGGGAGATTTTTGAGTTTCACACAATACATATTTAAGACTTTGAGCATGGGCATGAAACGGAAAAACTCATCAGATATAACAGAGATATTGCTACTTTGAAGGAACAAAGTTAAGAGATTCGAGCATTTTGGTGCTCCATTAAGTATTTTAATTGCTCTATTGTCTATCAAAGAGATCCTCTCTGCTTTCATCCATTCATGGAGATCCAGTGTGCTTTGTGCTTGTAAGGTTAGACTCGTGCTTTTATTCCTCCCAAGATCTGAAACTACCCAAATTGCCAAATCACGAACTACATCATGCATTTTTACCAGATACTCCATCTTTACCCCAAGCACAATTCCAGTTTCTAACAAACACGCATCTTTCAGACATCTAATCACATCGTGACCTTCATTTTGAGCTTTGACATAATCATCGACGTTATCCAAAAAACCTTCACCTACCCAAACTGCAATAAGTTCGTATTTTAAAACCGAATGGTCTTCTGGATATAACGAGCAATACAAGAAACATGACTTTAACTTTTGGTTTTCTAGATTATCATAGCTGAACTTCAAAATAGCTAATACTTTATCGGCCATACCTGAGAAAACAAAATGTACAAGAATTAGCTATCTTCCATTTTTCTTTTATCCTGAAAACACAAGATTTTATATGGTAAAAAATCCTGAACAACACGTAGATTTTCACTAATTGAATAACTTCATAAAAATGAAAATTATGTTAGTTTTGGTGAGAAAGATGCTAAGGAGATTATGCTACTTTAATTAAAGACTTAATTAGGGAACAAATATTAATCATTAATTGAAAATACTTGAGAAACCATACCGCTAAATTTTGATGCCGATTCGTGTAGAGTATGTAGTGCGTGTTGCCACTGTTGGAGATCGGTTTTGCTAGACATAGTTCGACCAATAGCAATAAGGGCTAATGGTAAACCGCAACATTCCTTGGCAACTTTTTTGGCAACCTCAGGTACATCTGGATGACAACTTAGCGCTTCTTGCTTAACCTTCTGTTGAAATAAGCTCCAAGATTGATCCTCGTCGAGACACTTTATTTTGATTCTTTTATCGGCTTCCATAAACCCGCAAACTTGCTTATCTCTTGTCGTGAAAACTACCTTAGACCCACTTGTTTGGAAGGTACCCTTTGAAACTCCAATTGTTTCTAAGTCAATTCCTTCCCAAATGTCATCCAACAACAACAAAAATTTCTTATGTTTTGACAACTCGAATATATCGTTAGCTCTCTCATTTATTTTAGTTTCCTCTGCCCATGAGACTCCTAGTTTCCTTCCAATCTGGTTTTGGATACTTTTTAAGTCCAAATCTTTAGACACCACAACAAAAATAATTAAGTTAAATAGTTTTCTTTCGGCAATCTCATTATGAACCTTCTGTAAAAGAGTTGTCTTTCCGACACCTCCCATTCCATATAAACCTATAATTTGTACATCATTTCCATCGGTAACCAAGGAATCCATTACCTCGTTGAATTTTGCGTCCATGCCCACAACTTGCACGGTGGGGATCTGTTGAAGAGGATCCGGTTGACATGTATAAGTGACATCTTGAAAATCGCCTTCCTTTAACAAACTCTCCACAACAATCTGCTTCCGGAGCACTGATTTTCCAAGTTTGTAAGCACCCCAACAATTTTTGCGACCCCAAGAACAAAGATAGCATCCCCCGCCGTTCTTGAAAGCTTCGTTTTTGTCTAATATTGCTTGTACTTCTGTCTCTAAGGCTTGTACCCTTTGGAGCCAGTCACTAACCACATTTGTACGCTTTGCTGGTTTAGTTGGGTCCGACTCCGCCATCTCAATTCTTCTGTTTACATCATCTCTTTGACATCTCAATGAATTAAATGAAGTCTCCAAAGTCTTTAGATTTCCTTTGAGTTTACGAACATAATTTGTATTATGAGCAGAACAAGTCCATAGACGAGAAATTATGTCGAGGATTGGACTGATCATAATATCCATTATAGGTTACAAGTAAACAGCAATGGTTGTTTTATTTTATTTTTCTTTGATAGGCTATAATGTTGCTTGTTGCTTGTAATGAAAAAGGAGAGTTATGCGAGTAAACAGAAGCCACAGAAAGCTAAGATAAGTAATTACCATCTTCTATACACCCACACTATATAGGCAATTTTTTAGAATAGTTGAGTGAAAAGTTGAGGAGTCGTATCGTGTGGGAGAGGGTTGAATTAAAGGAGCCGACCACCAAAAAGGTGAAAAAAAGAAGGTTGAGCCGTATCGTGTGGGAGGGGTTGGAAACGCATTAACTTGATATTTTCTTACCGGGCAAAAGTCTTTGCTGTTTACCATTCCAAAGAAACCTTTGTTTTTGATGCTGTACGATGAATTGATGGAATAAGAATAATGCTTCAAAATTTTTGTTGAAGGAACAAGAATAATGCTTTCTCCATAGAGACAAACACAATTCAATTCTCACAGTATTTTTCTGCTGTTTTGCGCCAAATACATTTTGTCTACCAAAAGGACATATAGTATCTGATTTATGGTGGGTCGGCTTGTACTGTAGGTGGTGTCTTAACTTTTGCCTTTTCTGAGTTTATTTCATGTTCTTTTGTTTTATTGGTCGGCTTGTAGTGTAGTTGAAGAATTTATTAGTTAGGTTGGATATGTAAGTTGCAGAGTGAATAAAAGTCTGCAATTTAAGAAGAGTGAATTAAAGTTTGCCTTTTTTTTTTTTTTGAATAGGACTGAATTAAAGTCTGCAATTTAAAGAGTACTTCACATTGACTTGCTCACGAGCTAAAGTCTTTCTTGTTCTTACATATACAAGTTCGGAGCAGCTGCACACATGAAATTGTTAGGTACAATTTTGAAAACATCTGCGCACCTAATTTTTTTGCAACAGTTGTTTGCGGAAATACTAATGCTAGACGTCCCTCACAGCCACTACCCCAAATCTAGGTTTTCTTAACAATAGGATTCCTAACTAATTTTAGTTTTGTAACTCCACCGATCCATTATAATTCTAATTGTTGGATCTGTAACAATAAAATACTCAAAGAATGATGTTAGAAACAAATTTCTGAAAAAGCTTAAATAAACACTTAATGGGAAAAAATAAACAGAGGACAGAGTCACGTGTTCAACACTGTTGTCCTTAACACGATAGTTCACCGTGCACGCCTCAAAATGAATGATGCCTATACCCCACGGTGAAGTCGTATCCGGGGATAAAGCGCCGTTGCAAGAACTATAAGCACTACGATACTTGCCCACTCTTACGAACTCAACAAAGAATGGCAGAATGAAAGTAAAAACACACAGAGGGAGAGAGACGAAAAGAAGAGGATAGTAGCTCTTCTGGACACAAATTGGAATGAAGAGTTCGAGTCTCTTTTATAGACAGAAATGAGAGTGGTGCAGTAATGACAATTGATTCTCTAATCAATTCCTTGCATGAAGCCATAAATTAAATTTAAAACGGAAATAAAACAACCAATTTAATTTATTCTTTAAATCAAATAAAGTTTGAAACGGAAAGAAAATTTAAATCAATTAAATTGATCATTACACACATGAGTTTTTTTTTGTAAGTAAAATATATTGCGCTAGTCAAACGCCCCCACATTAAGACAAAATTTATTTTGATTGTAAAATATTTAAGGAAATAATTCAAAAGAATTTTGTCAAAAAGATAAGTCTTGGTTGACGCGAGTCCGAGCAGAGCACGAGCCCTAAGCCTTAGTGAAACAAAAATATTTTGACCCACCGTTCCACCCACATTGTTTTACTAACTATCCATAAAAGAATGACTATATAGTGGAACTCCTCTTTAGTTATACCCAATGTGGGACTAAAGATTTTATTTCATTCACTCATAAGAAAATGAGTAAGTGCTCTTAGAGACCCAAAGGTCCTAAGTTCCATTCTCACCAAGACTATAAAACCAATAATAAAACTCATTTTCTCCAACAATCCCCCACATGAATGAAATACCGATAAAAATCGAAAAGGAAAAAAACGAAATACCACTTAGGCAAGAGGTGTCCATGAGGTCTTGAACCTTTGCTTAGTGAGAAATTATGGGACTACTTGATGGACAGTGAACGCGATGTCTTGAACTTCCATCGTTTGGTGTAATCCGCGATAATAACCACGCGTGATATCTCTCTAGGTCTTTGTCAAGTTCGTGCTTTGTTGTGTCCTTTTTGGCCTTGGACAAATCCCGTTTCTCGAGAATGCTATAGAGAATCAAAGCTCTATTCTCATAGGAAGCGACCCACTTCCACATTCAGATAGGTGAGTTCCATCAAGAGTGTTTACTGCTACACCCCACTTCAATCTTAAATTGAAACTATAAAACTCATTAAGACTTAGTTAAAAGTCATCCTTCACATGCAGTCACACTATCACGTCTACACCATAGGGAAGGGCGAGAGAATGAAATTCTCGATAGTGTTTACCTTGACCCGCCAAAATTAGTTGTCTCATTCAAAACCTTGATCTTGGGATCTCCAGTCAGCAAGGTTGAGTATCCTTCATGGCAAGTTTATTTAATGAGCCTAAGCCCCATCCCCCTCGATGCATTATTAACTATCTCTTTGGACAAACCTTTCGTCAAGGTTGCGCGATATTCTCCTTGGACTTTATCCAATCAATGGAAATAACGCAGGTTGAGATTAGTTATTTTTAGCTTTAGCTATTACAACTAGGCTAACACAATGTATAGATATAGGCGGCACATGCCTATTCCGAGAGTAATATCTTCTAAAAAGCATCTTAGGTGCTCGGCCCCCTCTCATGCTTTATCTAACGCAATACTCTCATAATTCCATAAAGAATTGAGCAATATATGTCTGTTTGGAAATCTTTCAAAAACAAACCCTCATGCTAGAGTGAAAACATATCCACTCGTAGACTTGGACTCCCATGAGTCAACTATCCGGTTTTACATCACAAAGTCCCTCAAGGACAAGCAAGATAACTTTCATAAATCAAACTAAAGGTAATAGAGTATTTTTAGGTACCATAATACTCTACTAAGTACATCCCAATGCTCTTGCTCTTGGACTACAAGTATATCTACTTAACTTACTCACAATATAGGCAATGTGTGGACTCTTACAGTTCATTAAATTCATCAGACATCCTATAACTCTTGAGTATTCAAGTTAAGATACTCCATTACCCTTATTTTTCTCGAGTCTACAAGAAGAATCGTATGGAGTACAAAGGCATACAATCAGACTGATTGTATCTCTTAAGCACAAATTCAACATAATGAGAATGACTAAGACTACAAATGTTTGATTATCTTTTAATCCTCATCCCTAAGATTACATCGAAAGGGCCTAAGTCTTTCAAGTCAACGTTCTCATTCATTGCATGTTTTTAGTGGAATTAATCACATCTACGTTTGTATCAAGTATAAGCATATCATCAACATACAAGCATACAATCAAACAGGCATCCTTAACAAGTTACTTATAAACATACTTGTTGATTCATTAACTTAAATCCACTACCCATTAGCACATGATCAAATTTTCATGTCACTTGTTTACGTGCTTATTTGAAAACCATACAAATATTTGTTCAATTCACAAACTTTGTCTTCATAACCTTTCACTACAAAGTCCTCAGGTTGGTATATGTAAATTTCTTTATCTAATTCACGGTTTTAGAAAGGTTGTCTTAACATCAATCAGTATAGCAGCAAAAGCAATTAGCATCTCAACGGAAGTAATTTTCGTCACAAGTGAATAAGAATTAAAGAAATCTAAACCTTCTTTTAGTTTATAGCCTTTAGCTACCAACCTATCCTTATAATTTCCACATTTTCATCTACCTTACGTTTCCTCCTAAAGACTCATTTACACTCTATAGTCTTATTCCCTGGAGGTAAACCTGCAAGCTCCCAAGTCTGGTTCTGACGGACTGAGTCGTTTTCACTAAATGAGTCTTCTTACCAGAATGGGGTTTTAATTAGTAAATGTTTATGGATTCTTTACGAGTCTGGAGCTCAGACTAAGCTAGGCGTATTATGAAGTCATATCTATAAGAAGTCTCATTTCTAATCCTTTTACTTCTCTTAGGATCAATTCTACTCCATCTTTCTTTGAAGGTAAATTCGGACTAGTTGAAAAGACATCTAGGGGATCGACAACACATCTTAAGAAAAGACATGTTTCATAAAAGACATGTTCAAAAAACTCATCATCCCTAGACTTCATAAAATTATTCACACCAATGTCGAATAATCAAAACTCACAACCAAAAAAACTATATGCAACGGGGGTACTCTAAACACCCCCACACTTAGACGTAAGCATAAGAAGGTTGTCTAACTTTCCATAATCATATGGAGTTTTATCGATCCTTTAAAAGTTAATCTAATCGGGATATAACAGTTTTTAGATAACGACCTCCCCCCACAAGTTGGCGGTTTAATCCTGAGCTAGTCAACATGGCATATATCATCTCCTTCACGGTTCTTTCCTTTATATTTAACTATACCAATAGATTATGGTGAATAAGAAGTGTGATCTTATAAATAATGCCATTTTGAAAGAAAAATTCTCTTTAAGAATTTCATACTTGCTATCACGTCCAACCTAACCTTTTTAATGGTAACACCTGATTGGTTTTCAACCTCAACTTTATACATCTTATGGCTTATAAGGCATCATCCTTATCCCTAAGCAAGTATATATGACAATACCACGTATGGTCATCTACATAAGTTACAAACCAATTTTTACCACCTTAGAAAGGATTAAAAACAAGTCAATTAGGTCTAACAAGATTAATTTTTCTAAAAGATTTTAAAGCAAATTTGGATACTTCAAAAGTCTCATTTTTGTGTTCAAAACCAAACTAAATTTGGGTTAAATGTCTTCTGCTTAGCTTGATTAATGCATTGACTTATAAACTAGCGGTTCTAAGTCTACCATGCAAACAACCAAAACACACAAAAGAAAGCATAAGAACCAACTATGTTTACTTTATCAGATTTTTCTGTTAAGATTATATAGACCCTAAGTCTTATAACCCTTGCCTAAAAATCAGTGTCCTTGGTTTCAACAATTTCTATAGATTTAATTAATATCTTAAATCTTAAATCTTAAACAGAACAAGAAACAAGATTCTTACATATGCCCGGAATATGGAAACTCCATTCAATGTGAGAGTCTTTTAAAGATATGAGCTTCTGCTCGACCTTTCCCTTATGCAACCTTTGTTGCGGATGAGTTACTCATATAGAGTCACTCGACATCCCCTATCCTCTGATAGGAGGTGAAAAGGTCTCTGTTTCAACAAACATGCTTAGTGGCTCCAGAGTCCACCCCAGTTTCTCACATTGGTTATTAAAATAACTTCCGACATCATGCCACTTAACTTGTTCTAGTTTGTTTCAACTGAATTAGCATTAACTTTCTACTTATTAAGGTTTTTATGTTGTCTACAAACACTGCCAAAAGGCCAGAAATTTTACAAACATAACAATCACCCTTAATTAAAGTAATGCTAGATTTAGGTCCGCGAAACATACCTTTCTTATGAGAGCTATGCATAGTGTTGCATTTGACGTTCTCACCTTTGCCATCTTTGGAAGATTTATTTTCAGCCACATGCGCCTATTAGCCATGTCCCTTGTAGATGGCACCTTTATTCACAAACCACAATTCGAATCAGAAAATAAAATATGAGTTTTGAAGATAACATCTAGATATACAAACTTCGTTTGAATCACCATTTCAAAAAAACTCATGGTTACCCTATAAAACCCAATTTAGTCAACAACAAAATTCTTCTCGTCAGAATTTTTCAGGAACGTTTCTCTGTTTTGTAAAATATCAAAAAAATACTTTTACAACTCCAAAAATTCTGAAATTTTGTGAGGGTTATTATCAATAAGTCTACTACAGTAGGTTAAAAGGGTTCATCGAAATTCTTTCTAGGTTGAAAGATATATTCGAAACTCTACAGCTGACCCAAAAAATCATTTTTTTTTTTCTTTCTGTTTTTGTTTTTCACTCCACAAATAACATCCAAGATTGTTAGGCGCCATAATTAAAACAAAGAACAATAAAATAAACAAAGGTTATTGATACTTATCTCCTTTATAATGGAAGTGATCGGTTTGACAAAACGGATAATGTTCCCCAGAAAATTTTGTAGACCCATCAACATCGTTCTTACCCATTTTACGAGATTAAATGAAACTATGGTGTTAAGATTGTTGGATCTGTAACAATAAAATACTCAAAGAATTATGTTAGAAACAAATTTCTGAAAAAGCTTAAATAAACACTTAATGGGAAAAAATAAACAGGAGGACGAGTCACGTGTTCAACACGGCGTCCTTAACACGATAGTTCACCGGTGCGCCTCAAAATGAATGATGCCTATACCCAAGTGGTGAAGTCGTATCCAGGATAAAACGCCCGTTGCAAGAACTACTAGCACTACAGTACTTGCCCACTCTTACGAACTCAACAGCAATGGCACAGAATGAAAGTAAAAACCACACAGAGGGAGAGAGACGAAAAGAAGAGGATAGTAGCTCTTCTGGACACAAATTGGAATGAAGAGTTCGAGTCTCTTTTATAGACAGAAATGAGAGAGGTGCAGTAATGACAATTGATTCTCTAATCAATTCCTTGCATGAAGCCATAAATTAAATTTAAAACGGAAATAAAACAACCAATTTAATTTATTCTTTAAATCAAATAAAGTTTGAAACGGAAAGAAAATTTAAATCAATTAAATCGATCATTACTGCACATGAGTTTTTTTGGTAAGTAAAATATATTGCGCCTAGTCAAACGCCCCCCCACATTAAGACAAAATTTATTTTGATTGTAAAATATTTAAGGAAATAATTCAAAAGAATTTTGTCAAAAAGATAAGTCTTGGTTGACGCGAGCACGAGCCCGAGCACGAGCCCTAAGCCTTAGTGAAACAAAAATATTTTGACCCACCCATTCCACCCACATTGTTTTACTAACTATCCATAAAAGAATAGCTATATAGTGGAACTCCTCTTTAGTTATACCCAATGTGGGACTAAAGGTTCTATTTCATTCACTCATAAGAAAATGAGTAAGTGCTCTTAGAGACCCAAAGGTCCTAAGTTCCATTCTCACCAAGACTATAAAACCAATAATAAAACTCATTTTCTCCAACACTAATAACCCCTATAAAGGGTTAGCAAATACATTAATAGTTACCATAATTAGGAATTAAATCATAGAAACTAAATAACTATTCAAAGTGTGAGATCAATAGTTATACATAACGAACACATTTTATACTAAATCACTATTACAACTATTCATGCCCAAAATTAGATGTACACAAAATCAACCCCACCTTTATAACTCTTTCTCATTTTCATTTATAACACACTTGTGCATAGCTAACACAATGAGTTATTTTAGAATTTAGAAAATGTAAAAATAAAATTTTAAGATTTTCCAAGTCTTTTGATGACGAGTACAATGACGTCACTAAGTCACACCAAAAGTGTGAAGATCAATGCGGCATTTAAAAGGATCAGTGCGAAGATAGCTAGATAGGGCGATTCTATCGCCCTCCAGATCCGAAAATAGGGGCTTTATTAATTGTCCTCCACTATGAAACCCCTATAAAAGGGACAAGAAGCCAATGTAAGACAGAGACATCTATTTGAGGGCTTAGATAAGAAATTTAGGAGAGAAAAAGTTGTTTTGTTCTCCAAGTTAGGGTTTTCATACATCTCATTTGTATTTGTTCTAACATTTAATAAAATGATTTAGATTTTTCCTTATGATGTGTTAGATTTATTTCATAAGATTTACTTGGGTGTAGGTTGTAGGATTTCCCGCAACTACATTTTGGCACTAGAAATCAGCTTGGATGAGTAAGAGGGATGCTCCCTCCCTGTGAAAATCTCTAGAATGGTTTAAAAATAGTTATTGGTTTTATCTTCAAACTAAAAATTTCGCTAGTGTTTTCGTTAACTTTGACAGTTTCTGAATTTTAGATCTAAAGAAAGGAGTCTAAATTTTCATTTCAGAGAAGGAATTTTTGGTAGTAGGTTTTTTGAATCTCGAAAGAATACTTCATACTTTGTCAAAAGAGGATATTATTTTAGGAACAAAGATGGTGAGAGTAGCATCCAGAGCAGAGCACGTGATAGCTACCAGGAGGAGTAGGCGAATCGCAAGAAGAAGAAGATTGGTGAAATCGGTGAAACATCAGCAATGGGTGAAAGAAAGAACCAAGCACAGCAAATCCAATCTCAGATCCAACGCGTGCAGGAGGAAAATAACGGTCGCAATAATGATGAGGTAAGTATGCATGCAACAGATACAGATACGGCGGAACAAAACGAGGAAAGAGCTCAGGAGGAAGGATCAATCGAAGAAAGCGAAGAAAACATGACAATAGGGGAGCTGAGACAACGATTAGATGAAGAAAGGAATAGGGAAGAAGAAGCAAGAGCGAATCTAACACGTCAAGACGCTGAACTAAGGGAAGAAAACAACAGATTGTAGGAGCAAAGATCGCGTACGACATCTAGGACAACACGTACAACTTCAGCATCAAGGAAAAGCCGGAGCACGTCAAGGTGTAGCCGATCGAATCATAGAGATAACCGAATAAAACAACCATATTTGAATAACAACTTTGTTGAACATTTTAATGTAGGCGACAACATGCGCAGTAATAATCGCATGGAACAGCATCACAGAGAAGATAAACGAACCACAAGGCGAATATAATCGCATTGGTGATGATTAAAAAGATGAGAAGGAAGAAGCAAGAAGAATACTGCAAGAGCGAAGGAAGATGCCCTATCGGAATCTACATCATCATCGGACTGAGGAAGATGAAGACAATGCGAAGCGCAGATTACATTAAGAAATGAAAGACGCAGACGTATGAGAGAAGATGCAGAAGAGAGGAAAATTTCAAGAAGCAGTGCGCCAAAATAGACAAGACAATATAGAAAGACAGGCGAGGCTTAAAAGACCAATGCAATAAGATCAAAATATCAATCAAACAATACTAAAAGAGTTAGAAGAAATGAGGGTCATGATGGCAACGCGAAAGGATGGAGGAAGAAGGCAACTAGAAGAGGCGATAGAAGAAGGAGGAAAATCACCCTTTGTGCGAGGAATACACCATGCAGGGATCCCAAAAAATGCACTTTACCAACATTCACTAGCATCTTCGATGGGACTATATGTGCAATCCAACACATAAAGGCGTACAACTTGTCTATATTTTGCAGTGGGAGCACAATGATGCGGTACTATGCAAATATTTTCTCGTAAGCCTAACAGGAGAAGCTCTAAAATGGTTCGATGGATTACATGTGGGAACTATTATATCATTTGATCACCTACAGAGCATATTATTGGGAGCAGACATTAGCAACAACATGTTGGGCCCCCCTAAATTGAGATGGTTTTCATCTTAAAAAGGAGAACTAATGAAAGTTTACGCAATTTAACTTCGCGCTGGAGAACCATGTGCAGTGAAATGGCAGAAAGGGTAGAAGAAAGGAATCTGATATTAGCTTTCATTAACACCCTCTTTCCAACAGATTTATTGTATACGCAGATATTCAGACTTAAAGATACAATAGAGATGGAGGAAATGAGGGAGTACCAGGAGGAATATATCGCCCTCAAAGAAAAACAAAGAGAGATGGAGTCACACCTAGTTGCTTTAACCAACGCTAAGAAAGGAAGCACAATACTATTTCCAAGAACACCAAACGCGGTTGCAAGTATTTCCCAAGGAAGTTAGGAAAATACGAACATAGAGGATAACCAGAAACAAGTAGCTATGAATTGCAGAGATCAAGAAATGTTCGGCAGAGAATATAGAGAAAGGCAATATAACAATCATGCAGGTAATAACAAGATTACAAGATTCGATAATCAATGAGAAGGATATGGTGGTCAAAGAAGATATAATAATCAAGGACCAGGAGGAAGCAATAAGGGATGAGAAGAGATAAAAATGCCGAACCTAAATATCGCATTCGATAATATTTGGGAGGCGGTGATTCTAATGGAAGAAATACCAACACCACCAAACCTTGGAGTAGAGCCACCATCATGAAGAAGGAGCCGAGAATTTTGTGCTTATCACCGCTTTCATGGGCACACTACAAATAACTGCCGAAATGTGCAAAGGATTATACTGAGAATGATCAAACAAGGGAAACTCAACCATTTCCTAGCAGCACAACAACTAAATTTACCACCACTGCCTGAGGGAGCTACACCAGGAGTGGAGACAGGAAAGAATACATACTTGATTGAAGTAGGAACAAATGCAAAGAACTTATATTGCAACTCGATAATTCGCTCATTTAGAAGTATAGAGGACTTTCATAATAATGTGTTGAGTGGAGTTCATGCCCGAGATGATGAAGGAAATAAATATTCAACTTAGCCAAGATATCACCATTTCAAGATTTGTAGAAGCAACATATCTCATTCGGTGCAGAAGAAGTCCCAGGAGAAGGGGACTTGCATGTCATCCCATTAGTTGTTAAGCTAGAAATTATACCAAAGTCAAGGATCGAGGAAGAGGAAGATGATGATGTAGACGCATGGGCGATAAATAGAATCCTAATAGGTTCTGGTAGCTCAGTTGATATCTTATTTTACGATGCGTACAAAACTATAGGCGGTAAAGATTCAGATCTCATCCCTTCGACTTACAAAATTTATGGGTTTAATGGATCGACAAATAAACCAAAAGGAGAAATCACCATGAAGATTCCTCTCAAGAACATAACTACAAAAGTAATATTCTGGGTAGTCGATGTTGAGTCTCACTACAACACCTTGATAGGCCGACCTTGGTTACATGGAATACGGGAGTCGCCTTCACCTTCCATCAATGCATCAAGTTTCCACTACCTCAAGGTATAGGAATGATAAGAGGATATACAACATAGGCGAAAACTTGCAATGAGATAGATATTGAAAAGATGAAGGGCATGCACATAAGAGAAGGAATTGGAAGGAGGAGATAAAGGAGGAAAAAAGAAAAGAAAGATTAATGGTCGATGTTGTGAGCAAGAGCGGAGAAATGGTTACACTAAGGCGACAACATCAAAACCAATGCAAGAAAGAAATACTGGCGCAAAGAAAGATGCAGTACGGACTAAATCGCATGGATCACGCGTGAATGTTTTCCCATAATAGGCGATAGATCAGCATGAAGAAGTCAGTTGAAGAAAAAATGCGGAAATATAATCACTCCCTGAAATCAATTTTGTCTTGAGGAGTAATATATTTAGAAATATTATTTAGGAGAATAAATGAAGAAAAAAGACGTCAACTGATAGGTGTAGAATACACCGTATTTAATATCTAGTATTTATGCTTTCTTTGCTATTTTTCGTGTGAATTATGTATCTTATGTGTGAATTTGAGTTATTAGGTGCTTTGGAGTCATGTGGAGGAAAAGAAGCGGAAATCACCCAAATTGAGGCGAGAAGGGCAAAGTGTCATTTCACATGCTATTGGGAACCAAACCAAAGGTTAAGGGGCAACTCTATTGGATAGAGCCAGCTGTGGTTAAGGGGTTGCCAGATGGGTGGCCCTTATCCAGAGGAATGAGTCTCTGTTGCTGATGTTGACGAGAAATTCAAGGAAGAATGGAGATCTGCTGTTGATAATGATGACTGAATATGAAGATTATGAATGATTGAATGCTTCCTGAGAGATAGGTTTGAGTTAATTTGCATTGTGCAAGGATTTGGAGAAGACATGAAGGTGATTCTCGATGCATAGACACATCATCGCTCCTGCTCAGCAGACATGTTCGCGAAAATGCTTGAACCATTAAGTTCGCGAGCTTAAGTGTTGTTGCTGTTGAGATATGGAGGAGGTACAAATGGGTACGAACCTGAAGACTATGGCCTGGAACCGAGTTGAGCTGCAGTTGAGTGGATGGACGAAGTATTGAGCTGAAATTTTGTTGCTGCCGACAGCTAGAGAAGACAAGTGCTGGTGTTGTTAAGACGAGCAGAACTGTAGATTGTTTACAACTGAATTCGAGATGGAATGGAGGTTGGTACAAGCAGTTAAGGAAAATGGGTGATGTGTGTTGTTGTTGTGGGTTTGAAATCGACAGACAAAGTAGTACAGTGGTATAGAATGGTGGTTGTACTCGACACGGAGATGAACTTGAATCGGGATTGTTGACCGCAATTGGGAGTTGTTGTTATTGTTGTGCGGTTGAGTGAATAGATGATTTCGGATGGAAGTTCAAGTTCGGGTAGAGTTTCGGCAGCAAGAAAGTACCCGCCTACGTGGTAGTTATATGCAAAATGTGATCCATGGCTCGAAGGCGGTGAAGATGGTCACTTGGCAGAGGCTATGAAGGTCGGTGAATGAAGGTGCTTATGAAGACTGGTTTGCCATGGGTTCTGGTGGTATTTGGTGCAAGTCAGTGGCTCGGGATGTGAATGACGAGTAGGATCAGGTCGAATTGTTGGAGTTAAGTTTGAGTTTTTGACAGCTAGAATATCACTAGTGCAGCAGAAGTCGAACGTCCCTATTCTTGCAAGCTAACTAAGAGAGTTAGGCTATGTTTGAGGTTTATCAAATGAACCGAGGAAGTGCTGTCTGCAATTCAGGAGTTGGCAGTGTTGTTGAGCTAAATTGCAGTGCTTGTCTTGTGATGTGCTGGAGATGAAAATGGAGCTGCAACAAATGAACTAGTCTTTGCAGCGAGCCGTGTTGGCTAATTCTTTGGGTGATACGAATGGCTGTTGGTGGTGTTGAAATGGAGTTTGTGGCATTCGATGGGACTGAGTACAAGACAGGGAAGATGGCAGCAATTGCAGTTGATTCATGGTTGCAGTCTGTGAGAAGAGTTGGGGTTTGCTCCTGTGTTTGAGTTGAGAGTCAAATGGTCGTTTCGAAAATGGAGCCATTAACGAATCGCAATGGAGCTTTGAGGTGACTGAGCAGATGAGCTGCAGCTGATGGTTCGAATTGGAAGTTGCTGACAAGAGCTGAATTGCAATGGTTAACTGGGAATTGCAGAATAAGCTTGCGCAGCTGGAAAGTGAGCTGCAACTGGAGTTGAACTGCAGGCCGTGTGAACAAAGTTTGTAAATGGCAGTGAGAAGAAGATAGAGATGGTTTGTTGGTGGATTGGTGTAGTAGCTGTGTTTTGTCCTAGCCTGAGGCTGTGCAGGGAAGTTCAGATGTGCTAGTGACAATGAGCAGCTTCCAACAAAATAAAGAGAAGTTGAACGAGAGAAAGCCCGGTGATAGCTGTTCGGGAGGAACCGGTGGTTGTGGTCTCAACAGGGGAGAGATGGAAATGGTTGTGCAATCAGGTACCTAATGCTGATTTGCAACCTGAAATGGCATTGCAGGGATGGACATGGCCTGGAGATGGCTTGATCTCGACTACAAATGCGACAAGAGCTTGCTGAAGCCAAGGAAATCCAGGGAAGAAGCTGCTCACGCCATTGAATCCAGCACTTGACCTGAAGATTTATGGAAATGGTCGTTCTTGTTACGGTATAATGCTGTTTTATGGCTTGATCTGTGAGCCTGAAATTGTTTTGGGTTTGTGTGTCGAGTTGTGCATTGCAGGAATGGCTCGAATGATTGAATTAAAGCCGCAGAATGAACGGGAGCTGAGCAATGGTGGTGCTTGCTGTGGCAGTATTTGGCAGAGGGAAATTGGTAGTGATGAATGTCAAGAAGAGAATGGGTGGTCGCAGCTGAGGTAACGAATTAGCTGTGAGTCTGGTGGAAGTTTGAGCTGTGTGCTCAGGAGATAGAGCTGAGATGATGTTTCAGAGAGGGAAGTGATGTCAACAAGAGAACGGTGTAACTGAAAACGCTGGAATTGAAGTGCAGAGAGAATTTGCAGGCCTGAGGATGGAATGAAGCTGCAGAAACAGTGCGGAAAGTGAGCAGAATTGACGCACCGGTGGTACTAGTTCCGGTAGCCGGATTTCAGAGGTTAAAGTGTCGATCGTAATATTTCAGTGAATCGCGAGGGGGGTATGAGTCGGATGCAAGAATTAATGGCTTGGACATATGAGCTACGGACCACGCTTTTGGGTACGTTTTGCAAGGAATGAAGTTGGGTTTGATGGTTTTTGTGAATGTATGAATTGCAGAGAAGCAGAGTTGAGATACTTGGAAGTGTAAATGTCTTGAAATGAACGTCAGCCGGAGGCAAGTTCTGTGTGGCTGGAGATAATTTTCCAATGACGGATTCGGAGATCCATGACCTGGATTCCAAAGTGATGACGCGAGAATCCGGGCGACGCTTTGGACCCAAAATTCCGAGACATATTTTTCACTCCTGGGCTTGGTGGACCAACTTGGAGACGGGGTTTTGAGAAGAATTAACCCTAATTTTGGGAAAGTATCCTTATGGGGAGAAAAGCATATAAATAGAACTTTTTCTCTAAACCTAGAGATATCTCCATGAGGGAGACTTCTACTTTTGGTTCTAGGGTTTCACATGATAGCTTCTTCTAAACTCTTTATGATGATTTCCAAAAACACAAGTAACTAAGTTTTTATTATTGGTTGAAGACGTAGTTGGATTTTGCAACCAAGTTATGATTTTTATGAATTAGTTTTCTCTCAATATTATCGTTTGATTTCTACGGGTTATAATAATTGCATGATTGAAGTATTGCAATATGATTGAATGTTTGTTTAGTCGAGTCTAGAATTGATTGAACTCACATCCATATCTATAGCTATTTTAGGTTTTCATCGAGCGATAACCTTGAATACGAGTAGCATGATATGATTCTAGGTTGTAGTGATACATCCTTGTAGTCATATGTAGAAATTGACCTTTGTCCTAATTGTTTTGCAATGTATTACAATTGCGTTGATTAGCCTATTTCTGAAAATTAATGCTCCTAGGAATTGAACTTGATTAGCGCAAGAGCGTTAGGTTATTCTTTAGGTAGATTTCACATACAATGCAGCTCTAATGTGTGTGTTGATAACTTTGGGAATTACGGAGTATTCTTGCAATAAGGTATTCTATGGATTTTGATGATAAAGTAGATTAAATACGAATTCTATTCATATATTCATAAACTTGTTTACAATTGAAGATGAAACCTTTATCCAATATTTCACATCCTTGATTTGCGTGGGACTTTTTTTTTCTTTTTGTTTATTTTTATTTACACAATCGAGAAATTCTTCCGGGTTACTTATATAGGAAACCATAACAATTTGACAACCTAGACCTCTCTGTGGGATCGATCCTTTCTTACCCTTGCTATATTTATATTTTGAGTAGTAAGAAAGTGTAAATTATTTTTGACGCTTACGACAGCGGTCAAAATTTGACAACCTAGACCTCTCTGTGGGATCGATCCTTTCTTACCCTTGCTATATTTATATTCTGAGTAGTAAGAAAGTATAAATTATTTTGACGCTACTGACAGCGGTCATCAACATTGTATGAATTAGAAATATGAATGAAAATGAAAGATTTCTTCTTCAAATAATCAACTATTTCTTATAAACTACAAGTAGAAGAAAGAGCAAAAAAATAAGACCTTATGATAAGACCTTAATATGAGGCAATAAAAATTAAAACCTCTAATTAGGGAGGCTAGGCATCTAGTTGTGGCGTGCACCCTAGTTAGCGTAAATGCAAGAGGCAAGATAAGTAAGACCTAACGCGCGTCATAATTGGGGTAAACCCAGTAATGCATGGCTCAGGGGAAAGAAATACCAACCCGGAACCTGGGCCATTG
The DNA here is from genome assembly GCA_023531295.1 of Papaver armeniacum. NCBI lineage: Eukaryota > Viridiplantae > Streptophyta > Magnoliopsida > Ranunculales > Papaveraceae > Papaver > Papaver armeniacum. Next base: position 34,009 of record JAJJWW010005349.1, on the reverse strand, counting down.
AGAATTTGGGGAGAAACAAAAGCCTATCCAAGAGACTCCTGGGTCAAAAGCTCGGGGTAATAAGTTCTTTCCTAATGAGTGTAGAAACTGGATCAGGGTGCCGCGATACACGGTTGAGCCAAGCGTGCCTGGGGCATTTGGAGCGTTTCCATCCATTCTAGGCAAGTCTTGACTATGATACACTCGGTCCTAAAGAAATCCCACCTAGGGTGTGATCTCGTAACCATAAACCATATCGGTATAGGGATAAGAGGTCACAAAAACTACTGATTATTGGTATCACCGTAGGGGAAGAGCCAAACCTAACTCGTTAGAGGTAAGCTGTAGCGACCCCTAAGCTAGCAGCTGACTAATCCAAGAGATTAGCTAAATAAAAAGGCACTAAAAATCTAAATCATTTACTTAAACATTCAATTAAGAAATCGTCTACAAAACTTAACCCAAAACTAGCCACGCTCAGAAATATATATACAAGTACTCCTCTCAAGTGATACATATACAATAGTCATTTAGTTTGCGAATACAATATACAACGTAATAAACATAACGGAAGACTCAATGCCACAAAGCTTCCCCTAACGCAACTCGGGTCTGTCTCGGCGAAAGTGGGAAAGGGGTGAGCACATCATCCCTAAAAGGGGTGCCAGGTAGGAATAACAACTAGCTTTCAAGTAATCATTAATATGATTTAAAAACAATGCGAGTTTTATCGAAACAATAATACACCTTAAAGACAAGAAACACATTATAGAAACTTCACTTTTTCAAAGTTATTTAAAAGAACAATAATAACAAACCGTAAACATCCATGAATAACGATAAATAAACATCCAAGTATGAGATGTGTGTCTTCTGCATAAGGAGGAATAATATTGAAGCCCACTTCCACTCCGATTAAGTAATATTGCGGTGTATCGCCTAGCCATAGAAAAGGATATAAAGGAAGATAGTTTTAGCCATGTAATATTCCGGTGTATCGCCCTAACCATAGAATACTGATATTGTGTCGGCACACATCTCATACCACACAGAGCACACAAAGATATGCATGAATTTCACAACAAAAAGATTAATTTGTAAAACAATAATGAGCACAAGAGAGTTCGTTATCGATTCCCACTTCTTTTGATGACAAGCCTTGCCTACCTCGAGATTCTCCATCCACTGGTTCGTCCTTTGAATCGATCGTTGTTAATAACTAACTGTTATTCACACAAGTACTCTAAGATATTAGCCAAAAGGCTCATACAAGGCTCATACAAGTCTAACTAATGGGTCTAAGCCCATTAACTAAGTCTTAAGAACATCTACAACTTTGTAGAAGAAGCCAAGGTCAATTCGGACCATAAGGGTCCAAACAATTAAAATAGAAAACTAACTCTAAGTCCAAGTTCACTAAACTCGGACCAATAACACAAGGCCTCGACCTAATCAAGTCAATCTAACGGTCACCGACGGTCAAAGGGTTCAACTAACAGTCCACGTCCCAACAAGGTCAAATCCAGGGTAATCAAATCCTGGTCAAGGTCCACCGAGTCAACTCGGGTAACAAATCGGGATCAACGAGTCAACACGGGATTGACTCGGTCAGTTGACTCGGTCGGCTAGAACATAATCGGTCAGATAATCTTACTAGGGTGAATGGCACAATGCCTAACCCTTGCAGGTCGAGTCATTGTTCAGTCCAAAGAACACTAAGGCACAATCATTGTGCAACACAAAGCATGCCAAGACTACAATCAACAACCTAACTCTACTTCATACAATAACATCTTCTTCTTAAATCATTTCAACTTCAATTCACTCATTCGATATAACTTTGAAATTCAATTACAAATACAAACTAAGTTTACCTTAATTTGTAGTTGCAGGCTTCATTAAGGCCACTGCCAACAGCATTATAATCAATTTCAGTTCATTAACTCAGATGAACTACTACACCACTAAGTTCAGTTCAATACAACCACTAGCTCCCTTACTTGCACAAAGTTCAGCTCACTATTTCATTTGCACTGCAATCTCATTACTCAATCAAATGCATCTCAGACCTCCTCCATGTACTGTGATCACTAACTCAATTAAGAATAAAACTTCACAGACAACACCACCATCTCCAATTACTACTACCAGTTCAAACATAAACAATCCAATCCACTGAACCTGTAACTCAATCATACTGCCACTTCAATTGAGATCACACTCAATCCAATAACCATAGTTACTCATACCCATCTCTTGAAATCACTAATTCATACAAACCATAACAACAACAGCAACAATCTCTAGCATCCATCCATATTCTTCTCTGACACATTTCCTAACAACAACAACATCATTACTATCTCATTCTGTGCATCTAATCATCAAAATTCTCAAGAACAGACCCAACCCCAGCTCTTCAATTCATCACCAAATAACTTCAAAACATCAATTCATTTCATTGTTATCTCAATCTAAGTTTCAATACAAAATTATACAACAATGAAATTAGAACAATTACCTTAGATAAGTGTTACTCTGGAAATTACATTCAATCCCTACTTCACTTAACTCAGATCACCAACAACCCACCAATTCAACTCTAAAACGGAATTTAAGCAACATAGAGACTTACCCATTCACTAGCTTCCTTTGAGTTGCTAATTCACCAAATCAATTTCTGTCAAAACACTAGTTTCGATTTCTTGAAGAACAGAAACCTCAATCACCTCCAATCTCGAATTCAAATTTAAAACATCAATCAACCTCTTCAATACTATCGAACCCATCCTTTAATTCAATCCCCTTTGCATCAAATTCATCTTCCATGACCTTTCTCACAAACCCTAACTCTTCAATTAGACTCCAAATCAAATTCATAAATTCAATTTAATTGCAACCCTTAAGTTATTCCACTAGCAGCAACCCAAATCACCCCTCAGTTCACCTAAGAACTCTAATTCAATTCACTAAACCCTAGCTCTTTGATTCACCAATCCATCTTCAAAACATCTTCATCTCGTGTTCAAATAACATCAATTCCACCATTAACAACCCATCTATGGACTCTCATATCAACTCTAGCTCTCCGAACCACTAACTCATCATCTTTATTCATCAACAGATGAAGAACGCAAAAGAAGAAGGGGAAAAGAAAGATAAGAAGAAAGACGAAGAAGAAAGAAGGAGAAAAAATAAAATGAAGTCTTCGCTCGACACGTTTGATGATAAGGCCGACCAAAAAATGATTAAGGCACCCAGGCTTCGGATAAGGGCAGCCAAGGTGGTTTAATGCAAAATAGTATCACACTAATCTGATGATATCTTCTGTGTCCGGTCTCCGAATGACACGTTCGAGTAGTCTAATTCGCATAACTTTTCGAGATCTATCTAGTGATACTAGTTTTGTATCTAAATCGTTGTTAGATTAATTTCTTTTAATTAATGTTCGTCTCTAATTAATCGAGTCATTAGCGGCTTAGTCGTCTCTTGACTGGTCTAATAGCGTTGACGAGCTTGAGGCTCGTTACATAAGCTTCCTTGAAGGGGCAATCAGGGGGAATATAAGGATGACACCCTCCATTAGGGAGATGAATTATGTCAAAGACGTCAATAGCACAGGACTATTACTTACGGGAGTACTTAGGCTTGTCATATTGACGAGTGAATATATCCTGCAGAGGCAATAATAGGAAAAGATGATAAGTTGAGATCAATAGGTCATTACTTGAGAGAGTATTGACTGCTTGCGATTTCGTTGACAAGATGATAAGGAAGATTAATTATACTCAGTACAGATCTCATCCGCATTCTTTTTAACATGCTCATTCCGAAGGCGAAGCGCGTTCTTCTTGGGATTGGAGACATCAACCACCAGCTTTTCTTTAAGCCTACGATACTTGAAATCTCCAGCAGAAAGCCTCAACTTTAAATCATCAATTTGTTGAAGATGATCTTTCTCAACATCTACATAAGAAGACAAAAAAATATCAATGTCGCATGAGAGTAAAAGACAAAAAGGCTCATGAGAACGAAGAGCAAACTAATTAAAGAAGGATTTTGAACAACCATTTTTTTCAGAAATAATAGCATTAACCACTTCAGCATGATCAGTTTCTAAGCTAACATTCATTGCCAAGCCTGCTCTAGCATTATCAATAATCCTTATAGTCCATTCGAATTCATCATAGCTCTCTATGAGTAGACGAGAGCGTATCATATTTTCGCGAGCAGTCAAGGTGTCAATTTTACTTATAGCCCGATCCCTCTCTGTTTGAACTTGGAGAATTGCTTCTTGAAACTCTTTTAAAGCCTGAGCACCCTTAAGAATCGCATTATCTTTTTCGGTTATTAGAGCACTCCTTGAAGACTCTAAACTCATAATCTATTCCTTGACTCTATGAAGGAGGGATTTAAAGTTATTATTAACAGATAGCATGGACCTATGATCAAACTTAATGGTTTGATATCTTGATTTGAGCTCCTCCAAACTAAGAGTTTATAATTTATCAACCGAGGAATTATTCAAGTCGGCATTAAGATGCTCTAAGAGGATAGAGTCTTCAATAGGGTAACTGATTTCTTGATCGGTTAAGTTATAAACCTCTGCAAATACATATCTTTAAATAAAGGCGAAAAATGACGCATTGATATCTGGATCGAAGAGGATTGAAATACATACCAATAAGTTGCTTGTTTCTCTTGCGGAGTTCTACTACATCATTACAATAAGAAGAAAGATCGCTATTGATTTTGAGATTCTCATTCTCAAAAGCTGCGGATCTTTTCGCGTAAGTCATTGATGACAGCATGAGACATGCGCGAATTCTTCATCAACAAAAAGTAGGTGGCAATTATGAATAACTGGAATATAATCAAAATTCTATAAATTGATTAATACAAGAAGAAGAAACCTACCAAAGACTCAATAACAAGTTGAAAATTCGGGGTCAAGGTGTTTATGGGTGAAAATCGTTTCTGCTGATTTCGGTAATTTCGGTGGGTGAGCGAGAAATTGATTCAAACCCTAAACAAATGTGCTGCACGTGAGCACTTTGTGTAGATTCGAGAGATCGATCTGTACAAGTCCGGCCTAAACCAAGAAATGGCCGTTCCAGACTTGCTTCGGTCACAAAGTGGAGGAGAAGGGTTGATTTGGGGAGGGAAGCAAAGAAAGGTGTTGAGGGAGTAGTATCTCGACTTGTATCAGAAAGTGAAAGCTTAGGAAGCTTGCAAGAGATAGAAGCTTTTGGGAGAGCTTGCAAAGTTGCCTTTACGAGAGTGTAAGTGTAGTATATTTCTCCCGACCGAGATTTGTTGTCCTGTGGAAATAGGTAAGACCTATTTATACAAGTTTAGATTGAAACGTACACTGGCCTCATGAAGGAAGAGAGTAAAGGGTGAAATAATGGGAGGAGGTGGTAATCAAGCATGGTTTAATGGGTGAAAACGTTTTTCACCATTATTTCCTCTTTTATTTGACCGCTTTATTCCTTTTCACGCTTTCTTAATGTGAGCGTAGTGCACGCCTGCGCATGTCATGGGACCGCCAAACCAAAACCTAAAGAAGCATCCCGGTTTGTGTTGATGTCTCGAGTGTTGGTTGCATCTTGAGTGCAAGTGGCGCTGCTAGTGGCGCGTGTGGCATGTGCCAATGGCATGTGCCAATGGCATGTGAAAATGCCTTGGTGGTAGGTTGCACGGTTTTGCAAGTTTTGGCTACCAGCGTGTGTTTTGGCATGTGCCAATGGCATGTGCGGAATGCCTTGGTGGTAGGTTGCACGGTTTGCAAGTTAGGCTACCGAGCGTGTGTGTTTGGCATGTGCCAATGGCATGTGCGGAATGCCTTGGTGGTAGGTTGCACGGTTTACAAGTTAGGCTTGCCAGCGTGTGCGTTTGGCATGTGCCAATGGCATGCGTGGCCATCGGGGCCGTGACCTTGATAGGAAACTAGCTAGCGAGCATGTTGGCATGTGCCAATGGCATGCATGGCCGTTAGGGCGTGATAGGGAAACTAGCTAGTAAGCATGTTGGCATGTGCCAATGGCATGCGTGGCCGTTAGGGGCCGTGATAGGGAAACTAGCTAGTAAGCATGTTGGCATGTGCCGATGGCATGGGTGGCCGTTAGGGCCGTGACCTTGATAGGGAAGCTAGCTAGTGAGCATGTTGGCATGTGCCTATGGCATGCGGGGCCGTTAGGGCCGTGACCTTGATAGGGAAGCTAGCTAGTGAGCATGTTGGCATGTGCCAATGGCATGCGAGGCCGTTAGGGCCGTGGCTTTGGTAGAAAAACCGCTAGCGAGCATGTTTGGCATGTGCCAATGGCATGCGGAGCCGTTAGGGCCGTGGCTTTGGTAGAAAAATCCGCTAGCGAGCATGTTTGGCATGTGCCAATGGCATGCGGGGCCGTGGCTTTGGTAGAAAAGCCGCTAGCGAGCATGTTTGGCATGTGCGATGGCATGCGGGGCCGTTAGGTCAGTGTGGCTTTGGTAGAAAAAGCCGCTTAGCGAGCATGTTTGGCATGTGCCAATGGCATGCGGGCGTTAGGGCCGTGGCTTTGGTAGAAAAAGCCGCTAGCGAGCATGTTTGGCATGTGCCAATGGCATGCTGGGGCCGTTAGGGCCGTGGCTTTGGTAGAAAAAGCCGCTAGCGAGCATGTTTGGCATGTGCCAATGGCATGCTTGGCAGTTAGGCCGTGGCTTTGGTAGAAAAAAGCAGCTAGCGAGCATGTTTGGCATGGTTTCCATGGTGCGCAGAGTGCGGCTTGGTTTGGCATGGTTGCCATGGTGCGAAGAGCGGCTTGGTTTGGCATGGTTGCCATGGTGCCAGGGTGCGGCTTGGTTTGGCATGGTTGCCATGGTGCGCAAAGAGATGCGGCTTGGTTTGGCATGGTTGCCATGGTGCACGAGTGCGGCTTGGTTTGGCATGGTTGCCATGGTGCGTAGGTATGCGGCTTGGTTTGGCATTGTTGCCATGGTGCGTGAGGTGCGGCTTGGCTTGGCATTGTTGCCATGGTGCGCAAAGATATCGGCTTGGTTTGGCATTGTTGCCATGGTCGCGCTGATATCGCGACTTGGTTTGGCATGGTTGCCATGGTCGCCAGAGCGGCTTGGTTTGGCATGGTTGTCATGGTGCGCGATATGCGGCTTGGTTTGGCATTGTTGCCATGGTGCGGAGGTGCGGCTTGGTTTGACATTGTTGCCATGGTCGCGCAAGATGCGGCTTGGTTTTGGCATTATTGCCATGGTGCGCAATATGCGGCTTGATTTGGCATGGTTGCCATGGTGCGCAGAGTGCGGCTTGGTTTGGCATGGTTGCCATGGTCGTGAGTATGCGGCTTGGTTTGGCATTGTTGCCATGGTGCGCGAGGTGCAGTTGGTTTTGGCATTGTTGCCATGGTGCGCGATATCGATGCTTGGTTTGGCATTGTTGCCATGGTGCGCTGATATGCGGCTTGGTTTGGCATGGTTGCCATGGTGCGCGAGTGCGGCTTGGTTTGGCATGGTTGTCATGGTCGTGATGATGCGCTTGGTTTGGCATTGTTGCCATGGTGCGCAGGTCATGGCTTGGTTTGACATTGTTGCCATGGTGCGCAAAAGATGCGGCTTGGTTTGGCATTGTTGCCATGGTCGCGATGTCTTGGCTTGGTTTGGCATGGTTGCCATGGTCGCAGAGCGCGGCTTGGTTTGGCATGGTTGCCATGGTCTGCTGATATCTTGACTTGGTTTAACATTGTTGCCATGGTGCGCGAGGGTGCGGCTTGGTTTGGCATGGTTGCCATGGTGCGCAAAGTGCGGCTTGGTTTGGCATGGTTGCCATGGTGCGCAGATGTCGACTTGGTTTTAACATTGTTGCCATGGTGCGCAGAGTGCGGCTTGGTTTGGCATGGTTGTCATGGTGCGCGAGATGCGGCTTGGTTTGGCATTGTTGCCATGGTGCTTGCAGGGTGCGGCTTGGTTTAACATTGTTGCCATGGTGCGCAGATATGCGGTTTGGTTTGGCATTATTCTTTGCCATGGTGCGCGAGATATGCGGCTTGGTTTGGCATGGTTGCCATGGTGCGCGATCGCGCTTGGTTTGGCATGGTTGCCATGGTGCGCGATATGCGGCTTGGTTTGGCATTGTTGCCATGGTGCGCGGCGGTGCGGCTTGGTTTGGCATGATTGCCATGGTGCGCAGAAGTGCGGCTTGGTTTGGCATGGTTGCCATGGTGCGCAAAGATGCGGCTTGGTTTGGCATTGTTGCCATGGTGCGCGATATGCGGCTTGGTTTGGCATTGTTGCCATGGTGCGCGATGATATGCGGCTTGGTTTGGCATTGTTGCCATGGTGCGCGATATCTGCGGCTTGGTTTTGGCATTGTTGCCATGGTGCGCGATATGCGGCTTGGTTTAGCATTGTTGCCATGATGCGCGAGGTGCGGCTTGGTTTTGGAATTAGGGTTACGTGTTGAAAACCCTAACTGCATTTTGAAAAAATACCCCTATTAATTATTTACACCGAGGTTAAATGCTCTTAGTTAATGTGTTGCGGGTAACACTAGGTCATGGGGTTTTACGATTTTACCCCTTTTTTAAAAACCACCATCAACATTAAGTCCCACAGCTAGCTCGGACAGGGGGCTTTGTTGCGAGGTAAGCATAAGATGGTGACAAACTATCAACAAACAAACCGTAAAGAGAATTGAGGAGGCTTGTCGACCTTTTATAAATAGGATTTGGAATCCTTGCCTCGGTAGTTTTGCACAAATCGGGAGGTGGCACAATTAGTGGGCCACAGTGCAACTTGGGCGACGTTGGGAAGTTGACGTGAGTTGGGAAGCGAGCGTGCGTGCTGGTTTGGACCGGGGCGCAAGGTGTGGAAAGCCGTGCGTGCTTGCGTGCGTGACTTGGCGGCCGAGCGTGCTAGCTGGTGGGACCTAGCGCAAGGTGTGGAAGCCGTGCGTGCTTGCGGCGTGACTTGGGAAACCGAGCGTGCTAGGCGGGTGGGGCCGCGCAAGGTGTGGAAGCTCGGCGTGCTTTTGCAAAGCGTGACTTGGGCGACCGAGCGTGCTAGCTGGTGGGACCGGCGCAAGGTGTGGAAGGCTGTGCGTGCTTGCGAGCGTGACTTGGGAACCGAGCGTGCCACCGGGTGGGACCTGTAAGGTGTGGAAGCCGCGTGCTTGCGGCGTGACTTGGGAAACCTGGCGTCCTAGGCTGGTGTGACTTGTGTAAACAAGGAGGGAGTAGGTGTTTCTACCGATAGCAAAGTTTCCTTGTTTTGCCTTTCTTGGCGCTTGGCTTCAATCGGGGCATTATCCATGCTAAAATCACAGGCGTTATGTCCCTCATTGCTTCCTTTCCTTTTAAGGTTACGTGTTCATACCCAACGTAATTGCATCATCTCCCCGTTTGAGAAAGGGGTTCTTCTTGTTGAAGTTCTCTCTTTGTCATGTCGCATGTGACGAACCATCTTATAACCAAGCCGTTCTCCGGATGAAGGCGCGAGGTCTCTCCTCGCAGGAGCATCCCAACAAAGGTTATTCGGGTTAAGAAAATCATACCGGTATGTTTTCTTCTTCTTTGGTGGACCGACGTACGCTTTACGGCTTTTTGATGAATGGAAAATTTTCCTTTGCGCTGAGATATCCCGTTGGAGCGTGCATTCTTGTTATCGAGACGAGGATGACCTAGTCGTTTCCCACTCCCTTCAAATCCAACCTTGTTGATCCCTGAGACTTGGAGAACGCCCCGATGCGTAGCTACCACGGAGGAACGTTGATGCGGAGCTATGAGAGAATGTTGGAACAACGTCTTGCAACTTTGAGCCTTGACTTTACCATTACGAAGTCGGAGGCACGTCACGTTCTGTCCAACTCGACATCCCTCAAGAGAACAGAGGTTAAGAGTCCCAGGTTTCATCTATCGATCGTGCTTTCTAGAGAGGTTGGGGTTTGGGAACGGCTTCCACTGGCTGGAAGCGCCTTCCTTCGATGCAAAGGCGGTTGAGGGTGCAAAATATGTCTTGGCGCTACGCCTGGAGAAACATAGAATCTCACATAACCGTTTCATCATAGACTATACGACTTTGTGGGTGAAGTTCCCATTAATGCGGGTCCCGACCAGAGAAGGGTCTATGTGAACTCGGGAGAGTTGTTGATTTCCCTTGCTTTCGATTTTGAGAAGTCCTTCCCGATCTTCATGTGTGACGAAATTGGATTGCTTATCCCCTTCTCTTTGGCGTCTAAGAGCAACGCGAGCCTCTTCATCTATAAATGCACGTCCCGCCAAGTATCTTTTTGTCTTTTCATCAAATCAGCGAGTGCTAAAAGAAGGTCGGCTTCTTCCGGATCTTCCGGTATCTTGCCCTGATGGTGGAGTAGCGTCTCCAGTGACGGTTGAAGTTGCCATGCTTGAATAACCGTTGGGATGGCGGGCAGCTCTGCTTCCGGTGATCGTAAGTGTATCGTGCAGAGATGACATGGTTTTGATCACGAAGTCTTTGGAGCCATGGCGCTGTTTCGAAGGGCAAGGATGGTCTTTGGAAGGGCGCAAGTTGTTAGCGCCGGAAGGATGCAAACTCTTAGCACAGAGTGTGGTCTGCGGGCTGGCATGCGCGTGCGGCATGTGTGCCCGGTATGTGCGTCTGGCATGTGCGTCTGGTAAGCACGTCTGGTAAGCACGTCTGGAAAGCGCGTCTGGCAAGCGCTTCTGGTATGTACGTCTGGAAAGCGCGTCAAGTAAGTGCATCTGGGAAGCGCGCCTGGTAGGCGCTGGATCGTCTTGGAATGGGCGCTGAATTGGTGTGGACGCTGGTTATGCATGGACGCTGGCTTGGATTTCGGTATGGTATGGACCATTGGCTTGGCACGGTGCTTGCTTGGTGTGGCTCGGACTTGTTTCTGCGGGCCCAGTTGCCCCTTCCCATACGTAGCTCAAACAGGAAATCCTTTCCTTATTCAAATTCCAAAAAGTGTTATGCTTATGAGATGGATTGGCTCCCCTTTTTACCTCGTATCTTTGTTATCACGTCACGGTGTTAGAGGTAGCGCTGGTAGTGATAAAGTGGGCAAGCATATTCCATCTATGTACTCCAAACAGTTTCTCTTTCAATTTGTTTTATTCTGTCTTTGGTGCAAACCATATATAGCCATAGGTATGCCTTTCATAAACTTGTGAAAATACTTCATCATAAATAATTCTTCAAATGTCACTGTAGTAACCTCTTCTAATAGTGACAGGTAATTTTTATTGTGCAAAGTAGGTACGTACGGGTAGGTGACTTTTTTTTTTTTTGAAAGGCAAACAAAGCACCTAGTTTATGGTTTTTGTCTTCCTGGATTTCTTGGGTTGATAGATAAATGTTACCTTGAAAGTTTGGGTTATTCTTTTTGGAATGAATTGTTTAGGAGTTGATTGTTTTAGTTATGATTGAAAGTGATGCAAATGTCCCAAGAAAACCATGGAACCGTGTGTTGGTAGATGACATGGGATGAAACATAACATGGCTATCGGTTTTATCAGAACTTGAAAGAAAACCACGTATTTTTGTCTAGATAAGACTTACTCGGTTTCTCAGAAGAGTCATGGGAAGTCCCCAGTCTTCCGAATCGTTCTTTGAGTTGTCGAATAATCTGTCTTAGTTAATCCCTGGGCGGATCGTTTTGCTTCTAGCCTGTGAGAAGTCCCCGGTCGCCCCTTGTCATGTCATGACTGATAATCGAGCCGTCAAGTAACTGAGTCGGAGTGGATTGCCTTCCTCTATCATCTTGACGCCTGGGTCGAAGAATGAGATCGCTGGTTGAAAGTTGACATTGTAACCGAAAGATCGAACCTCCCGCTGTGGTCGCCAATTGTTTATGGGTGAAAATCGTTTCGCCGATTTCGGTAATTTCGGTGGGTGAGTGAGAAATTGATTCAAACCCTAAACAAATGTGCTGCACGTGAGCACTTTGTAGATTCGAGAGATCGATCCGTACAAGTCCAAATTAAACCAAGAAATGGCCGTTCTAGACTTGCTTCGGTCACAAAGTGGGGGAGAAGGGGTTGATTTGGAGAGGGAAGCAAAGAAAGGTGTTGAGGAGAGTAGTATCTCGACTTGTATCGTAAAGTGAAAGCTTAGGAAGCTTGAAAGAGATAGAAGCTTTTGGGAGAGCTTGCAAAGTTGCCTTTCTGAGAGTGTAAGTGTAGTATATTTCTCCCGACCGAGACTTGTTGTCCGGTGGAAATAGGTAAGACCTATTTATACAAGTCGAGATTGAAACGTACCTGGCCTCATGAAGGAAGAGAGTAAAGGGTGAAATAATGGGAGGAGGTGGTAACCGATGGTTTAATGGGTGAAAACGTTTTCACCATTATTTCCTCTTTTATTTGACCGCTTTATTCCTTTTCACGCTTTCTTAATGTGAGCGTAGTCGCACGCCGCATCTTGTGATCACCAAACCAAAACCCTAAAGAAGCATCCCCAGTTTGTGTTGATGTCTTGAGTGTTGGTTGCATCTTGAGTGCAAGTGGCGCCGCTTAGTGGCGCGTGTGGCATGTGCCAATGGCATGTGCGAAATGCCTTGGTGGTAGGTTGCACGGTTTGCAAGTTTTGGCTACTGGCGGCGTGTGTGTTTGGCATGTGCCAATGGCATGTCGCGAATGCCTTGGTGGTAGGTTGCCGACGGTTTGCAAGTTAGGCTACCAGCAGTGTGCGTTTGGCATGTGCCAATGGCATGTGCGGAATGCCTTGGTGGTAGGTTGCACGGTTTGCAAGTTAGGCTAACAGCGTGTGCGTTTGGCATGTGCCAATGGCATGCGTGGCCATTAGGGCCGTGACCTTGATAGGAAACTAGCTAGCGAGCATGTTGGCATGTGCCAATGGCATGCGTGGCCGTTAGGGCCGTGATAGAAACTAGCTAGTAAGCATGTTGGCATGTGCCAATGGCATGCGTGGCCGTTAGGGCCGTGATAGGGAAACTAGCTAGTAAACATGTTGGCATGTGCCTATGGCATGCGTGGCCGTTAGGGCCGTGACCTTGATAGGGAAGCTAGCTAGTGAGCATGTTGGCATGTGCCAATGGCATCTTGGTAGATTAGGCCGTGACCTTGATAGAGAAGCTAGCTAGTGAGCATGTTGGCATGTGCCAATGGCATGCGGCCGTTAGGTGGCCGTGGATTTGGTAGAAAAGCCGCTAACGAGCATGTTTGGCATGTGCCAATGGCATGCGGGGCCGTGCTTTGGTAGGAAAAAGCCGCTAAGCGAGCATGTTTGGCATGTGCCAATGGCATGCGGGCCGTTAGGCCGTGGCTTTGGTAGAAAAGCCGCTAGCGAGCATGTTTGGCATGTGCCAATGGCATGCGGGCCGGTAGGGCCGTGGCTTTGGTAGAAAAAAATCCGCTAGCGAGCATGTTTGGCATGTGCCAATGGCATGCGGGCGGATTAGTGGCGTGGCTTTGGTAGAAAAAGCAGCTAGCGAGCATGTTTGGCATGTGCCAATGGCATGCTGGTCAGTTAGGCCGTGGCTTTGGTAGAAAAGCCGCTTAGCGAGCATGTTTGGCATGTGCCAATGGCATGCGGGGCCGTTAGTGGCCGTGGCTTTGGTAGAAAAGCCGCTAACGAGCATGTTTGACATGTGCCAATGGCATCTTGGCCGATTAGGCCGTGGCTTTAGTAGAAAAAGCCATTAGCGAGCATGTTTGGCATGTGCCAATGGCATGCGGGGCCATTAGAACCGTGGCTTTGGTAGAAAAAAAGCCGCTAGCGAGCATGTTTGGCATGTGCCAATGGCATGCTTGGCCGTTAGGGCAGTGGCTTTGGTCGAAAAGGCCGCTAGCGAGCATGTTTGGCATGTGCCAATGGCATGCGGGGCCGTTAGGGCCGTGGCTTTGTTAGAAAAAGCCGCTAGCGAGCATGTTTGGCATGTTCCAATGGCATGCGGGGACGTTAGGGCCGTGGCTTTGGTAGAAAAAGCCGCTAGCGAGCATGTTTGGCATGTGCCAATGGCATGCGGGGCTGTTAGGGCCGTGGCTTTGGTAGAAAAAGCCGCTAGCGAGCATGTTTGGCATGGTTGCCATGGTGCGCAGAGTGCGCTTGGTTTGGCATGGTTTCCATGGTGCGCAGAGTGCGGCTTGGTTTGGCATGGTTGTCATGGTCGCGCGGGTGCGGCTTGGTTTGGCATGGTTGCCATGGTGCGCAAATATGCGGCTTGGTTTGGCATGGTTGCCATGGTGCGCAGAGTGCGGCTTGGTTTGGCATGGTTGCCATGGTGCGCAAAGATGCGGCTTGGTTTGGCATTGTTGCCATGGTGCCAGTGCGCGCTTGGTTTGGCATTGTTGCCATGGTGCGCGATATCGGCTTGGTTTGGCATTGTTACCATGGTGCGCAAAGATGCGGCTTGGTTTGGCATGGTTGCCATGGTGCGCAGAGTCTGCGGCTTGGTTTGGCATGGTTGTCATGGTGCGCAGTATGCGCTTGGTTTGGCATTGTTGCCATGGTGCGCAGGGTGCGGCTTTGTTTGTCATTGTTGCCATGGTGCGCAGTATGCGGCTTGGTTTGGCATTGTTGCCATGGTGCGCAGTATCTTTTGACTTGGTTTGGCATGGTTGCCATGGTCGCCAGAGTGCGGCTTGGTTTGGCATGGTTGCCATGGTGCGCGATATGCGGCTTGGTTTGGCATTGTTGTCATGGTCGCGTTTTGCGGCTGGTTTGGCATGGTTGCCATGGTGCGCAGAGTCTTGGCTTGGTTTGGCATGGTTGCCATGGTGCGCGATATGCGGCTTGGTTTGGCATGGTTGCCATGGTGCGCGATGATCTTGGCTTGGTTTGGCATGGTTGCCATGGTGCAGAGTCGCGGCTTGGTTTGGCATGGTTGCCATGGTCGCGCAGATGCGGCTTGGTTTGGCATTGTTGCCATGGTGCGCAGGTGCGGCTTGGTTTTGGCATTGTTGCCATGGTGCGCGATATGCGGCTTGGTTTGGCATTGTTACCATGGTGCGCGATGCGCTTGGTTTGGCATGGTTGCCATGGTGCCAGAAGAGCGGCTTGGTTTGGCATGGTTGTCATGGTGCGCAGATGCGGCTTGGTTTGGCATTGTTGCCATGGTGCGCAGTGCGGCTTTGTTTGTCATTGTTGCCATGGTGCGCGATTATGCGGCTTGGTTTGGCATTGTTGCCATGGTGCGCAGATGTCGGCTTGGCTTGGCATGGTTGCCATGGTGCGCAGAGCGCGGCTTGGTTTGACATGGTTGCCATGGTCCAGCGATGGGCTGGTTTGGCATTGTTGTCATGGTGCGCAGGTGCGGCTTGGTTTGGCATGGTTGCCATGGTGCAGAGTGCGGCTTGGTTTGGCATGGTTGCCATGGTGCGCAAAATGCGCTTGGTTTAACATTGTTGCCATGGTGCGCAGAGATCTCGGCTTGGTTTGGCATTGTTGCCATGGTGCGCAGATATGCGGCTTGGTTTGGCATTGTTGCCATGGTCGCGATGCGGGCTTGGTTTGGCATTGTTGCCATGATGCGCGGGGGCTTGGTTTTGGAATTAGGGTTCTGTGTTGAAAACCCTAATCTGCATTTTGAAAAATACCCTATTAATTATTTACACCTGAGTTAAATGCTCTTAGTTAATGTGTTGCGGGTAACACTAGGTCATGGGGTTTTACGATTTTACCCCTTGTTTAAAAACCACCATCAACACAAGGCAGAGGCAACTCCGTGAAGAGACTCATGACTTGATGAAGGAGCTTCGCAAAGTTTAACGACCTCATCACAAGCTCGAATCAATGCGGGATTATTGATAGTTGACAAAGCGTTGTTGAAAAGATCAGAAATGATCCCCATAGAAGATGCAGAGGCAGAACTA
This sequence comes from Papaver armeniacum, assembly GCA_023531295.1. Classification (NCBI taxonomy): domain Eukaryota; kingdom Viridiplantae; phylum Streptophyta; class Magnoliopsida; order Ranunculales; family Papaveraceae; genus Papaver; species Papaver armeniacum. Next base: position 18,212 of record JAJJWW010005349.1, on the reverse strand, counting down.
TCGGGAGAAAGAAAGGCATCATCGTGAGAAAAAGTGTTCAAAGGAACATGAGAAGATATCTTTCTTTTCTTGAAAGCACCCCCGGAAACAGGCTTTGGACCCACCCCTTTATTTTTACCTTTCCCCTTTGAAGAAAGACGACCAGCTTTAGACGAATGAAACTCATTATCGGAACCGGCAGCGCCCCCAGGCTCGACCTACACGCGCCATGTTAGATAATAAATAGAGGCAACAATATTGTTAAAACAGATAAGATTATTTCTTAATTACTTGGAGCGCGAAGGTGACGCCTTTAACAGGTTATTCTTTTTCTTCTCGACATCTAGAGTTAAGGCGACAATAAATAAAATAAAGAAGCAAAGGGAGAAGAGAAATGCATAAAAGGGCGGCAATGAATTAAAATAAACATACAACTTTCTTTTCCTCAGGCCAGAGAAAGATCCAAGGTTTATAGGCAGTAAGTTCATCAGGAAGGGGAAGATCCGATCCGTCAGCACCTCTACCAGTAATATAGGGGCCCTCCATAATAAGAGGAAATTTCATCCAATGAGTATCCTTCGATAAGCGAGCAGAATCATTGGCTTTGTTGTGAAAATCAACATCACGCATGGTCTTTTCGTGCTCCGCGAAACCATCCGCCCTCGTTAACTGAATACCCCAGCGGTAACGTTCATTAGCAATAAGGGCGACATCATAATGCTTAAAAAAGTTCTCTACGTCATACTCTTCTTTCTTAGGAGGAACCTTTACATATTGAGGATAGGAAGACTCCAAGCCAGCAGCGCGGCGAGAATACTCTACCATAATCCGGATGCAATCACCACTTAATTGGAATATTCCACGAAAAAATTAAATATTCGCCAATAGCTCATAAAATAGAGGGATTTCAGGATTGTAAAGAGGAATGGAGATCCAAGCAGAAAGTTTTCCAAGTGAGACAATGACCCTTTGGTCATTATTCGATTGTTCATACGCGAACCAATCAAGCCCAAGCAAGGTATTATGGATCGAACCTTGGGGAACTGTCACTGTGATTCCTTTGGATTTAAATTCATCCTACAGTCTTACGAGTTACTTAAGAAGTTTCTGACCTGCTCGAGGAGCCATTCAAGGTATGGGAATATGGAATAAAGAAAGAAAAGGAAGAAAGTTTGAAATCAGGATGATCAGATCAGTCTAGATTAAAGTAATCTGGACTTCGAAGCGGTAAGATTAAAATCGAAAGATGGAATGATAAATTTGAAAAGAAGAAACAATAAAAGATGATGAGTTAAGCAGCAGTAGCAACAGAAGAACATCAACGGAAGATAAAATTGCAGGGAAAAGGAAGAAAGAAGGCAAAAAAGAATATTGAAAGCGTATAGGGTAGATAAAAAATTTCATTCCTTTTCCCAAGATATTTCATCCCACAGGCGCATTAATTAGAGGATTGATAAGAAGAGGCGGTTACCAGTAAAAAGGGGATTCACTAGAGACATATCAATCAGTGAGTTGTAAAGTCAACACGTGTAGACAGTCATGCCAAGATTCCGAAAAAGTGTCGGTAGATCTAAGATAATGCGAATAGACGAGGTTGATGCGGAAGATTAAGGCTTCTCTTACCGCCCTTTCCTTCAGAAGAACGATATGAGATGAGGCAAAATGTGGGTGCAAAATACCGCACACATGATAGTAGGGCGAAAGAATACATTTGATAGTAGGAGAATTTGACGCATTAGTTATATTTATGCTGACGAATGAGATGATGTCACCAAGTCACACCAAAAGTGTGAACATCAGCACGGCAAATATAAAGTAGGGCGATTATAACGCCTTCCCAGATCCGAAAATAAGGGCTTTATTAGCTGTCCTCCACTATGTAACCCCTATAAAAGGGACAAGAAGCCATTATAAAGAGAAGGATCTTTTTGAGAGCTTAAATAAGAATTTTAGGAGAGAGAAAACTGTTTTACCTCCCAAGTTAGGGTTTCATACAACTTCTCTGTATTTGGTGCTATCTTTTAATAAAGTGATTTAAAATTTTCCTTACGATGATTTAGATTCATTTCATTGATTTACTTGGGTGTAGGTTATAGGATTTCCTGCAACTACGAGTAATACATCTTGCTATAATGAAGAAAAGAAAAAGATAATAAGAAGTACTTCCTCCTCCAATGATTCACAAAAGAATCTACGAAAACGATTTTTGTGTAACTCTGGTCCTACGGCTACGAGCAAAATTTTGGCATCCTGTCATTTTTCTCATCAAAGACGCGGGACTTTTTTAAGAGTAAATCTATTAAAACGGCAATTTTCTCATCAAACTAAAAAAGTCTAAAACAAAAAATGAACAGGGCTTTGTTGGAACAACTAGTACTCCACTACTGATTTCCCATTTCAATTCAACTTGAGTTTTTCCCAAACAAATGTCCCCATCCAAAATAAAACATGGTCGCACTAGCACCTCTTCCTCAGGTTTACCAACGGAACAACACCAGGAATGGTCTCATAAACATATATTCTTAACACGCATGTACAGTCTTATACTGTGACTTATACAATTAAAGCATGCATGCACGTAACTACGGAAGTCATTTGGTTCCAACTTCTTTGTTTTTCACAATCTAACCAAATCTTATAAACAGCAATAGTCAATTGCTAAGAACAAAAGATTTGGTGCTTGATATACTTGTCACTACAAGTTAGAGAAGCAAATTAAAGCAAATTGAATTTTCTAAACTACATTCAAAACTTAATGTTAAAATCAAAAAAATTAATTTCACGAAAATAAGGAGCAAGATTTGACTTGGTGGCTTCATCTTCCCATTCTAGCCTTTCCCACCATAACTTCTCTCCTTCGATCGTCTGTAAGGTCTGAGGGATCATGCTACTGGTGTTAAATGGTAGCTTCTTCAATTCTGGACACCCCACCACGTAAATTTTTTCCAAAAGAAAGAATTTAACATTATGGTCGCATACCCTTTTTAAATTCCTTAGAGAGCCCAATCTAAAATGATTTAATCTGGAGAACGTATTTTTTAACTTCTCTTGAGTTGCAAATCCATCAGATACTATCTCTACTAATCCATCCAATTCAACCAAGAAAAGCACCTCGAGATTCTGAGCATAGATCAGCCACGTAACATCATTTAATCGAGGACAACCTTTAATTGCTACATGTTTAAGGCTCAAGGAGCAGAATGATCGCTGAGGCACATCCCACACAATCCTTAACTTTGGCATGAACAAAAGGTATAAGGTCTTCAAGGTTGTGAACAAAGTTACCTTATCCCAACTCATAATTCTCAACTCTTCTAATTCATCACAGTTTAGCAGTTCCAGTCGAATCATGTGTACAAGACTAAGTAATGATACTGGTGACGATGGTAAAGATGGATAAAGTGTGAGGGATGTGATGCTTGGACAATATTTAATGGTTAAGTATTTTGTGCACAACTGTAATTTTGGACTGTTTACTAACCTTTCAAGAGCAATACGACTTCCAACTGTGATTTTAAGGCCAACTAGATGTTGTAAGCTTTCTAATTCATAGATGCTTGGTCCACCTTCAACTTCCCAGTGACAACAAGAATAAGGTAAGGATAAGATCTTCAATTTTGCAAAAGAAGCTAAACTCCCTTGTGTTAGAACGATATCTTCGTCATATTCTGGCATATACAAGGTCTGTAACTTTGGCAGTGAAAACATGCTCCTTGGGAGTTTCTTGAGTTCCATATTGTTCATATTTAAAACTTTTAGCATGGGCATGAACCGGAAAAACTCATCAGATATAACAGAGATACTGCTATTTTGAAGGAACAAAGTTATGAGATTCGAACATTTTGGTGCTCCATTAAGTTCTCTAATTGATTTATTGCCTATCAAACAAATCCTCTCTGCTTCCTCCCATTCATGGATCTTAAGTATGCTTTGTGCAAGTAACGTTAAACACGAGCCTTTTTTTCTCCCAAGATCTGAAGTTACCCAAATTGCCAAATCACGAACTACATCATGCATTTTTACAAAATATTTTAACTTCACCCCAAGATAAATACCAGTTTCTAGCAAACACGCATCTTTAAGACATCTAATCACATCATGACCTTCATTTCGAGCTTTGAAAAAATCATCGACGTTATCCAAAAATCCTTCACCTATCCAAACTGCAATAAGTTCGTATTTATAAACTGAATGATCTTCTGGGTATAACGAGCAATATAAGAAACACGACTTCAACTTTTGGCTATCCAGATTATCATAGCTGAACTTCAAAATAGCTAGTACTTTATCGGCCATACCTGAGAACACATTAGTATTACTATTAGTTTTTATATTTACTCCAGTCTATAAACTCAAAAAAGTTAATTAAACATTGTATTCTTGAATAACATGCAGAGTTTCACACGATGAACTTTAATTAAAATTGAAAATTATGTTAGCTTTGAGGCCAAAAAAGCTAAGAATAATATGCTGACTGCTGAGACATCGTTCTACTTTTAAGAGACTACATATATATATTTCTACTAATGAAAATACTTGACAAACCATACCTGAAAACTGTGATGCCGATTTCTGTAGAGTATGTAGTGCGTGTTGCCATTGTTGGAGATCGGTTTTGCTAGACATGGTTCGACCAATAACAATGAGAGCTAAAGGTAAACCACAACATTCTTTCGCAACACTTTTGGCAACCTCGGGTACATTTGGATGACAACTTAGCGCTTCTTGCCTAACCTTTTGTTGAAATAGGCTCCAAGCTTGATCCTCGTCTAGACACTTTATTTTGATCTTTTTATCAGCATCCATAAAACCGCACACTTGCTTATATCTTGTCGTGAATATCACCTTAGACCCAGTTGTTTGAATGGCACTCTTTGAAACTCCAATTGTTTCTAAATCAATTCCTTCCCAAATATCATCCAACAACAACAAAACTTTCTTGTTTTGCAATAATTTGAATATATCTCTAGCTCTCTTATCTACCTTGGTTTCTTCTGTCCATGATACTCCCAATTTCTCTCCAATCTGGTTTTGGATACTTCTTAAGTTCAGATCTTTAGACACCACCACAAAAATTACCATATTGAATAGTCTTCTTTCGGCAAACTCATTGTTAACTTTGTGTAAAAGAGTTGTCTTTCCAACTCCTCCCATTCCATATAAACCTATAATTCCCACATCATTTTCGTCAGTAACCAATGACTCCATCACCTCATAAAATTGTGCGTCCATGCCCACAACTTCAACGGTAGGAATCTGTTGAAGAGGATCTGGTTGACATCTATAAGTGACGTCCTGGAAATTACCTTCCGTCAAGAAACTCTCCACGGAGATCTGTTTTCGGAACACTAGTTTCCCCAGTTTGTAAGCACTCCAACAATTTTTTCGACCCCAACAACAAAAATAGCATCCTCCATCGTACTTGATAGCTTTGTTGTCATCTAAGATATTTTGTACTTCTTCCTCTAAGGCTTGTACTCTTTGGAGCCAATCACTAGCCACATTTGTGCGCTCTGCTGGTTCTGCTGGATTCGACTCTGCCATCTCAATTCTTTTCTTCACATCATCTCTTCTACATCTCAATGTATTAAATGAAGTCTCCAATGTAACTAGATTTTTTTTGAGTTTTCGAACATAATCTGTTTTATGAGCAGAACAAGTCCATAGACGGGAGAATATGTCGAGGACCGGACTCACAATATCCATTAAGATCTAACAAGCAGAGAAAAAAAAGATGGTTGGTTGTGATGAAAATGGAAACTGATGGGAAGGAATGAACATAAAACAAAGCTTCGGATAGGTTATTATCATTTTCTATGCACCGATATCACGTATGACTGACTAGAAAATAGCACTAGATGTCAACTTCACGTACGACTTTTATTGAAGCAAACAAAGGATCAATGGGTCCTGAACGGAGTCAAGTGAATTGAGTACATTTTATGAGCTTTTTCTACAAGCAGCCTTTATTGAATTGAACAACATATATACAAGTTTTCAATGAATTATTCTGATTTGTATATCCCATTGAATGTTCCAACTAATGGTTGTGAAAAGTCGTGGTTAAATGTAGAGGAAGATTCTATAAAGGAAGAGATTCGGACTTTAGTCTGTGTGGTACAGAACAGATCAGAGCTCAGAACAAAAGATATATATTCTACCAAGCTGTTTTTGGACCACACATGAATTATTGTAGAGTTCGAATTATTTTCTACAACTACCACCACCTTAGATGCTTAAACAGCACCTTTTTCAACTTGGATGGCTACCTCATTGCTTGGGATATTTCGATCCTAAGTTCATATGAAAAAGATGTTCCAATCAAAATTGTTTTGTTATGGAAAAGATGTTCAAAACTTATTACACCATTTCGATCGTCGTGATCAAATTAGACACTTATATGCATGGTAACACGTTAATTATTATTTTTCCAGCGTACGCTCCTGAGGGCTTCAAACATTTTCCCTAGGGAGTTGTAAGGTAAATGCGATATCCCAAGGTATACTGATAAAATCTGCAGTGCAAGAGAAACTAAAGCTAGTAAAAGCAAAACCAAAACTATGGAACCCAAAAAAACTGTACAGTGCAACAGATTTCTCCAAGAGCTTAGTAGTTGGTTGCATACACAAGGGTTCTCTCCGCATCCATAACAAAATTGGGCATTACATCTGCAAAAAAAATAAAAAAAATAAATAATAAATAACCGAAGAACAAAAATAAGAGATGGTAACAGAGAGAGGTAAAAACTACCTGCAAGTGATGATGTTGCAAAAACCCTCGCTCTGTAAAACTGGTCCAATGACTCCAATGCAATGGTTACAATTTGGACATCGAACCCACTTCTTTCGTTTAACCATCTCCATGAACAAAACATCATTTCTATCCATATCAATATCAATGACTGTATCGCCTGTTTGATGACATTGATGATTTTGATTCCATGGAACCATACAGCTAAAACAAAATACTTTCTTGCAGTTTGGACAGTCTGATCGTTTCACCGTAGACCTAGTTCCCCGACACTCATTTAGGATCAATTCAGAACACTTGCGGTTAGGACAAAAACATCTTCCATGCACAAACCCACCTTTTGATGCATCTAAAAGTACCGCAGACTCGCAAAGAACACGACACCACTTCTCGAACACTTTTTTGGTGAGGATTGAACGACACGATAATGCATCCAAGAGAACCGAGCAGCTGGCATTAGGGCACTTAATTAATAACCGACATGTTGTCGTGAATCACTTTCGTTTGGATATACTTGGCAACACAATCTGAGCAATAGGGATGGAAACATCCACTGATCGCCTCCATATTTTTGAATTGTTTATTCAATGGAACTGGCTCTGTACAGATTTCGCAGGTGAAACAGCCACCGCTGGTTGCATTGCTTTGGTTTGAGGTCTTGAATAGTTTGTTGAATGTTTCGTGTATGGTTTCCATCGATAAGGGTGGTTTGGCTCTAGAGATGAAGATGGATTTGTCTAGGTTTAGTTTTCTCCTGAAATTTAATTAGGGTTTCACATATATATAGGTTAGAAATGTATATGAGAGAAAATCGTAGCCGTTGGATAAAATAAATTCGTGACCGTCGAGGCAAACCCGGTACCTTAATTAATAATTATCATGTTAGACTACTTGTGTAATTTTATTTTGGATCAACGGGGCTACTGATGACTAGAACTTAATTAGAACAGTTTAGTGCAGGTCATATTAAAACATTCTAGTCCTGGAAAGATGTGCAGAGAAATACAACAAGATTGCACACTAGTCACAAACAACACTACAATCAGTCGGCATATAGCACACAAAAAATACCAAATCACTGAATCCAAATGAAAAAGAAAGTAGCCATTCGTGGAATGGACCACTTGAACCAAAGGAGAAGAGATAACAGACTACTTCCTTTTACAATACTAGAAAAAGGATGTCTTCAATGGACCACTTGAACCAAAAGGATCGGAATCGTCGAAAGATAGAGAACCTCGGCTATGGTCAGAATCTTTGTTGCTACGCATGGAGTCAAACCTTGCTTGGCTGCTATCACCTGGGGAATAAGATGCACGGTCGTTGAACGAATGAAAACTCGAGAATAAATCATATTGGCACTCTCCAGCTTCGCTATACCTGGACGTTGAGTTACCAGAATTGAAAGATGGGGTGCCCCATACAGAGTCGACCTCATCATTATTGTCAAAGGTATCCCAAGTAGGTTCATCAAAACTTTTATCCCAGGATACTATAGATTCAGCACCAGGTGAGCTTCTAGCTGATCCATCCTCACTACGAGCATCGAATGGAGAATCAGCATCATGAAAATGCTCCCGCGTATTATTTGGCTTCTCAGATTTGCTATCAGCATTTGAGGATGAACCAGCGGTTAAACCCTCATGTGCTGAAGCTTTTTCTTCCTTCCAAACAGCCTTGGTCTTGTGTTTTGGAGGAGGGTCCCGGGCCATAACGTTTTGCACGTCAAGAGTTAACTCCTTGACAAATGTAAATCCTTCATCCTCAAAATTGTCCCAATCTTCATCCCAATCAGCTGCTCCCTCTTGAATTCCAGGTTGCCAACCAAAAGGAAGCTCCACTACTGCAGTTGGCTTGACACATAACCCATACTTCTTGCAACGATCATTCAAGGATTTCACTAATTCTTCAAGATCAGATTGTATCTGATCCGCGCGAACCTGCAGAATGCCACCACCAGTACTGTCGCCTTGTTCGATTCTGACAAGTGCATTATACAACTCCATTTTTCTCTCCTGAATATCACGAAATATAGCCTCTTCACTAGTTAATCTCGAAGCTATATCTCCAACTTGCTTGTATTTCTCTTCATACTTCTTACCCAAAGACTCAACTTCTTTTTTATCAGCCAAAGCCCTCTCTATAATCTCATTAAGCCTATTGTCGCATCTGCTCTTATATATAACAAGTTCCTGCATCTTAGTGCGTGCGGTAGAATTCGATCTTCTCTCTAGAATCTAAAATCTCCTTCTCCAATTTTGTGACCTTTTTATCTGCCTCTGTTGCCTGTTCAAACTTCAAATTTAGTGAATTTTGCTCCTCGTTACTGAGTTGGTTCACCAAGTGTTTCTCCAATACTGGTACTCTTGATTTTTGCTGATTCGGATGATGTAGACCTCTATCAGTCAGTGGCTGGGTAGGAGGAAGCTGCATTTGTTGGGACCATGAACCAGCTGTAGGCATCATTTGCCGCGTACCAGGCATACCTTGCTGCTGCTGTTGTTGCAATCCAGGACCAGGTCCCCAGGGTTGACCTGCACTGGGCATAAGATTCTCATCAAACAAGATAATGCTTGGGAGCACTGCTGGAAGGGCACGCCCTTCCCTGAACCGTTCCATCAAATACAGAGCGATGCAGAACTCTCTCAATGAAAGCATGCCATCATTATCCTGATCAGATAAGTACCACACGTGTTTTAAGACCGCCATTTCCAATCTCCAACTTAAAAACAAGTTTGTTGCTTGTTCACCAGTAATTTTCCCGTATCTGTACGCATCTACCTCTACAAACACTTTAGTATACTGCTGAATGTCGAACTGACTCATTCTTGGCCACTGTACTTGGGACTGATTGGGTGCAGGATTGTTATGCCAGTCGGTTGAGACACTTGAGATTGGAGGTCGTGTGGCTACCATAGTACCTCTTACAGGAAAACCTTGACCAGAGACACTCTGTGCTGGAAGTGAACCTGCACCAGTAGGCATTGGTGGCCTGATAAACTGATTCTGTTGGGAAAGAAATTTCTGCTGGCTCACACCTACATTTGGACCTGATTGTGGCCTCATGTAGTTAAGATTTTGAGATATAGCAGCGGCAGCTCCATCCATTTTGAGCGAAGGATTTGCCCTTCCCATATCGGCGGTAAGATTTGCGCCACCCATCTGTTATCGGAGCTGGACTTCAATTAGGACTGGAGTAACAAAACAAGCTTGGTAAAGGGGCGGCATGAATTGGTAGAGGGGCGGCAAGTGTGATAGCAATGTCCCTCTTATTGGTTAGGGGTTGTCCTATAGGGATGTAGATTGACTAGATTACCCTTTCACCTTAAATCAACCAAAATCAAATCAATTTTTTTTTTTTAACCTAATGAATCAAAAAAAAAATCAAATCAGTTTTTTTTTTTTCATCTTCTTCTTCATCTTCTCTTCTCCTCCATCAATCCTAACCTCCATTAAAACCGAAAATTTCATCGTCTTCGATTAATCGGCGATTTGAAAAATGTTTGGAAAAACCCAGTTAGGGTTTAGTTTACCGTGTTGAATTTAAGTTAATTTTGAATCAAAAATTAGGGTTTTGTATGAAAATTGAAATTTCTGGGTTTATGCGAGTTACGGTTGGTAATAACTCAATTACCAACCGTACCTGTATTGGTTGAAGAACATACGGTTGCTAACAACCCAAATACGAACCGTACCTTAAAAAAATTGAGAATTAGGTTTCGGTACGGTTGGTACGAAACCTTAGTTACCAACCGCACCTAGGTTCGGTTGGTAACTTAATGAAAGTTACCAACCGTATATCATCCTGAATGTTAAGAATTTTTGAAGTAGTGATGTACGGTTCGAAACTATAGATGACTTACCAACCGTAGTTTAGATACGGTTGGTTCGTATACAAGATTTTCTAGCAACCGTAACTGGTATTACGATTGGGTTTTTCCCCAAATTGAACCAGTTACGGTTGGTAACTAGCTTATTTCCAACCGTATGTTCTTGAGAAAATTTTAAAAATTTGATCTTTTTACATACTTTAGATAATTTTGGTCAACAAAAAGCTAATGGGAACTAATTTTGATCACTCACCTCTAATTTGCCACTTGAATCACTCATTTTGGTTGAGTGAATCAAAATCTAGGGTTTCACAAATATCACATAATTTTTTATTTTTTTTATAACTGTAAAAATCTAATTTTAGAGTTATTATAAGTGAAAATTGATTATCAAACACTAATCTTGATTATCAAACACTAATCTTGATTATTAATAATAAGGGTTAATTGGTCATTTCCATTTTTTTAATAAGGGGCACTTGAATTTACTTCTAATAACCTTTTTTGTCTTATTCGGTTGCCGTCCCTCTACCGATTCCTACGGCCCCTTTACCAAGACACTAACAAAAGTACTAGCAAATTCTATTTCTGATTAATAGAAGAGGGAGGATCCATTCGCATGTTAATTCTTATATTACCTCACGTTTTTGAAACCATCTTTTTTTTTTTAAGAAAATCTGAACCCTAAACGATTTGAAGCTAGTATTTTGGGAATATATGTTTCTCTATATACCTACACAAAATGAGGGCATTCCCAAATACCAACCATCACTATCTACAGAGGAATTACTCCCTCCGTTACTTTTTAATAGGCTGGTTTCTATAAATAAATGTTACAAAAAAATAGGCTGGTTTCTTAATTGGGAAAGTCAAATGTTACTTTAGTTTTTAGGGACCACTTTTCTCTTAACTTCTTTTGATGACAAGTGTCATGTGGACCATTTCACTTTTACTTTTTTTGACAAGTGTCATGGGGACCATTTCAATTCACTTCTTTTATTGACAAGTGTCATGAGGACCACTTTCAATGATTAGTTTTCTTAATTTCCTTAATTTTATCAAAAAACCAAACCAGCCTATTAAAAAGTAACGGAGGGAGTATAATTTTGATAGTTAAAAATCCTTCGAATTTCAACGGCTGATTTCCAAAGTAGTAAGTGGTGATGTTATACGTCTTTGAATTTTCTCATTTTTGGTAGGTATATAGAGATTTGCATGAGGAATACATCCTCAATCTATTAGCTTCAAGTCCTATGTGTTTAGATTTTATTCAGAAAGACCAATAAAAAAAAAAAAAAAAGATTTTATTCAAAAAATTGGTGTCTAACGTGTGAGATGGTGTAAGAATTAGGATTCATTCACATATCAATTCTTATACTACCTCACGTTTTTGAAATCATCTTTTTTTTTTGAATAAAATCTAAACCGAAAACGACTTGAAGCTAAAATTTTGGGATATGTTCATCTTACAAAACTGTATGTACCTACCAAGACTGAGTGCATTCCGAAATACAAACGCCCACTATCTACCGATTATAATTTTAACGGCTAAAAATATTTCGATTTTCAACGGTTCATTTCCAAAGCAGTAAATGGTGTTTTTATACGTCTCTGAATTTGTTCATTTTATTTGCAAAAGGAATACATCCCCATTTTATTAGCTGCAACCTTACATCATCTGGATTTTAAACAAAAAATGGTGTCTAACGTGTGAGATAGCGTACGAAATAGTATGTGAGCGGATCCCCTCTCTTACAAGAAAACAAAGATGGTTGTTTGATGGTTTGTTTGTGAGCGGAACACAAAAATAATGTTAATGAATAAACCACAAGCTAGAATACTCCTTCCTTCCGTCCAAATTATATATGCGGAGAAACCAAATCTCTTAGATTTGGAAAACTATATGGATTTTATAATTATTCTCTTTCCTATGTTACCCCTTACTTTTGATGAAAACCGGAAGTATTATTAGTGTAATAGGAATTTATTTGGAAAAGTCTAATAGGTGCTAGAATTACGCTTATATAAATGGATAACCTAGAGTTTGAATTTTTGATACCCGTTGAATGGTTCAAGACTTTAAATTTACATTCAAGTCTTTGCTCTTTGCTGATTCATGTTCAGTAGTGCCAATGGGGATTAATCTGACTAAGTTAAAATCTACTGTTTTGGACCCAAGTTGATGTCGTGCTGAAAAGGCAAAAGAATAGTTCAAAAATGCAAGTTGTTTCCTAATGGTTGTGAAGTCAAATAGAATTACGTACTGTTCTGGACCAAATAAAATATCAGAAGAGCCGAAGTCTTTTAAGCTTACTTATTCGCTAAGGTAGAATTAATTCCGAAACAGAACTGAAAATAACAATTAGGCCTATTCCTATGGGTATGCCAAATTCGTGTATTTGACATATATGCACCCACTATGGGTATGCCAAACTGCCAAACTCATATGCCAATATGTTATTTAAAGCATATAGGCATACACGACAGAGTTTCCATCGAGCGATAGAGTCTTGGTCGCTTTATAAGCGATAGAGTCTTTATCGCTGGCGATATTCTCTTTATCTCCAGCGATATTCTCTTTATCTCTAGGGATAATGACTTTATCTCCAAGTAATTTTATATATATATATATATATAATCTCTTCTTCTCTCTTAGTTTTTCACTTTTATAATATATTTTTATGTTTAAAGGGTCTCACTAATTATATTATAATATTAAAACTTTTATAAATACCCCACCACAGAAATACAAATATATTGTTTATTCATTAAGGTCCCACCCAACACAATTAAATATATGTTTTTAATCAAGTTTGGCATGTCTATCATAGTGGGGAAACTCATTTGCCATGCCACATGGCATGCCAAACAACATTTTTTTTGCCATACCCATAGGAATAGGCCTTAACAACTGTTTTTCTAAGAGCATCTCCAATAGCAGGTCAAAAAAATCCTACGTGGATGTCATTGTTAGACCTCCATTTGTTCAAATTTTATTCCTGAATCTTAATAAGACCTCTTAATAAGACCCTTTATACTAGAACTCATCTCCAATAGTTGAGGTTATACCATGTATTTTAGATTTAGATAAACATTAAAAAATAATATTTTGCCTGATTCCATATTAAAAATTATTTTTTCAAAATAAAATTGATGACATGTAATTAGTTAGGGGTCATCCCGAAGGTGTAGTTAAGACTTTCTTTAAAACCTTCATATTTATTATTTAATCCCTCTTAGTTTTTAGGATATAATCATTGGAGATACATTTATACTAAATGGGGGTTTAAAATCCTATGTGTCATTCAAAATAAATATTTTCACCATCTGTTGGAGATGCTCTAATTCAAAATAAGAGGGTTAAAGGATTTGTACCTTGGCTTGCTTAATTCAAATCCAAGAGCAGCAAACGAATTTCTTTCCGAAAATATTTGCCTTCAAACACCAAAAGTTGTTGCTATTGCTTGAAAGAAGAAGACGAGGCTCTTGTTTATTTGTCAACAAAAACCCAAACTTTGTTTATGAACACCAACAAATGTTGAGTGACTTTGCTCAGTAAACCAAACTCCTTATTCTTTCACAATTTGATACCGTGAAACTCAACGACTGCAACAACTTGATGGAAAAAGAAAAGTGGCTTTTGACAGAAAAACTCTTTTTGATTTTAGACAAGGTTTTTTTTTGGTGTATTGATAGTTTGCTCTCTTTATATTTCAAGAGCTAACCTACTTGTTCTGAAAAACATATTTCAAATACAAACAAAAAACGATGGCGATTAATCTGACTAATTATGCTAAATATATATGTTTTGTTTCTTCAAGTTATCCCCTAAATCGTTTCGTAGTCGAATCAGATTAGGTTGTGACTGAGACTCTAGTCTAATGTCTACGCGTGTTGAACACAACAAAGGCTCCAAGTCTTCTAAGCTTAATTATTTTTTTCCTTGAAGGTTTCATGGAATTGTTGTCCGATTGCATTAATGGTATGAGTATATGATGCCATGGTATGACTCTGTCTTTCTCTGTTTCTTACTTGGTATTAAGAAAGTAACTTAGGTAGAAACTATTTTGAAAAAGAGGGTGGATTAGATATCCTAGGTTATATTCCTAGTGGCTACTGTATTATTACCATTGCTACAATATTTAAGCACAATACAACACATTATGGAACCTGACACAGCATGGTAAGTTTTTGTGTTGTGTCGTGCCAGTAGGGCTGTCGGAATCCGTTAGGTTAAGTTCCGTTATATCGGTAATCGGATATCCGTATCCGATAACTTAACGGATATTTTTATCCTACCATAACGGTACCGGTTAAGGCTATTTCCATTAGCCTTATTTCCGATATCCGATAACGTGTGTTTAGCACGTGTAAATTCTTAAACCTAGGTAAATATAGTTCGATTCATTCATTCTTCTTCAGTTTCAGTCGACCCAAAAGAGACAAAAACAGATAAGAAAAACTCACTCACCTCCTCTTCAGTTTCAATTTTCAATCCTAAAAACTCATTTTTCAATTTAGGGTTTTCAGAACATATTGAGATTCGTGAAATTAATCATGTCCCAAAGCGAAAGAGGAGCATCCAATCATGTTGGTTCATCAAGCGATCCCTCAGTTTCAGTTGCATCACAATTACCTGCTGCATCAAACCAAGTTCAAGGTTCAGGAATTCATTCAACAACTGTTGTTACACCTGCGATTCATCCCAGAGAAGAAGCAGAAGAAGAAATAGAAGTAGATGAAGATCCACTTATAGATGAAGAAAAGAAAAAACTAAGTTCAGTAAGGTCTGATGTATGGATTGATTTTGAAAGGTTAGTTGGAAAGAAGAAACTGAAAAGTGTGAAGGAGGTTGGGATATTGATAGCTGAATGCAAACATTGTAAGAAGAGAATATATGCACCCAGTAACCAAGGAACCAGCCGCTTGCATCACCATGCTAAAACCTGCAAAGAAAAGCCTGAGAATAAGAAAGGACAAAGAAAGATTACTTCAATCAAAACAAGTAGCTAGTGTTGTTTGCGACATAACAAGTAGTTAGTGTTGTTTGCGACATACTGTTTGGATCATTTGTAAGTATGAAAAAGGACTTGCAAAGTAAAGGATGTCGTCATACTTTGAACACGTGTTGTAACTGTTATCATTAATTGTTCAAAG
Organism: Papaver armeniacum; assembly: GCA_023531295.1. NCBI lineage: Eukaryota > Viridiplantae > Streptophyta > Magnoliopsida > Ranunculales > Papaveraceae > Papaver > Papaver armeniacum. Next base: position 2,496 of record JAJJWW010005349.1, on the reverse strand, counting down.
ATATTCCTTAATAGCTAAAGGAGAATCCCAGGATCGAAATAAATTGAGAATATTTTAATTAAGGTTTCTTGGTTTTTATATTCTATTTAATTTTCATAATTTAAATGCATATCTTTAGAAAATAATAATTAGTAATGTGCATTTATTGATTATAGTTATAGATTTTTCTATTGGTATTTCGGTCAATATTTGGACAGTGCATTTCCAGGAAATATGAAAACCGATTTTTCCTTTATTGCATATCTTTGAGAATATTCGGTTTTGGAAATTCCTTGGTGTCCAAACTTCCTTGTTTATAAATATTGAGTTCGCATTTCTAGCAAACTAATCCTCAGAGCCAGCAAAACTACCTCAGTTGTGTTGTTAATGTTGGAGCCGCCTAACGGAGAGGAGAGTACCCTAATTAGGTGAAATCTCTTACGGCTGCTCGTTTTAAAAACTTCTTTGGGATTGAGAAGCTCTATTAGTACCGTTGGTGCGAAACTAGATAATTGCGGTTTATTACTAGTTTTCGATTGATTTGATTGACTAACGGTGGTTGAACTTTTATTGCACCTAGTTTGTTTATTCTTGAGAATCTTCTCTTCTGATATAAGATTCACTCAAACTAGATTGAAGTTTCGACGGGGATATTTAGATTGTTTGTAGATCTAAAGACGTCTTGTGATAATCCAACGTTAACAAACTCCGTTCTATCACGTGATTGCGACCAAATCTAATCTTGCTATAAGTTTCAAGTTGATTGTGTGCGGGTGTTTATTGAAGATCAAAGAAAATTTGAAGACAGAAGACTTTTGGGTTCATAATCTTTGGTGTGCACAATACTTGATTCGGCTGGAAAGGGATCCAACTATAATCAGTTTATCTTTGATTAGTTGAGTAGATCGGCATCAATACACTTCTCTATGGTTAATAGTATTGCTTTCTTAAGTCTTACAATTACCTTGGTGATTGGTAAGAGATAGATATAAGGACCCGACAAAGGAGTTTATAGGTTAAACGGAAGAACCTTTGTCTAACTCATATCACTTTGTTTGAAAAGAGAGTTGTTACAAAACATATTTGTTGTTCCTTTTCTATTTAAAATACGAACCAAAGGAATTGTTCCAAGTTTGTGACTTATTACAAGTTGGAGGCGCAGGGATACTGGGAAAACTAGGTGAACTATAGGTTTAGTTGCTTGGTCTCAACTATACGAAGTTGGTTTAGATTTTTTATAGCGGCTTAATTTTGAGAGTATTCATTCTAGACTAGGTCCCAGGGTTTTTCTGCATTTGCGGTTTCCTCGTTAACAAAATCTTGCTGTGTCTTTTACTTTTCTATTTTCGTACTTGTAATTGTTTTATTATAATTTTAAGTAAAATAAACAAACGTTAATTTCTATTTTACTTGATAAACAATCCTATAGAGTTTGGTTAAGTCCGAACTTATTATCAAGTAAACATACTTCGTTGTTGTATTGTCTCGATCTCGTATGCATAGACGATCACACGAAGTGTGCAGCCGATTAGTTGTATTGTCTCGACTCAGTACAATCACTTTCTTAGAAAGGACATATAGGTGGAAAAGTTTTAGATTGAGGTATAATTGGGTACTCTCGTATTTTTAATTGGTATCAGAGCAGGAAAATACCAAAAGGTCTAACAATATGTGTTTGATGCGATCCAACCTATAAGACATGAGTCAAAGTAGAGTTAAGCGAGAGCGAAAACTAAGGAAAGACATCAAAAAAGTATCGCAATAGGTTATTGAACCACCCTCACCTATTTGTAAGGAATTGTTTACTTACAAAAACATAATGGAGAAAAATCAAGATGATTTTAAAGCATTATTTATTAAATGTGAAAGGTTGTATCAAAATCACAAAAATTTTAGGGACGATATTTCTCAACAAATACAGGGTCTTGAAGAAAAAGCAAGTGCTAGTATCTCTCAAACAGTTGTTAAAAGGGAGCGTGATGCTGCTTTTGAAAAAAATTCACTTGTTGGAAGAGAAACTTGTTGAATCTGATGCAAGGATTAGCCCTCAACAAAAGAGTTTTGAAGAGAAGAAAGGTGAATATCTCTCACGACAAAAATGCCTTGAGGCTGATCTAGCCAAGCTCTTGATATTATCAAGATGTTGGAAGAAGAAATTTTGGAACTGAAAAAATCCAATGAAAGCTCAAACAAGTTAACCTCAATGGTAAAAGAAAGTAGAAATCATCGTGATACACGAGGATTGGGCTATAAGGGAATAGATGCTTCAAATATAATCAAAGAGGTAAAATTTGTTAAAGCTAAACATTCTTTTAAACCAGAGGCGTCCACGGATGTAGAAAATGCTAGTATTTCTTGTAAAGAAGTATAACCAGTCAAGCCTAAGAATCATGTTCAGCCATTCTCTTCAAGTACGAAAATCAAAGAGAGCACTTCTGCTAATGTCAAGGAAGCAACAAAGTTGGACAAAGATATATAAGAAGAAGAAGAGGAGGAAGAAAAATCCAACTATGAGAG